>JAJJMC010003761.1:11178893-11203062 GCA_023531435.1 Papaver californicum | reverse complement strand
CTCACTAGAAATTAAGGTGCAATTTAGACACTAAAATGTGTCTATCACTGTTCCAGAGAAAATTTTCTCCAAATCTTATATATACTCACACGCTCTTCTAATTGGGCGTTAACAAAAGACGTTTCCTTATGAAAGCATTTTGAAACACGGACGCAGTGCCTGAAAAGCGTTTGATGAGACGCTCACAAAAGAATGCGTATGAAGTAACGCTTCACTAGGAGAACGCTGCCAGAAGAAACGCAAGCCAAATGAGCGTCTGGTTAAAACGTTTTACTGAAATAACGTCCGCATATAATACGTTCTATTAAAAAGACGTCGGATAACATGCGCTCTCTTAGGAGAGCGCCGGAGCACCAGAAGCTCTCTTCGGAGAGCGCCGAAGCACCAGTCTTATTAACGCTTACATTGGTGGACGTGCTTCATTACGCTTCTTTAGGTGAACGTGAAACTCAGCTCACGCTTCTGTTGGTGGACGTTTCAATACTAAGCGCTATTATAAAGAGGCTTCTGGCATTCAGGCGTCTTTTAGGCACAGCGTATATCACTTAACGTCCATTAATGTGGACGTTAAACATGCTTTTGATTAAGGAAGCGTACGAGAATGCAAACGCTCATTTATAAGTGCGTCTGGTTCTAGAATATGAAACGCTCACCCAAATATGCGTCCAACGACATACGTCCCACTACAGAAACGTCTGTGTCACCTAACGTTCTTTTAAAATAGCGTTTTATAACAGACGTCTAATTAAAACGACGTGCGATCATATTTACTCACAAAACCATTGTGTAAAAAATGAAAAACGAGCAATTTTTTTTACTCTTTGGTATTTGGTATACTCGTACCGTTGGAATTACCCTAAGAAGACTATTTAATATGGAACATATTAGTTTATCAAATCATTTCAATGATTATATTGGTTCACCAATAACCAAACCAATATATTTATGGGGAAGTGATAAAGAGTATGAAGAAAATGATGTGTTTAATAGTTCTCATTCATGGAAATCTAATAATCCACCGTCAAAGAAGTTAAGTGGTGTTTTAAGTGGATTAGCTTCTGAGGGCAGCTTAATGGGTGGTAATGAATATGGTTTGTTTAATTGGAGAAAAAGAAGAGGAAAAGAGATCAGACGATTGTCAAGAAAAAAATCTTTTAAGATATTACCAAGACTTGGTTTTTGGAGAAGAATCAAATGGTTCAGATTGAGAAAATTAAAAATCTTAATTTTTTGGTAGAAAGTTGTGTTAGATTCTTTACATTTGCTTATAGTATTAGTACATCACACAAATGATATACTAAAATATTTATCTTTTCTCTTCTTTCAGATAATTAATAAGAATACACACCTAGAATAGTGTAGCACCGATTTTAAAAAAAAAATAATTTTTTTAGGCCAGATTCTATGTACCCTCTCAAATGGTTTTATTTGTCTAGTTAAGTGATTGGACAAACAGGATGCGTCACTATGAAAAATGCTCTGAGCGGTTGGTTTTTTGTCGAGCGACAAGGTGTTGGCCGCTAGCACCGCTAACATTTTGTCGCTCGAAAAAAAGCGAGTCGCTAGCGGCTACTTTCAGGTAACGGCCGGATTCATGTAAAAACGGTCAAATTTCCTTCTTCTCTATATATATATCCCAACAATTCTTTCAACTCACACAATTCTTTACAGATTTCTACAATCAATTCACAGATTTCTTAAACAATCTAACGTTTAACTCACAGTCGATGAAATATTCTGATAATGAAGCTAAAATTATTATGGATCGGTTTAAAACATAACAAGAAACTTATGTTCTGGTGTTGCAACAAATGAAAGCTGAGCCTGATGAAGACAGAGAACTTACCAACCTTATGATAGCAACAGAATCATCGAGGCAGATATCAAGAGCTCATGAGCCAAAAAAAGTATTTACAAGAAAACATGTATATCGTGATCGGGAAGAGTGGCACCTGAAACTGATGCACGATTATTTCAATGTTGGTTGCGTGTTCTCTGACCAAGATTTCCAACGTCGATTCTGCATGCCCCGACACTTGACGGTAAAGATTATTGAAGAGCTTTGTCGAGTATGCGCTGAATTTAATTATCAATTTGATGCATCGAATATTAGAGGTCATAGTTAGAATAAAAGGTTACCTCGGCCCTAAGGATCCTAGGTTACGGTCGTCCGGCGGATGCTAATGATGAGTATATTCGTATGGCAAAAAAAACTTCATACAAGTATCTTACATTGTTTTGTGAAGTAATGATTAATCATTTTGGTCCAACGTATTTACGTAAACCAACAGATACAAATGTTCTTCAAATATTAAAACAAAACCAGGATATGGCTTTCCAGGAATGTAGGGGAGTCTTGATTGCATGCATTGGGCGTGGCAAGGATATTCTATATATTGGAAAGGTCAATATAACGGTCATTACCCAAAACCAACTGTTATCTTGGAAGTTGCCGCTTCTTATGATTGTTGGATATGGCATGCTTTCTTTGGTCTGTCGAGTTCACAAAATGACATAAATGTTCTGCACAAGTCGACTATTTTTGAAGACCTCAAGTATGGGATTTTCCCCGATGTAAGGTTTCATATCAATGGGCACCAGTACACTCACGTATATTATCTAGCGGATGGAATTTATCCTAGATAGTCTACCTTAGTTCAAGCGTACCGTCATCCCCCTCCCCCCCCAAGCGATGCTGATCGGTCAATTAAGTTTTTCAACATGAAGCATATGGATTTGAGAAAGGATGTGGAACGGGCTTTTGGAATTCTTAAGCGGAAGTTCGTTATAGTTTGTGGACCCTATCATGGTTTAAGTGCTCGTGAAATGCATAAGACTATGCTCACGTGCATCATTCTGCATAACATGGTCATCCAAGAAACCCGGCGTGATAAGAGTTGGACTAACCACCCTGATGAATATTTGAGGCCTGAGGTTATACCAAGGCATGGGGTACCTACAAGGAACTATAATCAAATGAAAAATCATATTTAAGACGCAAATTTGTACGACAGGTTAAGACAAGATCTGACTGCTAATTTTTGGGCCGAGTTTGGCAAAGCGGGCGGTCGTATGTAGTAGTTTCAAGTAGTAGTTTATTTACAAGTTTCATTTGTTATTTTAAATTTTTATGTTATGTACTATTTTTTACTTTCAATTAATTTATCATACAAGTTTAAATTTTCTGAGTAATATTTACTTTAATGATGTGGATGGAGTGCAATGGCTCTTTTTTTTATTCGTTGGCAGTATGGATGACATGGAGTGCAAAGGCTATTTTTATAACCTTTCAAAAAATATAGTCGTTGCTGTCAACTCATCTCCTCTCCTATATATATTTCTAAACCTCCCAAATATAAAGCACACCTCCCACAAAACTTTGATACATACTCTCTCTCTCACTCACTCACTTTTAATCTCATCTCTTCTAATCTCACTCTGATTTGCTGACATATGGCTCAAGCTAAGTTCACTCGGGAAGAATATTTATCACTTTGTAGTAACTATGTAGTGTGTTATCCGGTCAGAGGTGCAGAACGACGAAAAAATGGTATTCCTAGCTTTAGTTATTGGGGAAGAATGATAACTTTTACGCTGACACTGGTAACCCTTATAACCTTGATGTACCTCAATTGTTTGTAAGATTTGAAAACATAAAACGACGAGTAGTAGAATTTTTAGCGTTAGTTCGGATTATCAATCGATATCGACTTAGGGGGAAACCGGTAATGAGATTGGTGCGAGAGTTTTAAGTGAATGTCGAAGATGAAAAGAAAAAAATTTCAAATATGAAGCTTGTTTCCACATCCTTAAGGAGTTCTTCATTACCCGTTTGAATTATTAATTTGTATGCACTGTTAAGTCGTTTGCATTGTTTCCACTTCCTTTATGTAATGCGTATTTCAAGCAATGGAAAAAATATAACTTCATTGAACTAACTAGCTATTTTATTTCAAATTGTAACTAACTATTACATCTAATAATAACGATTAAAAAAATACATCTTAATTAAACTAAATTACTAACTATTACATTAATCAAGGACTTGAATCTCAAGATCATCTTCATAATCGTCTTCATCATCTTCTTCTTCCTCAACTGGGATTTGAGGTTGCAATTGTTCTTTTAATGCCTCCCTTTTTAACTTGTCACATTGCAGCTGCCATAATAATTTTTGATCCCCATTCATTATTGTGGTGTCCATTGAAAGAATCTTACTCATACCATAATGGATAATAAATTTCTCTTGATAAATATGACTTTTTTTCAACTCCCTATTCGTGACCTTCCGGTCAACGGATCTCTGTTTCTCAGTTGTCCGTTGGTGAGTCATAAACTTGGTCATGTTAAAATTTTCAGACCCTACTTCTTCTTGGGATGCTTTTGATGTTGCTCTTCCTAAACCTTTTCGTTTCTCGGTATTAGCAACATTGAGATCAAAATTAGGGATTGGTCGTGGGCCACTTGGTGAAGACAATGGTGAACCAGGACTTTTAGTTGGTGTAGAGGAACCACCAACGTCGTATGGTGACTTTATAAGAACTTGATGCATATTTGCTAATAGAGCATAATTAAATTTGGACAAATCTTTTACGATATCATAACACCCTTCTAGTTCAAATGTTCTACCCTGTTTTAGGTGTCATTCCCTCCGGCATCTTTTTTCCATATTCGATAGTGATTCACCACTCGGTGGTGGATGACGAGCACATTGTTGGGCATGAGCAACATATTCATACAATTTTTTACTCATTTTACCGAAGCGAGTACACAAAGAGTCTGGATCACGTGAATTGATGATCATGGTTTCCTCTTTAAACTCCACAAATATGTTCCCCCATAAGGTGCTTCCTGCTTGAGAACAACTATTGAGGCTATCTTGTGTGCAACGAACATAATAACTGCAAATGCTTTCATCTTCGTCAATTGAAAAACTTGTACCACGAACTTTTTTAGCAGGAGCATCCATTTGAGAATTTTGAGAATTCATTATGCAGAAAAAATGATTGAGTTTTGTCTTATATTAAAATGAGGAGAGTTTTTATTTAGATTAACAGAAGTATGTCTGTATGTGTGAGAGATTGAGGTGTAGAGAAGGTGTGAGTTAAATTGGGTTTGAAATTGGGTATTTATAAGAGTTCCAACCAGGACCATTGGATGAACTCAGCGATAAGCGGCATATTCTTGGTCGAGCGACAAAGACTTGGCCGCCAGCGACAAAGACTTTTATGCGATGTGCATCTGCTCAAATCAAAGCGTTTGAGAGGTTAATTTGACCATTTGCTAGGTGCATAGTGAGTGTTTTTGGCCAAATTTGATGATTTGAGAGGTGCATAGGACTTGGCCTTAAACAATAATTCTCACCCTTCTGAAAATTTTGCAAGTACAACAGGTGAACGAATTATACCTTTAAGATTCAATGAAGCCCTAATACTGTAATTGAATTCAAGGATTGTACTTCTTTGATCCGACCAAAAACACCATGTTTGGAAATTTTTGATGATCTCATCATCTCTCTATTATGAGGTAGTGGTTAAAGTGACCATGATGGTACTGGTGGCGACCGGTAGTGGCTATGTGATTATAAGACAAAAATATTATAGATTGTGTTAACATTTTTTCATTGTGAGTGTGTGAAAAGTTTATGTGATATTAATAAGATCACTTTAGTCCAACTCACACAAATGTATTTTATAGGTCCTAGTTACTAAGTTGACTATGATTCTTGCTCTACTCGAATCACAAATTGCTCTTCCTCTAACAAAAATGTTACTATTTTCTAACATTGCTTGGGTACTAGCTATATGAGGCTTGCTCAATGTGTATAATGGGCTAGGGCCAGATAGGCCCAAGCCTTTATAGTTCCATTTTGTTAAGCTGTTGCTGATATACAGCATAGCTTGTCTATTTTTTGTTTGCATTCATTCAACTGAATGTAGTTTTTGTAATTTTGTAGGATTGGGGAAAGCCTGTAAGATGAGTAACTCAATCCATAGCCACTTGTCTTCATTTGGTATGGTCCGGTTGGTAAAGAGATTGCATTAAGTTCTATTTATCAACCACTGCTGTACTAGTGGTCAACAAACTAGAAAGTGTAAACACCTAAAACTCTCTCACTTTCTCTGCTTTCCTCTTCATATTCATCTAAAACATTTTTCTCATTGATTATGTGCCACTGAAATATACAGTGAAAAGTGGTTAGTATAATTGCTTACACTGATTGAGATTATTTCTTATTGTAATTCATCTTAAACTATTTTTCTTACTAAATTATTGTGATTGATTTTACGTGGCTGATTAAATCTCTACAAAATTCAGGATGCAGTGTTGATTTGGTTTCATTTGATGTTAATTTGAATTTTGTTTGCTCAATATTGTTCAGTTTCTCATGAATTTTATGTCCAGACTGTAATAATGTCCACCACCAAGATTTACATAGTGTAAGCAACTCTTCTGCAAGTAAAGATTTTTGTGATCTTTGTCCTTTCGTGAATTAAGTTTAGTAATTTTCATACCTGACTTTCTGTTTAGCTACTACTCCTTGTATGGGCACGTTGTAACAATGGCGCGGGAAGTGCACCGGGGAGCCAGTAGTGTTGAAAGTGTGGAAGCAACCCTTTGGCAGGTAATTTGCCAGTAAAACCTTAACAAGTGAGAATTATTCTTTTCTTGTAGAAATATGCTAGTGAAAGATTATAGCAAATTAATCGAGACCTTATATTGATCATGAGTAGTTCCGTCGACTGTATTAACACAAATTGGGTATGAGTGGGTGGAATAAACCAGGTACCTGAGACACTTCCTGAGAAGATACTAGAGAAAATGAAAGCACCTTCTAAAGAGGACGACATTGCAGTAATTAGTCCGGAACAACTTAAGGAAGCTGACGGATTTTTATTTGGATTCCCTTCACGTTTCGGAATGATGCCAGCCCAATGCAAGGCTTTCTTTGACTCGACGTATGAACTTTGGGAAACTCAATCACTCGCTGGAAAACCTGCTGGTATCTTTTGGAGCACAGGTTTTCACGGAGGAGGCCAGGAAAATACTGCGTGAGATCTCTTTCCTCATATTGTTCCATTTGCTCCGAAAAACATATTTCTTGCAAGCCATTATTCATTGAGACTGGGAAGTTGTCTAAGCATCTCGACTGACTATCGGCCGGAGGCCTTTTTTGCTAGTTATTAGAGAAAATAGATATACCATTTAGTCGTTCAAGTTCGACAACAAGACCTATTCAACTTAACAGAATATAAATGTCCTCATCTGAAAGTTTCAATTGATTTCTAAAACATTTTTTCTGTTCATTATTACATTTGTTCAGTGTAAACTACGACTTTTTTCTCAAGCATTAGTGTTATTATTGCAGATTCACAGCAATAACACAATTGGCACATCATGGGATGTTATTTGTTCCACTAGGGTACACATTCGGAGAAGGTATGTATGAAATGAATGAAGTAAAGGGTGGATCTTCGTATGGATCTGGAACTTATGCAGGAGATGGTACTCGTCTTCCTTCAGAATTAGAGATGAAACAGGCATTTTACCACGGTCAGTACCTTGCCAGTATTGCGAAGAAGCTCAAAGTCGATGTATAGCCTCTTCCACTATGAAACATTGTCAATAACACAATGGGTCTCTCTGTAAAGTGTAGGGTTATCTTTTTAAGTGTCTAGGTTGTATTCTGAAAATAAAAACTACAAATTTGAGTACTTTGGCATAGCGTCGAATGGTGAATATGCATTTGAAGAAGACCATGTTTCATTACACATTACAACCCAACAAGTTAAACCCTAAATTTCATTACACATCAAGTATAAAGCCCAGATTTAAGCTATGAGCACTACTAGTAAATCTTATTACTTCTTTGGAGATTTAGCAGCAGTAGATTTTCCTGGAGATTTTGGAGTAGTGGGTTTGTCTGCCTCAGTCTTTCCGCTCTTCTTTGGTAACAAAATAGAGTTAATGTTAGGAAGAACACCACCACTAGCGATAGTAACACCAGCAAGTAATTTCCCTAATTCTTCGTCATTCCTTATTGCTAACAATAAATGTCTTGGTATGATTCGTGATTTCTTGTTGTCTCTTGCAGCATTTCCGGCTAATTCCAATACCTAAAAAAAATACACAAATCAAAATCAAAATCCATTACAAACCCAGATTCAAAATGAAGAACAAGACTGATGAAAATTAGGGGGTTTTGATTTATTTTTTACCTCAGCAGCGAGATATTCAAGAACAGCAGCCATATAAACGGGAGCACCAGAACCAAGACGTTGAGCATAACGACCTTTCTTCAAGAAACGAGTGATCCTTCCAACTGGGAATTGTAGTCCAGCTTTAGCAGATTTCGTTACTGCTTTCTTTCTATCACCACCTTTTCTTCCTCCCTTCCCAGCATTTGCAGTTCCTTCCATTGATAACTTAACTTAGGGTTTTAGAGTGAGAATTTATGTGAATCGTTGAGAGATTGAAGAGAATTTGTGAATCAAACTGTTCTGGTTTGCTAATTATTTATATTGAACTCAGAGAAATGGATTTTTAAGATTTTTGGTTTTCTGTTCTCTTTACATTATAATCCAACGGTTGTTAGTTTGTACAAACCACGATCCGTGTGCATCATTATTAACCAATAAGATTTATCCAATATAGGTTTCTATTTAGACTTTGGGTATTTTGTTCTTTAGATTATAATCTAACGGTTGGTAGTTTATACTAACTAGCGATCCGTGTGCCTCATTATTTACCAATAAGATTTATTCAATATGTATTTAACGTAGGGGAGGTGAGTTTATCCTTCTAGAAACCACGGGGGTATACAGTGGGAGATAGGGTTGTCTATGGTACAGTTTGGTTCGGTTTTCTCCTAAACCATAATTAGAACTATAAGACTCGGTTTTCCTATTTATAAAACCGTCCATATAATTTAATAAACGGTTTAGTTCCAAACTGTCGGTTTTTTAATCAGTTTCATGTAACTACAGTGCAAAATTATAACAAAAAATCATATTACATTAAAAGAAGATTGTTGTTACAAGTCTTTAATTATATGATAAGTGACAACTATGCCGACAAAATGCATTCAAAGCATTGACAACAATTACAACTTACAGGAGAAAGTTATTTGGAAAAAAACATTACAGGATCATACAAGCCATTGAGAAAAGCTTTGTCCAGACTCTACTGCCTCCGTAGCACCCTGCACCAAAACAAATCACACACTCAAACAACAAAAATGAAACACTTGAACTCAACTCTATAGTCTGACCAATTCGAATGTCTCTACATGAACTATAAATCTATAAACTCATTGAGCATTGAGCAATAGAATTGAGTAAGAATCTGCTTACCCATTATGCATCAATCTTCCTCCTCTATATGTATGAACATAGATTTACAATGAAATTCTACAAAAAAGAATTGACAAACAGTGAAAAACAAGATAGACTCTTAATTTGACTGAATGAGAAAGACACATCATCCATCAACATCGACATGCGATAAAAATGAATCAAGGATTGGATATAATATGGATATCATCTTTCATACCAACTGCACATATTAGAAAACAAGACATACTATTTGGCTGAATGAGAAAACCTCAGTAACAACTTATAGCTACTAATATCGAAGTCCAATTCAATCAATCGCAGGATTTATGTGTCTTAGTTTTTCATATGTTATCATATATGCAAAAGATAGCTAGGATTTTGTATTTCTTGTGCTACCATACTATACAGTCGAATAAACATACAACAACTACGAAATATACAAATTGGATGAGAAATATTAACAAATCGTATTCGAGGTCAAATATGATTAAATGAAATGAAAGGAAAAAACTATCAAAGATCATTAAGTTTCACAAGAAATCAATTTTGTGACATTTCTTAGTTGGGTGAGGAAAATCCATCTTTAATGTTAGGCAAGAGACGCATGCACTGGTTCTCAAAAACAAGTTGTTCACAGAAGAACATGTTGGATGCAATATTAAAAATAAGGAAAAAATCAAATAAATAAGTTTTATGAGAACCAATACAATGATTATCGACTCTAATTTCAAAATGGACATTACCCATACTATGACCATAGTATGGATAGTACTTGGGACCACTACCAACCTTCTGAAGGTTATGGTTCACACGATAGTGATCCCAATTACTATTCACACGATCACCAATCATATGAACGGGTAAATGAGCAATATTATACTTAGCAAAATGTTAGTTCTTCATCTTTAGAAGACGCCATCGGGCTTTTTATGGAAACTCCACAAATTCTTGATTTTTCGTCAGATTTTTTGAATGATAAACTCAATAAAATAGACAAAAGTGTACGGAAGATGACAGAAAGATTTGAAGCTTTAACTACCGCTCTCAGTGAACTTATACATGTTTAGATAAAATTGAAGAAGAAGAACGGTTAGCTGCTAATATTGTTCAAAACGAACTTAATTTCCAAAATAGTGTTTCCAATTTTACCTTTGATAATAATGATGAATATTACCTAATTTAGAGGGAGAGGTTAGAATTGAAAGCACTACTTGTTTAGATAAGGTTCAATCATCCTCATATTATTATGAGGTTTAGGAAAGTATTGACTAAGAATTTGAAATTCGTAGTCACAATGACGAGGAAATTTTTATAACAATTGAGCTTCATGATAATAATGATGTTTCTAGTTCCAATCCTAATAATGTTGATGATTATTTACCTATTCAAGAGGAAAAGGATTTATCTAGAGATACCATTATTATAGATGGTGAAATATTTCTTTGTTATTATGAAGACGATGATGGTTTTGAGGAACGAGTTTATCCCGAGACTAGTGTTTTAAAGTCTAACGATTCAAAGACTATAGTCTCTAACGAAGATGATAGACTTGTAGATATTTTAAATATGAGTAAGGATGCACCACCTGATTATAACCTAGAAGAAGCAATTGACCATTTTCAGGAATCTGACGATCTAGAAATTAGGGAAGTTGTGGCTAGTCTATCCAAGGACACTGAAAACTCTAAGTTTAGGGGTGATTATCATTCCCCCAGTGCTTTACCTTTGACTCTTATTAAGGTCCCTCACGTGGGACTTGATGTCTGTACCTCTACCATATTAAGAGATTATCTTCAAGAACTGTTTCTCGAACCTAATCATGTCCAGAAAAAAATTAGTTGTTAGAAACCCATCCTCTAGTTGATGTGGTTTACCCGGCCCATGATACCATGATTTATTTTGTTGTCCCACCAATATTTTACCAAATGTGGAATGTTTCAACTTCAAATGTATCGATTTTTAATTTTTGAAACTAAATCTAATTATTCTAGAAAGTTTGAATCGACACATTTTCTTAAGAATGACCACCACTTCCATTTATTTTACTGTGGTAAACTCTATAAGTCAAACCTGATTGACTTCAAGGATCCACAATTATTTTGATTATTGTTGTATGATTCTTAAATTGTGACTAATCCTTTCTTGGTCTGGCTGAAGACTTTAAACTTAACGTTTTATGGGAGGCAACCCATATGCTTTTGGTATACGATACTAGTAATATATTTTTCTATCTCTTTTACTTTGCTCGGTAATTCTCTTTGTTCATGTTTATATTCATTATCTTCAGAACATCAAGGACTATGTTCAATTTAAGTTTGGGGGTAAAGGAGGAAAATTTAAAAAGATTAGTTGTACCAAAAAACTCCAAAATTTAGAAACCTGTGAACAATTCAGGATGACACTAACCATCCTAATTAGATTGAAACAAATTTCTTGGTTGTAGGAGTTGAGGGACCCAACTAAATGGTTTATTCATAAAAGGACAAAGCTCAGATGTTAGAAATAACATGATAGTCGTCACCATATCATGTTCTATTTTTATTTTGCAATTTTATGTGTTTCTCTAAGTGATTTGGTGCGGCACCAGTATCGCCTTGTTACCAATGTTGGGGTAAAACAAAGTGATTGAGATCAAGCCCCATTATTGTATATTATTTAGACCAAAAAAATAATGAATAAATAAATAATAATACAAAAAATAGTTTTATTTTCAATAAATCGACCGTTGGGGCCCTTGTATATACCAGCTGAGTCGATATTAATATAAGAATTAAGACCAGTGGGAGCATATCTCAATCCAATAGGATTCATCCTGGCATTGACCTTCAGACATATATGGGAAACATCGCTCACCTTAGTCAACATGTGCAAACTTCATCATCTTCATATCCATATTCTTAATCTATTCATGAGATTGTGGTTTGTTAGATTCCGAGTATTGTGGTCCATTGTACGACTATCTGAGTAGTGCCTTGTTTTCTTATATATGAATTTTAGTATGCTTGAGTGCAAACTCATGTACAACAATTGGATTCAAAACAAGGTAATTCATCCCATAGCCAAATAATATGTAGCCAACTAAATAGCATGTTTAGTTTCTACCCTCAATCGTTCACAAATAGCTAGAGTTTGGAGTAAAGGTTTTGTGGGTATATCTCTTGTAAACCCTCATGAGACAAAACTCGCCCAATAGGGACAACTATGGATTCAAAGGCTTGCTGCACACGTTAAATGCAATCGCGATGCCTGCGACGGCGAGTTAGGAATTTTTATTTTCTAGATTAGATTTGCTCGAGGACTAGCAAATAATAAGTTTGGGGGTATTTGATAGACATATTTTTGGTCTGATTTGTCTCAAATTCTTTATATTGATAGTGCTCGATTTTGTATTAATAATGTTATTTTATTGTATTTGTAGGTATTTTCGAAAAATAAACGCTCGTGGAAAAATAGGCTTGAAAAGTGCTAAAAACACCCCAACAAAAGTTATAAAGGCACTTTCGGAATTGATAAAGGCACTCATGAGTCATGTTAAAGGCACCCAAGAAGTTGATAAGGGCGCCACCTTCTCTTTCAAATTCAAAATGAATTTTGGCGGCAAAATCCTCTCTTTATCTGCATGATATGGTGTACGATTTTGAGAGAATATATTGGAGTTTAAGAAAAGATATATTCTTTCCTTAATGATAGCAATCTGTACACGATTTGGTTAGCATTGAAATTCATTGTAATCTCGTGAAAAGGAAGAAAAAGATTGTCGTTAATAAAGGAAGAAATATATTCTCGGATAGTTGTTGATGCATAATAATATTCTCTAGTCCGAATTAGAGGAAGAAAAATATTCTCGGGTTGTAGTAAGGTAACGGCATTGAAGTAGTCTGTTCGAGATTTAAACACCGAGAAGTTTTAAAGAAAGAAAAAAATATTTTCTTCCCAAGATTACCCTGCCGAAATTTGATCATTAAATAGTGAAAATTCGAGAGAAGATTTGAACTTGTTGGGCTTGTAGTATAAAAGGAAGACTCGTGAGAAAAATTAGGGAAGCTGGAGAGGCCAGAAAAGCTTAAGAACAAAATCCAGAAAAAAAAATTCAGTTCTCACGAGGAAGAAGAAGGAACCGTTACAGAAAGGTTGAGGTTGAAGAAACTGTTGCAAAAGGTTGAACCGTTGTTGATGAATGTGGCTAAAACTTTCATATTTAAGGGCTACAACCGTAAATAATAAAAGCGACAGTTCAGGATTTAAATCTCATAAAAGGAGTCTTTATTCATTGAATAATCATTCAACGATGGTTCGTTCTTTGTTCAAGTACGCCTGAAATCAGTCGTTGATCCATTAAACTCTTTTTGAAGCACTTTTCATTAATGAATGCGTTGGTTAATGCGTTGGTTAATTTTTTCAGTCCCATTATGTTTGCCATGAATAGTTAGATTCCTCCCCTAGGATTAGAGAGGGAGTCCTACTATGTTTGCTAGCATATTGTGACTATTTTCTATATAATTTCTCTTGGTCCTTATTTCTTGTTTAATCATGATAACGATTTTTTTATGTGTCCAATAATTTTTTATTAAGTGATATATTTTCTTTGTTAGAGACTAGCCTTCTATAGTGAAGATAATTGTTAATCCTTTGAGAAAAGTAATTGAATTAGAACGATTTATTTTCCAAGACGTAATTATTGTGTCCGAAATCGTCTTGTGAAATATTTTGAGAAAATTATAGAAAATAGTTACAAACATCTAGTTTGCATAGTACTGATAAAATCTCGAGTCCTAGGCTTTCTTTCATTTGTATTTCATTTTTAGTATCTTAATCATTTTTTAATTTTAGAATAGAATCACCAAACAATATTTGTCATTAGCACAATAATTGACTAAAAAGTTGAAATTACGATTCTGAAATCTTGTGGAACGAACCGTGCTTGCATACTGTCTCATTGTCAGCCGTGCTCTTGTGGTATAAATTAAAATCCCATCGATTTGGTTGTGGTAAGCATAGTTGTTGACCAATTATGATGACCATATACAACCTTCCACCAGCCTTGTGTATGAATAAAAAGTACTTGATGTTGACGATGTTGATACCCGGCCATACTTGGAAGGACATTGATATTTATCTAGCTCCCCTTATTGATGATTTGAAACTGTTATGAGACGTCAGTGTGGAGGTTTATGACTCATATCAACAACAAAATTTTATATTGAAGGTTATGTTATTATGGACCATCAATGATTTCCCATCTTATGGTGATTTAAGTGGTTGTGCCATTAAAGGGTATAAAGCTCTTCCCGCTTGCAATGATTTCATACGAGTGTTCAATCTTTAATTTCATAATCTTGTTTGTTATCGGTTCATTCTCATAAACTTGTTCATATTGTTCTCGATGACCTCTTCCCCGGTACCCTAACCCTAAACCTATCGATGTTCTTCATATTATCCTTAATAACCTCTTCCCCTAAGTCGGAATCTTCACCGGTACCCTAACCCTACCGATGTTTGTCATATTATCCTTGATGACCTCTTCCCTTCACCGGAACCCTAAACCCGTCGATGTTCGTCATATTATCCTTAACGACCTTTTTTTTTCTAAGTTATAATATTATCGGAAGTTCGTCCTATTATCCTTAATGACCTTTTTCCCTAAGTCAGAAATTCACTAGAATCCTAAACCTACCGATGTTTGTCATATTATCCTTAATTGTTAACCTCTTTTACTAAGCTGGAATTTTCATCGGAACCCTAAACCTACCTATATTGTTCATATTATGTATTAATGACCTTTTCCACTAAGTCGAAATCTTTACCAGAGCTCTATCATCGATAACAATATCCAAATTAATTTATATATATTCTTTGGATTTTTTCGTATTGAAGTTTGATAATAAAATTGAATGCACTAGTTCGTTTTAGCACAAAGAGAACCGCACATGCTTCTCACACACTTGTCTCAATCCGTATGAGAATCCGAAACTGAATTTGTACCATCCAAAAATTTACATGATCCGTATGACTATCCTTATCCACCGTCCAAACTTCTATTCAAAACCCTAAATGTTTTTTCCCTTCATTTTCTTTCTCTCTCTTTCTCGGTTCTGCTCTTTAAAAACTTCCACTCTCACTTGAGAAGCCGTCTGTAGGCGAAAATATAAGGTTTTCACCGTTGATACCTTCATCACCACTAAATCTTCGAAGCATAATTCAGTCTTTGATACCCTGCAACATCAAGTTGATAGTGTTGCTTAAGTACGTCACAAGTATGTTCTCTAAAACATGTTTAGATCATGTCCTGCAACATCAAGTTCATAGTGTATTTTATCATTTGTGTATTAACATGTTTAGATCTTGGGTAAATCGTCTCTCTCTCTTTGATTTTAAGCTTAGGGGTGTCTTTGTTAGCATGCATAGTTTTCATTTTAAGCTTTGAGGTCCACTGTGTAGTTTGGGGATTCATCAGAAGTAATTTTTTATTTTTATTTTTTGTATTTGATGTTGTCTTTTTTTGGATTCAATATCTCGGGTTTAATTTGGGGATTCATCAAAAGTAATTTTTTTTTGTCTTTGATGTTGTCTTTTTGCTACTTTGATCTTTGTTTAATTCTCTTTTAAATTTGTTTTTGGTTGGGATGTAATCTTCCATTAACCTTTGGTGATTTTTTTTTGTTCTTTGTAACTTTTTTCTGTAGCTTTCTTCTTTTTTAATAGATCTCTTTTTTCTCAGATCAAAAAAACTTGTAACCTTTTGTTTAGCGTATGGGATTTGATAGTTTTGTGAATGTTACTCTTAAACTTTTCGGCTAATGATTGTTTAGTTCTTTTGATGTAATTCAGTAGTAGTAAATAGTCATGTTTCATGGATTTTCTTGTGAAGTTCATTTAAACCCTTGCTGTGAGTTTTGGGTGTTTGTAAACTTGTGAAGTTTAGCTTGTTAAGTGATTGATATTTTACTTTGATGGTTGTTTTCAGAAATGGTTAGAAGTAGAGGCGGTCTTATAAAGCAAGTTCCCCGAAGTGATCCGATGACCACTTTGCAATACTCTTCTTCTCCTCCAGCACGACAAAGGGCGCCGACTCACATGAGATCTGTAAACGGTAACAATATTCCTTCCCATTTTATCCTAGCCTCTCCCTTATTTTGTTTATTTTCTCATTTCATTTTTTTCATGTCTAATTGTTTTGTTTATGGGTTACTGCAGAGATGGGTGGTATATCTGTAAATGTATTGAAGTCCAGAAAACGATCTGTAATGTAAATGGGTGATAGATACTCCATTACAAGCAGCCAGTCATCAAAAGGAAAAAAGTTTAATTCAAGCACAACAGTCATTGTCATTGGATGTTGAACCTGTAAAATGTGGCAGTCAGCGATCTATTTGCGATAACAATCTGTTCCACCACATAATGATGTTGAAAACCACCGCAGTCAAAGTTCTGCTTCTAGGCAGTTATCTCTTCCACTGTGTGATGAAGTTGAAAATCGCAGCAAGCAACGATCTGTTTCGGCTTCTAATCTTTCATTTGGGCAGCGCAATCCACGGGTGTCTCCTTGACGACATTCTCAGTTGGCTCGTAATGAATGTGATTCAACACCTCGGAGGAATCCTCGAAGACATATCCAGTTGGCTCGTAATGAACATGAATCAACACCTCGTAGGAGTCCTCGGTTGTCTCGTCGACAGCAAACTCAGTTGGCTGATAATGAACATGTATCACCTGATTTATGCCATCGTGGTTCTTTGCAAGAAGATACTAATTCTCCTTTGGATGCTGATTCTTCCCAACCACCTCGTAAAAGTAAAATCTCTTACCTTTTATCTATTTATATCACAGTTGATAGTTAACATGATTTTTGTAATAACTGACTTTGTTGGATGCTTTTCGTTTCTTACACAGAGACTACTAGGGGTATTACCACTCTGCCTAATGTTGAAATTAGAGATACTGCTGAAGATAAACTGAAAGTGGAAGTTTATGAAAACGGATTGGTGGTACATTCATCCTTGAATGTATTCTAACCATAGGTATGTGGGTGCGCCAGAGTGACAACTTTCCTTTGACTGTGCGTTTGTTTAGAAACATGCCTGAAGAAAAGATATCAAGAGTATCTAAACTTGTCAGGGTAATACTTAATTCACCTTTTCTATTTTATTCTAGTTCCATGGAATTTTTTAATCACGGGTCACTGTTTAACAAATTATTTTTTGTTCTAGGATTACTATATCTTAGTACCTGATGACGCAAATGCTGAAAAGGCTATTAGAACACAGATGAGGCTGGCTTACGTGAGATATCGATCTGAGTCGGCTAAGCACTATAGATCGTTTGATAGTCATGAAGAAACTTTACTACATCCATCCCCAAGAATCCGCAATGTGGATGACTGGACATTTATGTGTGACTTCTTTAACACTGATGTTGCGTTTAAGGTATATAAATTTGCTGGTCTAACCTTTTGCAATGTGATGATTTGACATCTTAGATAATAAATCTATGTTTAACCTTTAACATGGAGTTGTGGTGTCCAGATATTTGCTAGTTGCCCGTAAATATGAGTATGGTTTTTGTATCATATGAAACAGAAAAAAAGTTATCTTTTTAGTGCCATAGTGTCTCCTAACTTGCATTTTTCATATTTAATTGGTAGGATGCACCCGAGAAAGCAAGGGCCGCGCGGAAGGCACAAGCTCTGAACCATACAAATGGTACGCAGAGTTTTGCTAGGAAAGCGCATGAGAGGGTAAATCTTAAATTGTTTATTGATGTCTTTTGTTTGTTCTTCATTCATTGATGTCTTTTCCTTGTTCTTTTCTTTATGTTGTGGCAAAATGAAATAATTTGTTTTAAGTTAACAAATCATTGAATTTTTTGTTCTCTTTCTTGACATTGAAATTCTTGAATCATGTATGCCTGTAGTTACGGAGGGTTGTAGGTCATAATCATGTCTTATTCTTGTTACTATCATGTATGTTTAGCTCTCTGTAATGTTTATGAAATTTGGTTATTAAGGGGATTATATATTCTATTGTTGAGAATATATTGCGAGCTTCTTCAGTAGGAAACAACAATCCAAGACTATTCTAATTAATGATTGATGATACCATTGGCTTCTTTTATTATCCGCTTTAATTCCTGAATTCAGCATCTGAATTTTCTTTATGTTGTAGCAAAATGACTTAATTTGTTTTAAGTTAACATATCACTTAATTTTTGTTTCTTTTTTTTTAGTATTATGTTATTAGTATACCTTAATATTGTTACCTTATTGCGTATGGACTTGATAAATGTAGATGTCGTGGATCGTTGCTCTTCGAGAATTCTGTGATGTACACAAAGTTTACATAGTGAAGTAGACTTTTATTTCTCATACATGCCTTGACCTTAAGTATTGTTACTTTATTTCCTATGGACTCTGTGATGTACACAGAGTTTTGTCAGGAAAGCGTATGATAGGGTAAATCTTAAATTGTTCACTGATGTCTTTTCCTTATTCTTCATGTATTAATTACTTTTACTGTGGTACACTAACAAGTTCTATTTCATTAGGCGCGTAAAAATCTCCCACTTGATCCACTCAGTATGTTCATGGTAACCCACAAGGCTAGCAAGCTCGTTAAAGTGTGTGAAGATTGGCAGGTACAAATTTTCTTCACTCACTATTAACAGATTTGAATAATGCTGGAGACTTAGTATTGGTCTAAATGTGAATTGGGTATCCTAAGCTACAAGGTCCAAATACGTAGCATGTGTCATTTTTTACTGTTGGTATGGTTCCAATGCATAATTCAAATTTGTATAGTTTTTTGGCTATGCATTTCTTATTATTTGTTTGGTAGCAATATTTTTGAGTAATTCAGGAAGACATGATGATTGCACGTTGTTTTCCATGTTCTGGATCCATTATTTCTTTGTTAGTTGATGTGTTGAATGTCTGCATAATAGCTAAGGATGTGTTGAAATATGAAGTAAGTGTTAAACTTGGTTAGGGTTTTCTTATTAACTATTTTTTTTGTGCAGATTATGGAGTTTGATCATACATGAGAACCTTAGTTGTTTAAATGTGGTTTTACGATAGTATTTGATCCATCCATCTTTTGCTTTTATACTTGAATTACTGCACTTTGAATGAAAATTCTGCTTATAAGCAAGATGGTTTTATAGTTGCTCATGTGTTGTTTTGGCTTTTCTTCATAATATCTACGTAAGCTTGAATTTTGAATTAGTTGCCTGTTTTTTTTTTTACAATATATATGCAGTCAGAAATGAATCGGTTGAGTAAGAAGGTTCGTACAGGTGAAGTCAACTACACGCCTGAAGAAATATATGCAATGGTTGTTCATTCTCGTCGCTATGGGGCTAAGCGTGCTCGTAAGTCAAAAGTTGCTACCAGCTTCAGCTTATATGAAAGAAATGAAGCACAAATGACTGCTCTCAAAGAACAACTGGACTCAGAAAAGAAGAAAGTTGAAAGCAAGACAAGGAGATCTCAAAGCTTCAACGGAGAGAGCGTAATCTCAGAGAGTATTTGAATGAGGCTTTGAAGAAGATTGGTTGTCAACCTATGCTAGATGATTATAAGATGAATCCCTAGATGAACATGAAGTTGAAGATAGACGTACTGGTGATGATTTGCAAGAAGATGAAAACGACGATGCTGGCGATGATCATGATTTACAGGTAGATGGACGTGCTGATGATAATGAGGAGAATGAATTGTCTGTGGAGGATGAGTATTACTAAATGATGCATGTGCAGTTTTATTTTGGTGAACATACAGGTCCAATGCCTTTTGCTGGCTCTTTTATTTTGCCTTTTGTTTGGACCTGCATGTTTTTTGTTCTTTTGGGGAAGTGAAAACAAGTTGGGCTGTAGAAATGAGAGATTAAGTCGATACAAGAACCAATAACTTTTGTATGTTTTTTTGTTCTTTTCGGGGATGGGTGGCAAACCAGTTAACTTATGATTTTTTTATGTAAAAAGTTAATGTCTTTTGGTGGGGATACTGAAGTATATATCAGTATATTTGTAATTTTAGAATCTTAATTAGAAGTTAATTAAAATATTTTGGTTAATCTTAATTAGAAGTTGTCATTTATAATTATATAATCTTAATTAGTGATAACTATTAATTTTTAAATTATAATTACATTTTGGGATTATCTAAATCAGAATTTGCTTTTAACGAGCACAGAAATTTGGTAGCTTAAAAACTTAAGCAACCAACTTCAGACCAATCAAAATCAGAAATCGCTTCTAGCGAGCAAAAATATTTGGTCGCTTAAACACTTAAACAACCAACTTCAGGCCAAGTTGTTTCATGTATCTATCAACTAGGTATTTTACTTGCTCTAGGATGGTTGGTCTAGATCTGAAGCGATTGGTATTTAACTTGCTCTAGGTTGGTTGGTCTAGCTCTTAAGCGATGAGAATTTTACTTGCTCCATGGTGGTTGGTCTAGCTCTGAAGCAATGAAAAGAATACTCACTTTAGGATAATTGGTTGATTACTAGAGCGACTGCCTAGCTGCTCTAGATCTTTACAAATCCCACCTTTTACAACTGCAGAGAGTGCCACTTTTAATCGTTATAAAGGTTAGAGCGACTCAATATGGGATTTTACAACTCAAACTGCTCGGTTGTTTAAACCAGTTTTTCTTGTAGTGAAAGACATACTCACATTGGTTGAAATACAGTAGAAAAGTATTCTATAATGGTCATAGGTGGTTTTGACCTTCTAAACATCAGGTTCGACATCAAATGAAGGCATTTAACGGTCAACAAGAATTTGATACAACACCAAAGCTCTTGAGTGGTGTAGAAATATTTAACAAGGTATGTAACATTCAAAACACATTTGGGAAGAAGAACAAAAAAAAGGGTAGTCCGTATGAAACTGAGTAAGTCGAAGCTGTCAAAGAAGAATATTCAAGTTGAAGACTGTGTGGATACAGTCAAGAAAAGGAAGAGATCAACTGAAAAGATTTAAACATGTTACATGTTGCTAGAGTTAAGCATCATATGGATGTATTTCAGAAAAAGTCAATTTTCCTTGAGCTGGAGTACTGGAAATAATTTTCTTTGAGCTTGTGCGACATACATCGGATGTCATGCATATCGAAAAAAATGTTCATGAGAATATCATAAGAACGGTATTGGATGTTGCTGGTAAGTCAAAGGATGTCTTAAACTCTTGTTTAGACCTAAAGGATACTAGAATAAAGGAAAAACTACAGCCACGAGACTTAGAGAATGGAAGTTCTTAAAAAAAATTAAAAATTCTCAAATTGTTCATGTTCGGAAGTTTCAGTAACATTAATTAATTCTACAACTAAACAGTTAATTAAAAACTAATACAATTAATTAAACACTAATTAATTAGGAGTACATCCGTTATTAACAAAAATAGTTGGATAAAGGGTTTCTGATTTTACTTTAAAATAACTCTATTTTAACTTATCGAGTAGTCCTCAATTTAGCGAGGAAAATTTGCTCTTATTAACGGTTATTTATAAATAAATCTAAAGACTTAAAGGCCTAGACAAATAAAGCTCCCACATTAAACGGTAAGAAAATCCTTGTTTTCTATTGGTCAAAATAAGGCTTTTGTGACTTTTGTGAAACGAGAGTTCTGATGGGGACACTTGGCATAATTTGATTGGTACAAATATTTAGGGGTTAAAGAAACTCACTCTCCTATTGGCTCTTTTGTTTTAAAATTAATACACTTCGTTTACACCCAATACTTAATTATATCGGGTCAACGTCACCTATAGTGGGTGGAAAACACCACAAATCGACGATCTATATCAAAACCAAATTCAATTTAGAATTCGTTAGTATTAAACCTATCATATTCAGAAATCGTGACTACTTTAGGAAACAACAAAAAAGTGTAAACCTAACCGTTCCATCACGGGACGGGACGAAGTCCCGCCACACCAAATCAAAAATTAAAGGTAACATAGATGAAAAGTTAAATATGTGTGGTGCGTAGCACGGGCACAAATCTAGTTCCTATAATACCCATAGTTATAAAAATAATGTTTTGTAGTGTAGAGGCACTTACTTAAGGGAAAGGTTTGAAAAACGGGCGTTTAAACGGTCACGCCTATATAGCGTGACCGTGAGGGTCACCGATATCCATGTCTAAATAACACTGCTAAACAGAAAAAAACAGAGTTATTTCGACCCGTTATAACTGTTTTCACGCACGTTATAGCCGCTTGTCTAAAATTGATTTACGTTTTTTTCTTCTAAATAACATTTTAACATAAATTTTTTAGACTATTTTTTTTTTCACGGCCGTTATAACTGTTTTTTTTTTAAAAAGTTAGAGGAATTTTTACGCAATTTCTTTTTTCAAACTTACAACTAGAATTTTAAAAATAATACAAAGGTACCCCCTACCTACATGATTAAAGACTTCAAATTTTAGAAACTTACGATAATTAAACTAGTGCTTCAAGTTTAAAAAACTCAAACAAACCAACTTGTACTAACATTTTTTTTCGAATTATGCGAGTATTGTCTATTTTCTCAGTGATTCCTCCTTCTTCTCATGCTGGTTCCCATAATACATCTAGTTGTCTTTATTAGCATTATCATCATCGTCATAACCATCATTTTCATCTTTATCATCATTACGATTATCTATTTCATTATTGATATTAAAATTGGAATTATATTCTTCGTTAATTTCTCGAATATTTTGGTTTAAACGATCAACATTGTAATGAGAATTGTATATGTGATTTACGTTTGCAAATGAGAAATATATTTGGTATAAATGGATCATGAGCACTCCTTTACATCTTTCTCACTAGAATGTGTTCAAACTAGTTGTGGATAAATATGCAAAACTAGCAGATTTAGTGGAGAATGACATGTGGAAGATATCACTGAAAAGAATCCAAATAATGAGGAAATGAAAGAGATCAACATGTTACTGACATTGTTGGGAGACCCACCTGATCTAGCTGATGAGGATGATTCGCTTCAAACATCTCTTCTCAATTCACAATCAAGGATAGCTACAAATGGTTAGTTGCCAGCAACCCAGTACAACTGCTTTTCCACATGAATGGATCTGGGTGAAACATGTCCCTCCTAAAGTGCAGGTTTTCATGTGGTTTGTCTGGCACAATGCAATAGCGGCAATGGACAATTTACTCAAAAGAGGGTGTGAGATCAATAATACAAGATGCAGTCTTTGCAATGTTGTTCAAGAGGATGTAATCCACTTGTTGCTGCAATGTATTTTCATAAAGGAGGTATGGGGCTATTTTATTTCTCATTTTGGAATTCAATATAGTTTCAAGATAATAATTCAAGAACATTTTCAAGATTGGTCTGTTAACAAAGAGAAGAAGAAAGGAAATAAAATATGGCCAATCATTCAGCAGCTATACTCTGGACCGTATGGCTGGAAAAAAAAATTAAAAGGTCATGTCGAGAAAAAGACACAGGGATAAGTCTGAGATAATCAATGAAGTGAAAAGATTCATTTATCAATGGGGTTTTACCATCAATCGGTTTTCTTTTATAACTTTCAGGGATCTGCTTATAAACTGGAATATGGTGATGGAATGTAATTAGCTTGTGAGTTGTTAGTTGGGCTGGATATTTTAGGCTCAGTTATTTTTCTTCCCTCATATCTCTTTTTTTTCTTTAATAATATTTTACCCCTTTTCTCTCTCTAAAAAAAGACAAAAAAATGAGCTGGGTTACTGACATTGTGGTGCATGCTGGTGTTCCCAACTACGGTAAAGGGTGTCGATCAGAACCTTGTACTGTCACTACTACTACTACTACTACTACTACTACTACTACTACTACTACTAC
>JAJJMC010003761.1:11107475-11178883 GCA_023531435.1 Papaver californicum | reverse complement strand
ACTACTACTACTACTACTACTACTACTACTACTACTACTACTACTACACCGACAAATAATACCGGACCAAAGTGAGTCTAAGCCAAATTTGTTTGTCATTTCGTCATAGTAATACTAAATTAATAAATTTGACATAAGTTTGAGGATCTAATAGATATTATGTCCTCTTTTGGTAGCTGCCAACAGTTGTCACTCTGTCTAATACTTATATCCTCTTGAGTCTTGTACATCGCTAGCAACCCCTGGAGCAGCCTTGAAGATTTGGAGTCAAAAGTTCAGAAAAATTGAGCCATCTCTAGTATAGAAAAAAGTGTTTATGCCAAAATTCCATTGACATCAACAACCAATGATTTGATAAAAAAAACAATAAATAAAAAGATTTTAACTTACAATTTGATACATAGAATCCTCTTTTAAATCAATTAATAAGAAAATTTTAATAATCTATTCATTTACAGATCATAAATCTGATCAAATTACAGTCACAAATCATAATCTTTTGAATCCAGAAAATGAATCATGATGGCGGAATTTATAGATTCTATCTTACACAATGTATACATACCTAATGATCTTTTTCCCCTTTTACTCTGATTATTCTTCCTTAGCCTTTTCTTCGCTTCAATTTTCCGACCCCCTCTCCGTTGAATGATTTCTTCTATTTATAGATTATGTAATGGGTCCCACTTGTCCCGATACCTTTTATCGTTCTCCTTATTATCTTTGGATCGGGATAACTGTATGGTTGACAGGTCATACTCTTTACACTTTGGTCCGTTACCTTGTATGATTAACACGTACTTCGTTCTCTAAAAATCATCTTTGTCCCGAACCTAGGTGTCAGTCATGCGGTGAAAGTAAATAAAGTAATTATTGCCTTTACTTTCCCGTTCCATGTTCTTTATTACTCTTTACTTTCCCGTTCCAGTTTCATCATTATTCTTATTTTCCCGATTATCAAGCATTTAATGCTAGCTGTTTCGAACAGTGTGATACTACTTTCTCGATCGTATGTGTCAAACATGCAGGGATTCACTCAGTCTTTCACATCTGTCCTGTTTTGATCCTTTTATACGTCTTTGATTGTGTGCTTCTCGTTCTTCTTTAATTCACTGACTCTTTCTTTAATCGTTTTACACGTGTCGTCCTTGTTTTATTTCCCAACAACTTGCCCCTTTCTTCTTCTTTTTTTCAAAAACTTTTAACGGTCGATCCCAGGTTTTGAAAAAAATAGAAGAATAATGATTACCTTTCGTTTTACCATTACTCCTTTTCACACTTATGCGGATTTTTTTGCAGGAAATAACTTCTTATTATCACGTTTGTGTCAGTTACCTTTTTTCGAGGAAATCAAATCTTTGCATTGAATAACCCCTTTTCTAATTGTGACGGTTTCTATTCTTTACTTTAAATACGATGCAGTCTTTTCCACTTCTGTCTTTACCTCTTAAAGTCGCTGCTCTTTATCTTCCTTGAAATTTTTAAATACTTTCATTCTCCCAACTATTCATGAGCTTTTTGCATCAATCGCATTGATTTTACCTTTGATCAAGTAACTGTTTATCTTCTTTCTCCAGGTAGGTTGAAGATTTTAATCTCGAGTATCTTACTTTAATATGTATCCATGATTAGTTTTTGATAAATATGATTGAACTGATAATTGCTTTTGATGATTGTTTCTTTATGATTTATGATGATTCTTCACACATTGATCTTTTGAAATTTTCTTTTCAGATAAAACATTATGTCGTCCAGAAATCACAATGATGCAGATGATCACCAAGAATCCGAAAGATCTTCAAGAGTTAGTACTTCTTGATATGTTGTGTCTCGGTCTGTTCGTCATCCGGCTCCTGATGCTTCTATAGCCGCTAATCCTGCCCCCAGAAATAAGCGGGCTCATGCGACTTATAGTTACCGGTCGATGAACATTGAGGTTTTAAGAGAAGACATGATCTTGAAGGATTTAAAGTCTCATTCTATGACAAAAATACTGACGTGCTAACTTTAGGAGCGATGCAAAGCTTTAATTATTCTCCCAATAGTTTGCTAATTTCTGCTGGTGCTTTAGAGGCCGGAATTCGTCTCCCATTATATGAAGAAGAAAATCCTTTTCAATATGAAGTCCTTGCAACTCGTGGTGATTCTCCTCAAGGACTTGCTCGATCCATTACTCAATACAATGGAAATTGGTGGCGTATCCTTGATGAGTGTAGCCTCCGAAGTGAAGGGTGGACTAATCTTACTTGCTACGTTCCAAATTTTACAGAACGTAGCAGTTATACCGTTGAAAATTTTCATACTACATATGGAGATTGCATTACTAACAGGAATTACGTGAAGTGGAGCGTTAGCCCTGTTCGCAAGTGTCTTTCGGGATTTCCCTTATTACATGAGGTCGACGATCCCAAAATCAAATTTATTCCCCATACCAAACTTGATTTTCCCACAAAAGAAAGAATTCTTCAGGATCATGATTATAAGTGGTATCGCACTCCAATTGTAATTGAAGGTCCTTGGATTTTCGGTAACATCTCCAAAGATGAAATTCAAGATCTTCGTAAACGTTTCCCAGGCTATTGTCCTTGGCGGTTAAATTTTGAGGACTACAAGTTTGATTTTAAGGTTCGTATTATTCTTTATTTCAATATTGTCCCGTACTTCCATTGAATTTTTTCTTACGGGACAAATGTTTGTGTTTCAGGTTGAACCCGATTCTGAACTTCACACCAATGTTCCTCCTCCCCGTCCGAGCCTTGGTATTCAAATTGTTGAAGGTAGGCAAAGAGTTGAAGAAGAGTTATTGAAGGTAAAGGGAAACGAAAATTGGTTTTCCCTGAGAAACAAAAAAAGAAACCGAAAAGACCATTGTACCCTTCCGAAATAGAAGAAGGGGAAATTAGAGATTGCTTTGTTAAGGGGAATAGTAGTTCCGCTCTTGTCGTAGCTTCGGGACAGAACGTTGAAGGTTCGGTCCAATCGGAGGTTTCGGGACAGCGCGTTATTATTAATGTTGTTCCTGTTAGTGTGGGGGAGCCCATTACTTCTTCGGATCAACCTTCAATAACTCGATCTAATCCTGAAGTTGTTCCTTCTACTACTGCTCCTACCGGCTTTTATGATTTCTTCTCCCCTTCCTTATTCTTTTGACATTGAGCCAATTGCTTCAAATAGTGGTGTAATGACAGTTTTTACTGGATTACCTCGAGAAGAAGCAGATGGTATTGTTTTTGAAGAAGAAAATATTGAAAAGTTAACGATGTTGTTATTGTTGAAGAAAACATTGAGAACGCAAGTGTTGTTGCTGATGTTGTCGTAGAAGAAAAGACAAATGAATTTACTGAAGAAGCGAACGTTGAAAATATAGCTCCAAGTACTTCAGTTACAACTGTCCCTGATGTTCTGATCCTTCAAGATGAAATTGCTTCTGAAGTCATTCGTGAATCAAGTGCACCTATCGGGACATTGGTCCGTTCTCCCACTTCTGCTGACAGAGTCGACATTGACATGCCTGACGTCGAACCATCTACTCAAGAGTTCTTCTTTGAAGCGGATTTTAATGTGAGAATGAATGAAGGAGCTACTCTCACTGGTGATGAAGATGAAGCTTTCCAGTGGTTTTTATCTAAAGGGTTTTTGAATACTTCCGCATGTCACAATCCATTGAAATTCTATAGTGCTTCAGTGGCTAGGCTGCGGACTTCATTTGGTGTTGTTCCATTGGAGCATGCTCGGGACGCTTGGTTCGAAAGCGAGTGTTACGATCAATCGTTCCCACTTATTCTTCATTTTTCTTTAAATGAAGTTTTGACTATCGCAGAAGGTTCGTCATACTCTTTCCCGCAGCAAGCTCTTGCTCAGCTTAAGTATGGTTCCGATTGCCTATTCGCTGCGTACAAGTTTAAGAACGAGGCAGAAAGAGTGAAACGTGGAAATGATGATTTGCAACAAGAAATTGAAAATCTCAAGCAGCAAAACAACTATCTTCAACAACAACAACAACAACAACAACAAAATCAACAGCAACAACAACAACTTCAAAATTTTGAGGACCAAAATCAAAGGCTTCAAAATCAGAATCAAGGTTCGTTGCTAACCCCTTAGTTTGTACTTTTTTTGGGTTCGTCCCCCCCCCCCCCCCTTTTTTTTTTTGAACTTTTGAAATTCATTTATGGGATCAGAGGGAGACTTGGAACCTTTATTTAGGTTCGAGCGTAGGATGACTCAGTTCAACAATTATGCAAGGGAAGTAAATATGGAAATGGAATTGGTTAAAGGGAAATTAGCGCAGTTGTCCGATAGTCTTGAGTTGAATACTTGGAGACGTAATAAAGCTGAGTCAAAATATCAGGAGGCTTTGAAAACTTTAACTCTTAAAGAAGCAGAGTTTAAATCTGTAACTAGAGGTATATGCTTGAGTTATGTATTTGCTTTGCTGATGGTATTATATGGTTTATTTGATACTTACTTTGGTTTTCAGGGCTAGAAAAAAAGGTTAATGAGGCAAAGCACGAGTGACAATTGCAGAAGCTGAACTCAATATAGCAAATAACGCAGTAACAAATATTGCTGAAGAGTTGAAGACGTCTGAAAAGAACGTAGCACAAAGTGTTATAAAGCTTCGAGACTTACAATCTTGTTTGCATGCTGAAACTGCTAAACTTGAAGCTCGTGAACAAGAAATTGTAAAAATGCAATCAAGATCTGAAGAACTATTAAAAGAATTAAATGCAAAAAAAGATCAGAGATCTAGCTTGGGTGAACAAGTAGAAAAATATCACCAACAGATTAAAGATCTTCAATCAGAAATTGATTACGGGCGTGCTTATACATGTTGGGTGAGACAAGATGCCAAGGCAAAAATTGAAATGTCTTTTAATGCTTCCTTGGATCGTGCTCAAGCCGATCCTTCTGTATTGAATGGTCGTGCTACTGTTCCGGAAGTTCCTCCTCAACCATCCCGGCGCACCAATCCCTAAGCCTATTTGTACTTGTTCTTTGTTTCTATGCTTGTAGCTTCATATTCTTTGCTTATGTTCCATCCTTTTGTATCTTGAATTTTGATATATTTCAGTCGGAAACTTCGCCGTGTCATTTTCTTCTATTATACTTAGATGTGCTTTTAATAATTGTTCATGCATAAAAGATGATCATTTATGAAATTTTTAGGTTAATCATATTTTTTCATGAGTACTATGGATCGAAGTATATATACCTCAAAACATGTAATTCGAGATCCCACACATACAAACAAACCCGGGCCAGGGGTAAGATACAGGGTTGGTCCAGAATGTACTCTGAAAATGATAACCGTAAATTAGGTATTCCTTCTTTATTAGAATCTCACAAGTATTAAAATTCTATAAGGATATTTACCTTGATGTTACGATTGTATCGCTAATCGTAAGCGCTTTCCAGAATATGATGTTTCTGGAGTAATTGAATCTTTGATTATGTCGCCAATCGTAGCGTTTTCCAGAATAAGATGTTCCTGGAGTAATTGAATCTTTGATTATGTCGCCAATCGTAGCGTTTTCCAGAATAAGATGTTTCCGGATTTGAATTTTGATTATGTCGCCAATCGCAGCGTTTTCCAGAATAAGATATTCCTGGATTTGATTCTTATTTTAAGTATAACTTCATAGAGAATCTTATTATTAAATCAAATATTGAATAAAAATTTTATACCTGCATTGGCTACCATAACTGAGCTACTAATCATGGATGATAGAGTTTTAAGTATTGTGCGTTCCATGGGTGTTGTAAAATTTCTCCTTGCATATTCCGAAGATAGTAGGATCCTTGTCCCGCTGATGCTTGTATTATGTACGGACCATCCCATGTTGGTGCGAACTTCCCTGCACTTTTATCCCGATAGTATTCTGTGATTTGTCGTAAAACATATTGTCCTTGGACAAAGTTTCGTGACTTGACCTTTTTTGTGGCAATCTCGTGCCAAACTTCTTTGATAATTTTCCATTTTCTGGAGTGCCACCTCTCTTTTTTCTTCCAAATCATCTAACTTTTGTGACATTAAATCTGAATTTAGATTTTTCTCCCATGCTTCTGTTCTAGTTGTAGGTAAGATGACTTTTGTTGGTATAACGGCTTCTGTCCCATAGGCAAGAAGGAATGGTGACTCTCCAGTGGATGCTTTTATGGTGGTTCGGTATGCCCATAATGTATTATGCAACTGTTCACACCATCGTTTGTAATGCCCATCCAATGTCTTTTTCAAATTGGTTGCGATTGTTTTATATGTGGATTCAGCTTGTCCATTACTCTGGGGATAAAATGGTGTAGACTTATGTTTCTGAATGTTATATGCTTTAAATAACATATCAATGTTTTTTCCTTGAAATTGTTGTCCATTATCAGAAACTATGGCTGCTGGAATCCCAAATCTGCAGATGATATTTTCAAATAAAAATGTGAACACATCAGAGTCTCTAATCCGAGCTAATGCTTTAGCTTCTACCCACTTGGTAAAATAATCGGTGGCCACTATTAAATACTTTCTCTTTTTGGTCCCTTCAACTAACGGACCAACAATATCTACCCCCATTTTGCAAATGGCCATGGACTGAGGATTGAATTTAGCTCTGTGGCGGGTGCTTTGATTTTCTTCGCGAATCGTTCGTACGATATTTTCTGAGTCCTTAAGCATGGATATCCAATAATAACCTTGGGTTTTAGCTTTTAATGCGAGTGAAAACCTTCCACTGTGGTTTCCCGCATCTCCATAATGTATTTATTTGAGTATCCGCAACCCTTCTTTTTGTGATAGACATCGGAATAATGGACCGAAGAATGATTTTCGATACAAAATTCCATCCTGAAGCTGGTAGTTATCCGATTTGAGTTGAATTTTTCTTGCTTCTTTAGAATTTGATGGCAACATTTTATCTCGTAGATATTGATGAATCGGAAGCCTCCAATCTGGTTCATCTGGTTGATCATCCACTTGTTAAGGCATAGACATGGCATTTTGCATTGCGAGATCATTAATTTCTTCTATAATATCTCCTTCTATGTTATGAAGTGCTTTTATCTGTATAGATGGTTCATATATTCTTCCGATTTTTATAGCTTTGATATTAGGATCATTTACCATGGAAGAAATGAATGCCAACGCATCAGCATGTCGGTTTTTGTCTCGGGACAGATGCCGAAAAACAATGTTTGGGATGTGATTTGCTAAGGTTTGAACAAGGTCTTTATATTATACTAAATCTTCATCATGTGTTTGATATTTTAATTCGACTTGTCGAATTACCAACTGTGAATCACTTGTGAGTCGAACATTGCTGATTCCTAGCTCGATGATGAGTTTTAAAGCATGAACAACAGCTTCATATTCTACTATATTGTTTTTATGTTCTTAAAACTCAAGACGGAATGAATGTGTCATTCGTCCTCCCATTGGTGCAGTAATCACAATGCCAATTCCTGCTCCTTCCTTGTTTCGGGACCCATCAACAAAGACTTCCCACCTTTGAGAATTTCCTGAGTTCAGAATATCTTGTGGTTCCTCTTCCTCGCATCCTGGTAATCCTTTAACATAGATGAAAAGAAAATTATTAAAGTGATGAAAATTTTAGTAAAAAAGTCTTAGATAAGTTAATCTATGTTTTTCCATTTATCGGACCTTGAATTTCATATTCTTCTTCAATCGGAAAATCCGCGAGGAAGTCAGCTAAAACTTGAGATTTTTGTGCAGTTTGCAATTCATAAATGATGTTGAATTGTTCTAGCTGAGCGTTCCATTTTGCGATTCTCCCTACCTTGCCTGTATTCTTTAATACTGATTGTAACAGCGCCTTGCTCGGGACACGAACATAAGTACGTAACTTCTGAGTGGCAAAGACCAATGATAAAATGAGTTGTTCGATTTTAGTGTAATTTCTTTCTGCTGAATTAAGGGTCTTGCTGATGTAATATATTGGTTTTTCTATTTTCTCATTAGTACGTACCATCACTGCACTGATTGCATCTTCTGTTGCCGCTATGTACAAAGTTAATATTTTTTCAGGCTCCGGTTTTTGTAGTGCTGGTAATGTAGCCAGATGCTTTTTTATGTTTTGGAAAGCCTGTTCACATCGATTGTTCCAATCAAATTTATTTTTCTTTTTGAGTATTTCAAAGAAAGGCTTGCACCGTTCTGACGATCTTGCAATAAACCTGTTTAAAGCAGCCAAGCATCCATTTAATTTCTGTACACTTTTAATGTTGTTAGGCGATGGCATATCTGTTATTGCTTGAATCTTTGCCGGATCAACTTCAATTCCATTTTTTGTAACCAAGTAACCCAAAAAATGTCCCGATGTAACACCAAAAGTACACTTTTCCGGATTGACTTTCATCTTGTATTTTCGTAACGCACCGAAAATTTCAATGAGATCTTGTAGATGATTGATAGATAATTTGCTTTTTACCAACATATCATCCACATAAACTTCCAAAATTTGTCCGATCCAGGGTTTGAATATTGCATCAACCAGCCGTTGATATGTTGCTCCCGCATTTCGTAATCCAAACGACATCCTTGTATAACAATACAACCCTCGTGGAGTGAAAAATGCCGTATGTTCTTGATCAGCTTCAGCAAGTGCAATCTGGTTGTACCCCGACTGACCATCCATAAAGGATAACATCTCATGGCCTTCTACAACATCTACCAATTGATCAATGTTGGGAAGTGGATAACTATCTTTCGGACATGCCTTATTTAAGTTGGTGAAGTCTATACAGATTCTTACTCCACCGTTCTTTTTTGGAACGATCACCATATTAGAAATCCACGTCGGATATCGTACTTCACACGAATGAATCCTGCATTTAAAAGCTTTGCTAATTCTTTTTCTACTGGATCATGATACTCCGGTGCAAACTTTCGTATTCGTTGTCGAAATGGTATAGCATCGGGACGTATTTGTAATTCATGTTGTACAATATTTGGATCTATTCCGCGCATGTCTTCCATCTTCCATGCAAATATATCTACAAAATCACGAAGTAGCTTGATTAAATTTTGCTCCATATCTTCTTTCATTAATGTTCCAATCCTCACTTGTTTAGGCCATTCTGAAGTCCCAATATTTATAATTTTGGTTTCTTCTACAGAAGTGAAAATTGGTTTTGGATTACCGATCGAAGTTGGAGTTCCCTTTAATTGCTATGAGGATCCTTCGAACTGCTGATTTGTTGATTTTTCTTGATTCTTACTACTTTCTCCCAACTCATTAGTTGCCTTTTGTTTGGTGTTTCTTTTCAAGTATTGATCTATCTCCTTTTCATTTACTTTGATTTTACGGTCTTTCTTCCTTTCTCGCTGTTGTCGTTCCCGTTCTTCATGCACTCTTACCTCTGCTATTATACAAAACTTCGCATCATCTTGATCTCCTTTGATCTCCATTTCTCCTTGTGGTGTTGGAAACCGCAAATATTGATGATAAGTTGAAATCACACCTTTCAGCTGGTGTACCCATTGTCTCCCGATTATTGCATTATACGGGGATGGAGCATCTACCACGCTGAACCTTGTCAATATGTTAATCGGTCCAGAAGATACTTGCAAATCAATATCTCCTTCGGGTTTCGAAGCCATTCCATTGAACCCATAAATAACATATCGGGACGGGATTAATTGATCTTTTTTGAGTCCCATTTTACAAAATGTGTCATGAAACAACACATTTAAAGAACTGCCCCTATCTAACAGAATTTTTCTAACGTTCTATCCGGACATTAGCAATGTAAGAACCAAAGGATCAGTATGCATTTCAATTTCTTGATTTACTTCCTGTGCCGAGAAAGTTAAAGGGGATGCCATCCAGTCTTCCCATGCTTCTGCTACCCTTCCTGACACTTTAAAAATTTCATGGTCCTGAACCCTCTTGCATAACTTTTTATTAATTGCAGCATTCATATCTGTATCTTTTTTTTTCTGAAAATGATATCATATCAATAGTGTGCTCGTTATATGGGATATGCACTGCCTTGCCTTTGTCTGCTCTTGCTATTGATTCGGTACTTTGAATATAATCTTTCAACTCTCCTGCATCGATCATCTTTTGTACCAGCATGATAAAATTCCTACAATTACCTGTTGTGTGCCCTTTATAACAGTGGTACTCATAATAATCTTTCGAACGTTGTGTGAACTCAGGCTGATTGCCTTTTGATGGTGGCCACTGAAAATCTGGTTTATTTTTTTTGATTTCGAACAACTCAAAATATGATATGTTGAGTTTTGTGAAAACTTTCTCTTGAAATTGCTGCACAAAATTTTTATTCCCTTGGTTCAGATTTATGAGGGAACTTCTTTTTTTGTTCTGGTGATACTTCGATTGAATTTGTCCTTTTCATATTTCTTTGATTTCGTGAATTACTTCTTGGACCCTGTTCCTGCACATCTTGCAATCTTGCACATGTTTCTATTATCTCCCTGAGCTGTCCCTCGGTCTTGGGATTGTTACGATGAATTTCAATAAAAAGCTGACATCTCCGGTCAGCGATTCCCCACTTGTAATGATTAATCGTTTTACTTGAGTCGACATCTCCAATTGCTTGACAGACTGTATGCCATCGGGCTGTATAAAGCCGGATCGTTTCTTCTGGCCATGATGTGAGGGAATATAATCTGTCTACTCCCGAATCAACGGGCTTGTTGTACATGTAAGCTTCGAGAAATTTCCTCACTAATTGTGAATAACATTCAATGGAACTCTCTGGCAATCTATCATACCATAACAATGCTGAACCTGTCAAACTTGAAGGGAAGCATCGACACATTATTGCTTCGTGTCCGTGCCATCGTGACATCACTCGATTATAATACTTTAAATGTGAGTTCGGGTCCTTCGTACCATCATAACATTCAAATACAGGTTATTGTATTCTCTGGGCAATGGAACACATGTCAACCGCTGAGCCAGCGGTGTTCGTTTGGCTTCTTTCAACACCTCTTCAATTCTTCCTCCTTCTTTATTTTTTAATCCTTTTATCTTTTATTTCATTTGCTCCATAGCTTCCAAACATTTTTTCCATTGCGCTCGTTGAATATCTTGATTCTCCCGTTGACTCCTAGCCCGTGATGATGATCCTACTATCACCATTCTCTGGTCTTGATTTTCTGTTTCATTTCTGGGTGCACGTCTTCCAGAAATTACTCCTTGATTTCGTGACCCTGTTGCTTCTTGTCTTTCCTCACGTTGAATCGCATTTTTTAAAGCTTGATTTTCTCTGGTCAATGATTCAATTCGATCGTGACTGGCCCTTTGTTCTCTTCTTATTTCATTCATTTCTTCCATCAGATTTTGGAGATGATTTACTTCATTTTGTGAATTCTCATGATATGTCGATTGATTTTGAATAATGGTATGTGGTGTTAATTCATGAATAGGCGAATGATTTCCTACATCACTTTGTTGCTGTTCTGGCTCACTCTCCTCTTCCCTTTGTCTGTAACTTTGCCTGTCATTACTGTCTTGATTTCCAGAGCCTGCTTCTTGAGACATATTTCCTCTGGATTCTTTGTTTCTTGATTATTTGCTTTCGTCCCTTGAATTCTAATGATCTTTTTAAAAGTTAGCCAAATAATCTCTCAACAAATTATTTAATAAAGAAAGTGACAAAAACTAATTTTTCTGATCTTCTAAAAATATGTCTATACTTTTAGTAAAATAATTTGTATTATTTACCATGAATCTTTTAAAACGCATAAAATAGGAAATCAAACATTTAAACAGATTCATTCAAACTTAAAAGTTTTTCTTTTCAATGTGATACAATTTCCATTTTTCATATACATAAAGGTTATTATGCAGAAAAAATCACTTGCTGGGAAAAGTTAGATTGAACCCGAATGTTGCATAAAACTACCGAATTCTTTATACTAAATTTCTTTACCTTTGAAATACATATATAACAGATAAATCCATTTTTCATGAACAGGTAGGATAAATCCTTTAACCCGTTCCCTGTTTCTAGCGCCAAATTGTTTATGCTAAAATTCCCATTGACATCAACAACCAATGATTTGATAAAAAAACAATAAATAGAAATTTTAACTTATAATTTGATACATAGAATCCTCTTTTAAATCAATTAGTAAGAAATTTTTAATAATCCATTCATTTAGAGATCATAAATCTGATCAAATTACAGTCACAAATCATAATCTTTTGAATCCAGAAAATGAATCATGATGGCGGAATTTATAGATTCTATCTTACACAATGTATACATACCTAATGATCTTTTTACTTTTTTTACTCTGATTATTCTTCCTTAGCCTTTTCTTCACTTCAATTTTCCGACCCCCTCTCCGTTGAATGATTTCTTCTATTTATAAATTATCTAATGGGTCCCACTTGTCCCGATACCTTTTATCGTTCTCCTTATTATCTTTGGATCGGGATAACTGTATGGTTGACAGGTCATACTCTTTACACTTTGGTCCGTTATCTTGTATGATTAACACGTACTTCGTTCTCTAAAAATCATCTTTGTCCCGAACCTAGGTGTCAGTCATGCGGTGAAAGTAAATAAAGTAATTATTGCCTTTACTTTCCCGTTCCATGTTCTTTATTACTCTTACTTTCCCGTTCCAGTTTCATCATTATTCTTACTTTCCCGATTATCAAGCATTTAATGCTAGCTGTTTCGAACAGTGTAATACTACTTTCTCGATCCTATGTGTCAAACATGCAGGGATTCACTCAGTCTTTCACATTTGTCCTGTTTTGATCCTTTTATACGGCTTTGATTGTGTGCTTCTCGTTCTTCTTTAATTCACTGACTCTTTCTTTAATCATTTTACACGTGTCGTCCTTGTTTTATTTCCCAACAACAAGTACATGGCATTGATTTTGGACCTCATTTTGTAACTCCATTTTATCATTTTCCAATAATATTCTTCGGTGGATGTTATTGATTTTGGACCTCATTTTATAATTCAGTTAGTAGGGTACTCACTTTGATACGTCTTTCTTCTCTTCCCTTCTATAAATAGGGGTCCAAATACCACATAGTTTTCTCACCTTTCTCTACTCCAAATTCTCCAATACATACTTTTACTACTACTAGCTAAGCTGAGAGAGTGAGACTAGCTAAGCTGAGAGAGTGAGAGTGAGAGTGAGAGTGAGAGTGAGTTAAGGTTTTCATTTTGATGATGGGTCCTGTTGGTGCCCTTTGTTTTAATATCTTCCGAGGTTCCAGCTGTTAAGGACTTGGCTGAAAAAACATGTGAGTTTTATTTTTATTTATTTATTTTAAATGCAAATAGTGTCATTTTATTACATACAATCTAAATGTTTTCTTTGAAGAAATTTTAATTTGATTTATTCCGAAATTGGTTAATCTTTCTATTGTTTTTTTATACTATAATTTTGTATACGTCGTTTTTATTGCGTTGTTATAGAATGAACTCGCAATATTGGTAGTTGATTCTACAAAATAAATGACAGACACATTTTTATATTTAATTTGTCCTTAATTCTTTGTATTGTTAGTGCTCAATTTTATACTTATTGTGTTATTTGATGTGTCTGTAGGTATTGTTGGAAAATAAACTTTTATGGAAAAATTGGCTAAAAAAAGTGATAGAGGCACCCAGAAAAAATTACTAAAAGCACCTAGTGTTTGGATTAAGGGAACTATTCCTCTTGAATTCAAATCCGAAATTGACGAGAAATAATTCTTTACGCGTGAAGTTATCTGAGTTGGTATTGGGAGCGAGATTTATGAGATTTAATTGGAGATTTTGTTATATATATAAAGAAACTATCAAGACATACTTAAACACGTTAAAGGAGAGTTTCTTGCCAAAGAAAATGGTCGGAAGTCGATGTTTATTACCGGAAATAGATCTTATCTGATTTTTTGATAAACTTGATTCGGTTGGAGAAGTAGTTTGGGTCCTTATCAATTATGACAAGGATATTAAGTTTTACTAAACCTATATAACAAAGAACATATCGAAAAAAAAGTTATCCAGAGTCATATCTATTTGATTTTGTTGGTACGGTTTTATGTTGAAACCATTTGGAGTATTAGGCTAATTGAAATGAATGATTTAGCAATAAACTATTATGATTTGAATAAATTAATTCTTGAATTTATTGATTTAATGATTGAAATTAGTTGTTGTTTTTTTACCGATTTTGTACGATTCAATAATCTCTGTGCGTAACTGCCAGGATTACAAATAGATTTGTCTCATTGTCTAATATTTCATGCTTGGGTTAATTCCTTTGATGGTGTATGCTTAGAATAGTCAAATATCATTTGTGAGCCTATATTTAATTTCGTATAATTTTCTCATTATTGCAATTTGATGGTGCATGCTTGGATTTAGTCTTTTCATGTGCTATGCTTATAATATACTAGTGATAGTTGCGACTCTATAATATAATATGTGATATTAATAGAACAAGGAATAAATAAATATTTAAGAATTATATTCTATTTTATTAATTGAATATAAATAACGGTGGATACTATAAACCCTGGTTACCGACTCTTTCTCATTATTTTTAGTTTATTAGTTTATTTTATTTTATTTGTTTCGTTCGCACTCTCAGAAATCCCAAAATTATCATTTATGGTTAGTTTATTAAGAATATGGATTACAATATTTTTCCGCTCTCTGTGGGTTCGACCTGTACTTGCCGCTTCTACATTGTAGACGTCGTGCGATTGCGGTTATTATATAAATAGGGTTTTCAAAAGCCTATCAATGAATTGCTAGAGATGAACTACCAATATTACGAGTTCATTCTGCATAGTAAACTGCTAGAATGAATACCAATATTACGATTTTATTCTACAAAATGAACTGTTGTAATTAACTACCAATATTACGAGTTTATTCTACAAAATGAACTGATAGAATGAACTACCAATATCACGAGTTCATTCTACAAAATGAACTGCTATAAATGAACTACAATATTACGAGTTCATTCTACAAAATGAACTACTAGAAATGAACTGCCAATATTACTAGTTCATTCTACAAAATGAACTGATAGAAATGAACTACCAATATTACGAGTTCATTCTACAAAATGAACAGCTATAAATGAACAACCAATATGACGAATTCATTCTACAAAATGAACAGCTGAAAATGAACTACCAATATCACGAGTTCATTCTATAAAATGAATTGCTCTAATAAACTACCAATATTATGAGTTGGTTCTACAAAATAAACGGCTAGAAATGAACTACCAATATTACGAGTTCATTCTAAAAAATGAACTGCTAGAAAATAAACTACCAATATTACGAGTTCGTTTACAAAATAAAATGATTGAATGAATTACCATACTTTATAATGGGCTCCACCTATTTACACCCGTCTTGGATTTTTTAAAAGAATTTTATTTTTTAATTCTACTTTTTTCTATTTACTACATATAAAAAATTTAATTTAAATTTGACCATTATAGCGAATGATTTAGAACAACCCCCTCGTCCTCCACCCCCACACGACAAAATTGAAACCCTTGATTTTTATTTTAGTGTATAAACATCATCTTCAGTTGATCCCACTAAAGTTATAACTACATTGGATGTATCCTTGTATTAGTTGTTTTACAAAACTGTTATCCAAAAAATCTCTCACTTCTTGTTTTAAAATCTTCACATTAAAACAAGTTAATTTTCTTAATGCGATAAAAATAAGGTCTTGTTTGGTAAGATTTACGATTATAGATAATCATAAATTGATAAATGATTTTGAAATAATCATTTTTATAATAAATTTTTATAAACACTTTTTTAAATCTTTGATTATCTTAGAAAAATATTCTTAAAGAGGATAAAAAATGATGATCTAATTTTTTTTTTTTAGTCCGTTGTTATTTTTTTATCTTTCTCTTGATAGTTTAGAGAAAATAAGAAAAAAAATACAATTCAATTTTGTTAAAAAAATAATAGATTATGATAATTTTTATAAATTATTTTTTTCTATTTATGAATATAATAAAAATTTTCAATTATAATTAAAATAATTAATTATTATAAATTTTAACAAACATCAATATAATGGATTATGGACTGAATAATTGATTATGGATACATAATTAATTATCATAATGGTTACTAAACACTCCTTAAAGATCATGAAAAAAATTAATTGGATAGAAAACTTGGCACCAGAGGTTGCAACCACAAAAATATTGTAAATCATTATCTAATAATCACTTGATCAATTTTTCAAGCCACGGCATCAATTTAAATGCAAGTAGAAATTATGTTTCATGCGAGGGCAAGAAATAAGCAAATGTAGTCATTCAGATTTCAAATAAGGGCTCCACCTCCGTTAACCAATCTTTGAATTGGTAATGGCTTCAATTGACTCTCCCACTGGAATGGATGATAGATTCAAAAAATGTGAACTGACTTGTACCTAAATCATATTCACAGTCAACACCCGTTATTCACCGAATCACCGATCATATAAGTAAAAACAAAATAAGTTTAGTTAGTTCCAAGTGTGCACATCGGTCGGTCGGTTCATCTTTTTAACCAAATCTTAGGTCGAACCGATCAGATCTCGATTCCCTTAGTTTAAATTTAGTCGAGCCGTCCATGGTTGGTTCGGTTTTTGAACCGGTTCGACACGGTTCAGTTTTCTTTCGGTTTATTTCGGTTATTTACCGATGATATTTTCGTAAATAAATATACGATTTATGGGCCGGTTAAACCCGCCTGAACCGACCCATATAAAATTGATTCACCTGTTAAAATTAAAATTTGAAACTGAAATGTTCAGTTTCTTTTGTACTCTTCTACCTGCAAAATTTTTTTCTCATACAAATCTTAATTATCTTATATCTTTAACTACACAAACAAACAAAAATCAATCCTACAAAATAATCGAGCAATAAGTAAGACATAATTCATCTTATCATATCCACCCCAATAGTTGTTATATTTCAAAAACATAAGATGAGCCATCCTTGCAATAAAAGGATTTGCTCTAGAATTGTTCTTAAATTGAACTAACTGTCCATGTATCAAAGCTAATTCCCATAAAAATACATGTGTTGTAACTTGGGCGGAAGCAGAAAACTTAACCGTTGAATCGAAAAATACCTTTAGACACTTCACAAGGCCTCTGGCATAGGCCCAATCTTCTGCATAGGGAGCATGTTGACGAGGTTTTTTATTTTTATTTTTCTACGGTGCCTTTGTGCCTCTTGGATTAGTATCCACAAAAGCTTCATTATCAGATTCAGAACTAGATGAAGAAGCATCATAAAGATCATCAACTTCATCAAAAATCACTACATCAAAATAGTGAGTATTGGGTAAAGCAAGAGAAATGTCTTCTTCAAAAATGTACTTCTTTTTGTAGTCACCATCAACCCTTTCTAACCTTTTAAAAGCTTTTTCAAGTTTTTCAGCTGTATCTAACATCAAATATGTGTTGTTCCATCTAGTTTTCACATCTAAAATCAAACCTTTATTGAATTCAATCTTTTCTACTGCTGCACAATGTCTAAATCTGGCTAATCTAGCAGGAGAACTCTTAACATACTTCACAACTGACCTGATTCTGCTGATGGACTTATTATAGACTCTTAATGCATCTTTTATAACAACAACAAGAACATGAGCAACACACCTAATATGATAAGAAAAGATAAATAGAAAATATTAGAAACATGAAAGCACTTCTTATAAAAAGATCATAATGAGAAGCAAATGACATAAGCAAATGACACTTCTCATAAAAATGAATGTAGTAAGGTGAAAAGATCATAATGGACCAAAAGATGATAAAAAGAAACAATTTGGAAACAAACATCTCATGCACCAAACAAACAGTTATAATTAAGAAGATGATAAAAAGATGTAATATAAAAAATTTAAGAAATCTTACGTGCAAGAATTAAGCTCTAACTTCTGCTCCTGTCCATCCAATTACACTAGTATTCAAATAGTCTATTGCCACCTTATTAGCACTAGCATTATCCAATATCACACCAAACACATCTTCAAGTCCCCAATTCAACAGACATTTCTCTAGCATCTTACCAATCGCCACACCTGTATGACCCTTATTCATAGTGAACTGTCACCCAAATATAATTAAAGTTATTTTGAGATGTCCATGTGTCAGTTGTGAAGTACTCTTTTAAATTCTTTTTCTCTTAAAAATGGCTGCATGTGCAGCAGCACCAACTATGAGAAATCCACCGATATATAGATTTCTAGAATTTGTCTATATATAGTCATACGACCAGGTAACTTAAATCTAGGCTCCAAAAACATACAAAATGCTCTAAAACCTTCTCCTTGTACCATTCTAAATGGCATCTCATCCTTGATAATGAACTCCACTAACATCCTTCTACATTTGTCTTGGCTAAAACCCAAAGAAACCATCTTACCATCATCATCTGGTTCTTGAGGTGGAAACATCAGTTGTTGTTGTCCCTTTGTCTTCTTGTTAGGATTTTCAGGGAATCTCTTTAAATGATTGTTCATGCTTGATGTTCTATTTTTTCCAGAATCAACAACAAATGGTTTTTTACAATGTTTACATACATCTTTATCTCCACTTATTCTTTAAAAATCATTACATACCTTAGAAGTTGTTCTGCATGACTTCTTCTTATTTGTAGGTGATGAAGGTGTAGCTTCAGGTTGAGATGTGGGAGTAACTTCAACTTCAGGAGTCGCAGTAGGTGCAGTAGACGAACCAATTGCAGTTTAAGGAGTTTCACTTGATTCATCCATGATCATCCAGAAGACCTTAAAAAAATATTAGTATTGTTCATCTTACAAAAAAAACAATTGACAATTAGGTGCTAAAACAATACTACATTCAGCATAACCAAACATTAATGATAATTTTCCCAACATTAAAGCTTTGCATCACTTGTACAAAACAAAAAGTGATCATTTGCATATGACATGAAGTACAAAGTTTATAATATTAAACATACATAACCAAACATTAAGCACAAATCAAAAAGTGAGCATTCATAAATCATAGTAAACATTGACTCACTAAGTTTCTAGCATCAAATTCAAAAGCAATTTTACTTCTCTTCAAGGAAGATGTAGACATGAAATTAAATCTATAAGCATAGACTTTGGATTACAAAAACAAAATAAAAGGACCAACATCCAGAAACACCACAACATGACTTGAAACTCAAATTTAAAAATCAATTTCACATTGGATTAACACTACAATACTTCAATTAGTCTTTTGTACACTACATTGAGCACCCCAATTAAGGAGACTAGATGTTCACCTCAATAAAATCAAGATCATGCAGTGAGTAAGGCTGAGCACATGCCAAAAAGGATCAAAATAAAAAAAATATATCAGATCCTAAGCCCTTCAAGAAGATTCCTCACTTCAACAAACACATGAAAAACGTACAAATGTTTTTTCTTTTCTGCGGGAAGGAAGAAAAAAAGGAATTAAAAAAAAAAGTCTAGTGGATTTGGTGATTTTCTCAATCTATTTGGAACCAATAAATTCAAATCATTCTTTCTCGATCCGTACGAGGAGAAACCTCATATATGTTTCTAGGGGGCGTTGTTCATCTACATCTATCCCAATGAGCCATCTATCGAATCGTTGCAATTGATGTTCGATTCCTAAGAGAAGGAAAAGATCTTCGAAAAGTGGGTTTTTACGATCCGATAAAGAATCAAACTACTATTATCTTTGATTTCTACTAAGACCCACTAGAGCAAAAGATCAAACAGACACATACACAACATCAAAGTATCAAACACAAACAAATCAATGAATAAAAAATAACCATATAAGGAATAAAAGAAAGGGAATTACCTTTACAGACAACAATTGATCTTTTATACCCTTATTCCACCATTGAATCACTGATTCATTTCTACAAATCAAATATAAAAAAAATAATCAGAAATTCATATTTCAGAAAACTAAAATTAAAAATTAAGGCAAATTAGTTTATCATACTTGCAGTACCTGAGAAGATACGAAAGAAAAAAGGTAGTGCTGGTGATGCCGTGATGGTTGCTGGTGATGGTGTCTCAAGATAAACAACTAACAAGGTGGTGCTGGTGATTTCTTTTTCAGTAGCCACTAGAGAGAAAGAAGGAAAGAAGAAGAAATGAGAAAGGCGAAGATAGAAACTTGTTTTAAGATTTTTAGGGTTAGATTATGGGTGGCTAGGATTAGTACTAGGATATTAGATCTATGGTTAATATTAACCGGTCTTTTCGGTCCGGTTCGGTCATTCTTTTCGCCTAACCCGTAGGCCGGACCGTAGGTTGAACGATTATGATAAGCTGAACCGTGGACCAAGACGCCATCAACGGTCGGTTCAAATAACCCGGCTGTTTTGGTCGGTTTCGGCCGATTCAGACCGGTTCATGTGCAACCTTAGTTAATTCTTAACTCTATTCAATCAAACCACAAACACATAAAATGCCAATAATTTTATATAAAAAAATGAGTGAAGTTGTGATCGGCGGTGGAGATGGTGGCGGGTGGGAGAGATGGGGAAAAAGGTGATAGTGAGGAGAAGAAGAAGAATTATTTTATTTTAGGGTTAATCTTTTTGGTTTAGTATTTGGGTGGTTTTAGTGACGGTGTAAATTAAAAGTCAAAAAGTAATAGGGGTGGCAATTAAGGTGGCTGGAAAATAAGAAAAATATGGGTGACAAATAGGTGGAATCTTATAATGGTGTTCATTCTTGAACATAAACTATCATTACCAATAACACGAAAATTGAAGCTTTGAAAAATATTATAATCGGTATTCGTTGTTTAGACCTCGTCGAGAGCTGTTTGAATATATAAGATTTGATAATTTTTGACTTATGATTTGAGAGATATTTATTTTTTAGGTTTTTTTTCCTCCATTTAAAAAAAAGAGAGAAAATAAGGAAAGAAAAGATTATTTTAGTTATTCTAACATTTTTAAACAAATAAGGACCAAACTAAACTCCCAACTTGAGACCACCTAAAATTGGACCAAACTGAAATTTCTCATATTCGGTTAATACATATAAATTGTCACTGCATTTGTATTTCATAATTGCTCTGTTTTCCATCTAGCTTTCAATTACGCTTGACAATAAAACTAAAAGTCGATTTTGTTTTCTTATAATAATTTATGTTGTTGATTTCGGCATGTGCAATTACACGTGCCCTGAAATGATTCGATCCTCTATCGATATCGTTCCCACTTATTTACAACGATCATCCAGCAATACGGGTTTTTTCCAATGGGTATTGCTACGGTTATCCAACAACATCTTCCCAAGAGGTTATTCATTCCTGGATTGCTTCTATCCGAGAATAATTAATTGTAGAGTTCTTTCCAATTCTTAATCCAATCGTGTTGAAAATACATCGATGTTAATAAGCATATATTATAACTTATATTCTATTTGGACAACCACTGTCGGATCATGGGTCTTCTACAATTTTGTCACCTCAAGATGGAGCCATCAACAACTCCATAATATATCCCAAATCTCCAACGTTCTCCCCTTATAAAAAGATTTAATATTATCGACTTAAAGAAAAGTCGTCATGGTCGTTATTCAGTACCTCGACGATTTTTCATGAAAAATCTGGGTAAAAAATAAATAATAAAAAAAATATAAAAATGATTAACCATTAATAATTTAAGTTTAACCTTAATTAAGTAAGATTAAATCTAATTAAGAAGGATAGTTTAGCCATTTTAAAAAAAATGGTCAAAGGATTTTTTGAAATTACTTCAAAATGACCCTATTTTGGTCTATCTAGAATGAAGCTTGTTTCAATACTTTAGGTATGAATCTCCTCTCATATAACATACACTTCATCACCCATAAGAGCAAGTCCAGTGGGAACTTGCAAATTTGCCCATTTGCTAAGCCAAGTGGATGGACAAACCCATTTTTGGAAAACGAAGAAACGGTTAACGAGACATATTGATTCAACCGTTGCAGGTTTGGACAGTCGTCCAAAGTTGAGACGAGTCTCAGCTCAAATATATGATTCGACAACGGTCGAATTCGTAGCAGAAAAAAAACTATTTTTTTCCAAACTCTATAAATTCAACACTCATTTAACTTCTCTACTCACACCCTACTCAAAACTCTTAATTCTTTAAAAAAAAAATTCAATTGCAAACATTGCAACCCAACTTGTTTTTCGGGAGTTATACTTGAAGCTACTATTAGTAAGATATATGATGGCTCTAAAAAAATAGAGAATGATAAAAAGCAAATAAGTCTTCAAGTTTTGGATGTTAACCAAGTCAAATCTGTAGCTAAAAGACCAAGAAGAGTTCAAGGCAAGAAAAATGAAGATAAAAGAAAATTTAAAAGTTAACCGTAGTACTGCTCACAAAAAACAAGGAAAATCTTCTCAAGAGCGTATGATTGGAAGTTATGCCAAACGAAGATAAACAGGAGGCCAATGATTATTCGAGATTTTCATTGAAGTGTTTATTTAAGTTTTTATTACCCTAGTTTATATATGCAATTTGGAACTGTGTTTTTTTTCCACACATTTGAATCTAAATCATATCAACAGTTAAGATATAAACGTGAATTGGAATGCCGCTGAGACGCAATTTGGAACTGCATTTTATGATAGATTGAGCGGAATTTCGAATAGTGTTGAGCACCAATCAGATTGCCTCCATAACTTGGAACCAAACTCTCTTCCATGAAACTTTAGAACATATATTGAAAAAAATATGGATAACCCTCCTATTTAGAATCTATTAGACTAGATATTCCATAATTTTCTAAGCTTGGAATAACCATAACAAAACTCGCTCCACTATCCCCTTTTAGTTTCTGTAGCCCCAATTAAATCAGGTTAGTTCAATGTAGTTAATTTCGGGTTTCGGGGTGAAACCGAAACGAATTATGGGTTACCGGTGGAACGATATTCCACCGAAAATATCGGCCGAAATTTACAAAAACCGGTTTTATCCGATATTCCCGATATATATTTCTGTCCGTTAGATGAGATTTTTTTTTAATCCAACGCTTTAGATTCGTTAGAGAAAAATGAACCCTAGTTTTTCTATTCAGTCTTCATTTATCCATCGTTTCCTCTCTTCATTTGTTTCTCTGTCTGTTCATCCCCAATCAGGAGGATTCAACATCTCCATCGTTTACTCTCTTCATTTGATTTTCCATCCCTACTAGTAAAGCAACCTACAACTGCAGACTCCCCCAATATTCAACAACAATCGCAATCTCCACAACCTCAAGTAAAAAATCTTCAAGTAATAGATAATAATCCCCAAACTTCATTGATTCATCTCGAAGTCTCAATCTTTTTGAATCAAACTGCGGTCTCAATTAAAAATGTACACTGTGAGTGTCATCACTGTTCGTTGTTCTGATATCTTTTTTTGTTGTCATATATTTTGCAGTTTTTTTCTCCTGTGTTTTATTGAATTTGAATTTAGTTTAGTTAGAGCAACGAACTGGCAATGCTTCTATGTAATTCATCAAATTCTATTTGTTGTTTTTGTTCATTTAGAAGTTTACTGCGAAGTGCCTCTTTATGTTACGCTTGAATAACTAATGAATGAGATGATTTTCATAATGTTCCTCATTACAATTTATGCTCTTTTAGGTCTTTGGTGTGATCTCATATCTGTGACTCTGTCGTCACTTGTATGCCAAGATTAAGTTGGCAATGAAACTGTATGTCCTGATATTTCATTGTGTCATTGATTTTCATTGCAGAACTAAATGGATGAAGATTGATTAGACTTCAAATTTATTGGTTGTTTTTTTTAGTTCTATGGGTCTGTTTCTTATTTTTTGTTCTCGACCACATCTATAGCTATGGATATTTTCTTATTCCCTTGTCAGTATATGATAAGTGCACCTACATCAGTATAGTTTATATGGATACTTTAAGCCATGGTGCTTGTCGCAAATTATGCATTTTGATTAGGGTATTTCTCGGTTTTAGAAACCGTGAGAGAGTTTAACTATCAAAAATCAATATGAGATGTTAGACTAGATTTAGGTCACACATCTGTTTTGTTTTTTATGGGTTCTAAAACTTGTAGCTTTTACTTATCAGCTCTTGAAACCATTGACGTGTAAAGTATTATGTGTTTACGTGTTTTGTTATCTTTGTCAGGATGAGGATTTTCCCGTGTTGATTGATTTTCTTTATTTGCATCCTTATTACATATCAGATGTTCTTGGCCAGTTCATGCCTTTGGTTGGAAAAGATTGGCCTCAGAATGGTGTTGCACACCTATTTTCAGCGATTGAGGTATGCTTCATCTTTCTATGTTCGTAATACTTATTCAAGACAATAATTCAGACTGCTTCGTGGCATAAGCATGTTTATGCTTGCCTAAGGCTTTCTGTAAATCAATATACCTCAATTAGAAGGTTTCCCAAGGCATCAAACGGTTGCATTAAAGACAAGATTTCTTATATCTGTAGAAGTCTTTCTTGTATTTATGAAGTCTTAAAAAATGCAAAAACATTTGGCGTCAAGTAATTCGTACAGAACCAGCATTTTGTATCCTTCTTTATCCTACCTATTTCCTGTTGCAGTTTCTAATCAACCTTAAGAAGGTAGACTTGATGCTAGTTTCTGTTTTCCTGTTTTTGATATTGTATTCAGGCATTTGAATATAAATCTTGAAAAATGTGGCTCAGGACATTTGATAGTATTTAAAGCTTACTTAAACTAAACTTAAACTCATGCCTTTTCCCACCCCCTGGAGTAAAACGACTAATCTAAATAGAATGGAACCGCACAGTTACTTCCACACTCTTAGGCTCACCACGTGTTGTTTCTTTCTTATTTTTTGGTTCTAGGAAGAATTTAATCAATGGAACTTCCGGAAACTACCTCCTCTTCATATTGTTGATTGAAGACATTTGACATTTCCTAACAAGAAGATTCTTGCCTTGCCCTTTGAAGTGGGAGAGGGCGATGGCTCTGACCATTTTGGCCTCGGACGACCCAGGTATATATTCCTCCACCTTGTATGCTTATTGCAACTTTGGTTATTGCAGCGTCGACACAAAGAAATTCAACAATATAACGATGATGGGAAAGCTTGTGACCCTATTTTTCTGGATAAACATGATGAAAGTGATGAATGGTTGGATCCACAAAATTTGGATGACTTGGTTGTGGAAGGTGATAACGTAACTTTGGATGATTTGCAGGAGAATATTGGTGAAGTAAGTGGGAAAATTCTTAGTTCTCAAAGTAAGTCTAATTATCCAACTGACACTGACCTTGATAGATATGATACCGATCAATTGATGTTGGACACTGATAGAGGACTACTTGGTGATGACTGGGATAGAGTTAATACATGTGATTATATCTATAATGAGTCTAATGATCTTGATTAGAATTGTAATATCCTTGTTTAATTAGCATTTTAGACGGTGAAGTTGTTCTTGTTTATCTTGTGTTTCCAGTTTGAGCTTTGTGTGGATCCATATATTTTGGATGAGTACTTGTTTTTATTTCTAAATTTTGTGAAAAAGAGTTTGATATAACGTGTTAAAATTTATTTATAGTTATAAATGTGAACTAGTATTTTTTTATAAAATTATAGGTATAAAATGTGTGAACCGATATTTGGAACCGAAATATCCCTGATACAACGATGTACCAGTGTATCGCTCTCGACCGATACAGACCGAAATTCGATATTAACTACGCTCTCGACCGATACAGACCGAAATCCGAAATTAACTACATTGGGTTAGTTAGATAGGGCGTACATATAATCTGGCTTGGGGCACATGCCCCTGTAGATGTGTTGGTTATTCTTTGCCGTAAGTAGCCTGTGTTCCTAAAGTATTCATCTGATCGATCTGAACCGTCGATATATCCATCCAGATATGGTAGATGAATATTCCAGCTTGAATTGGTCGAGCCCACAACAGTAAAGGGCACACAACCACTAAGACCACAACGTGTCTCCACAGACTAAACGGATTATTCTTTCTTTCATTTCTCCTTTCAAGAGAAAGAAAAAAAAGATAGAATCGGGAGAAAGTAATTAGGGTTTCTAGTTGAAAAGAAAGAATGGCAAGTCTATGGAGATATGCAATGGGATCAACACAAACTCAGAAAGAAGATTACGGTGGTGTTGAATATTGGAATAATCCAGAAAGAACAGGTTGGTTAACAAAACAAGGTGAATATATTAAAACATGGCGTCGTCGTTGGTTTATATTAAAACAAGGGAAATTATTTTGGTTTAAAGATTCAATGGTAAGTAGTTCTTCAGTACCAAGAGGTGTTATACCTGTTGGTACTTGTTTAACTGTTAAAGGTGCTGAAGATGTTTTGAATAAACAATTTGCTTTTGAATTATCAACTAATAAAGAAACTATGTATTTTATTGCTGATTCTGAGAAAGAAAAAGAAGAATGGATTAATTCTATTGGGAGATCAATTGTTCAACATTCTAGATCTGTTACTGATTCTGAAGTTGTTGATTATCAATAGTAGAACTAATTACAACTTTCAAGAATTCTCAAGAATCAGAGGCTGGATTGTGGTGTTCGATCCTTGTCTCTCTAGGTGAGCGAGCTTTAATTTAATGAATTTTATGTGTATATCAGTTTATGATCGTTTCTGTTTTCTTCTGTAATCCGGGATTTGTGGAAATAAATATTAATTATCAAGATCTTAATTGATTATGTATTGTATTGTATTTTTTCACTGTAACAGTTTATTCCTTTTGCTTTGGTTTGATGTCTAAGTTTTTGAATTTCAATTTCGTTGATATAGGATTTTTGATCCTCTTTAGCAGATTTTTTCTTCTTCTTTTCTGCGTCATTGATGATACTTATAGGGCTTTTAGTAGTCTTGAAGTTCTTGAGCTTTTATTACTTTGATCCGTACTTTGTTTCTGATGAATTAGGAAAGCAAGTGTCTGAATTGTTTTAGACCGCTTAGGAGCTTTTTTTAGGGTATTCATTTGTTCAGTTCTTACTAGGAAGAGAACTTAATAAGACTTTAATATGCATAATTACGGACATTAAGAAGGATTAAGATATAGGATTTTAGTGTGATTCTGCACTTAATATCTTAACAGTCGCTTCTTTTTGGAATATACCATCATGACATGATAACCAATTTAGCATCTAAATTTCACCTTGTCTAGAATCCTTTGCTTAGGACAGCAGTGAATGCTTGGTCATCAGTGCAAAAGAGCATAATTGTTTGATCTTCAGATGTAAAATGAAGCTTATTCACTGCTTATTTAGTTCCTCTGCAATACCTGATGGGGGCGGGCTATATCACTCTTGAGTTTGCAGTGTTGGGAAAACTCAAAGTTCTGATAACTGAGGTGATAGATAATGCAACAGACTATGTGAATTCAGTTCACTGGATATGTTTAGAATTGTCTAGTCTTTTTTCACAATCTTGTCTTCGTTTGTGATGCTTGGATTCTGGACAACCTGTCTCTTATTTTTTTTTATATCAACAGGCTAGAAGAAATAGAAGTAGAGTCCAAGTCATTAACGTAGTAGTAGTAAGAGTATCTATAGATTTATTTATGCATAGTCAATTCATACTATGTATGCTGAAGGCCGAAGCTGTAGATATATAAGAATAAGGTTTTTTAAGTATTGAATCTAATATGTCATAGCTTAAATCTTATGATCATGCTGAAGTCCAAGATGCTATGATATGGAGCATAAGGAGCTGCATTTCGTAGTGAGTGAACTGTTTTACTGCATTCTTATGGTTATTCCTGTTGTACGGTATATTAATACTAGGAGTGGTTCAATTTTATGTATGGATTTTTATCATGTTTAGTTCTAAGAAATTATGATCTAACATTCTACTTCACTTTCATCTAGTTATTTCATGTTATACAACTAGGGTATATAAATGAGTATGAGATTACTCTGTATTGATCGGTCTATGGAATTCTTCTTATATGGTGTGAAGTCACTTACTACATATTCTTAAAGAGTGAAGTGCAAGTATTAGTCAGAAGAAGAAGATTGATGTACCTAGATATTATATCTAAGAATATGAATTAACTTAAAACGGACTGGTCTTTTGTTGTACAGAACTATTATTTTTCATCCATGTGTGTTTTTCTGTTTCATAGGCGTTAATTTAGATTTTAATGACAAATTAAAGGAGGGGAGTGGATTCCAACTACTTGACATTCTCTCCCCTTGCATTGGAAGCCTCCCATTGTAAACATCAAATTTCTTTCTTCTGTTTTTCTTATACCCAAATCAATAAGTTTGTGTCCCGATGATGTGAGTCGGTTGTCATATCGTGTTGACGAAAGGATGGTCGGTGAAAATAGGTGTAACTAACTAATTTCCTAATATGAGCTAGCACTGCAGCACATGGACTCCTCGAACTAAGTCTTGCAATTTGATTTTAAATTTAAATGCATTTAGCAATAAAGAACATAATTATTGCTTGTGAAGTTTGACCTTTATCGAGATCGAGAAGATAATCTGCAAGAGGAAATTTATGATAGTACCTTCTATGGAAGAGTATTATGGTGATGAGTTATGGAGATTCATCAAGGTATGCTTTACAATTCTTGCATCACTAACTTACTCTTACTTCATTTCAGCAAACATCCCAAAAGGTTTATTTAGACTTATCTCTCTACTTCCCATTATCTCCATCTTTTCTCTCCTACCTCTTTGTCTGTCTTCTGCTCATCTTTGTGGTATCACTGGTTTCTTCATTTCCTGGCTTACTAACTTCAAACTTCTTCTCTTCTCATTTGAATATGGCCCTTTATCTTCAAAGTCATCTTTCTCTCTTACATTTTTTATCATCATTGCTTGTTCTCCCATACAAACAAACCCGTATTCAAAATCTCATCTTCAACCCAAATCAGGCATATACTGTGTGTTAGAAATCTTACTTGTTGCCCTGTTAATTCCCATCATTTATAACCATAAGCTATATTTTTTAGATTTACACTCAAATCTCACCACATTCCTGTACTGTTTCTTACTGTACTTGGTCCTGGAACTCGCTCTAGCCTTATTAAGGATTCTAATCCCGTTTGTTCTTGGACGAAAACTGGAACTCCAACCCCAATTCAATGAGCCATATTTTTCATCTTCATTGCAGAACTTTTGGGGCCATAGGTGGAATCTAATGGTCACTGGTATTCTACGGCCGATAGTATACAATCCAGTACGGTTTACTTGCACGAGTTATATCGGGAAAAAGTGGGCGCAACATGTAGCGATACTCGCTACATTTGCTGTGTCTGGGTTAATGCATGAACTGCTATTGTTCTACTTAGTGCGTGTTTGGCCTACATGGAGTGGCCTATCGTTATTGCTACTCCATGGATTTTGTGTATCTTTTGAAATTGAAATCAAGAAGTGCTTTACTGCCAACAGGTGGCAGTTACATCCGTTAGTTACAGGACCTCTGATAATTGCGTTTATGATGGTCACATCCTGTTGGCTGATTTTTCCTCAGTTTCAAAGGTCCGGTGTTGATGTTAAGATGGTTAATGAGTATGTTATTGTAGGGCAGTTTGTAAAGGGTGTGTGGGACAGCATCTTAGAATTCTGTTTTATGGGTGCTGGTAAACTTTAGAGAGGCACATAGCTGTGGAGCTTCACATTTGTTCTGAGAGTGTCTTGACTCTTAAGGCAATTACATGGAAATACCATTATCACTACTTCTAAGCCACTGTTTTTGTTGTTTCTCGTGCTTTCGCTCTAGTTGCATCCTGATGGTTACCAGCACCCCAAAACTTTTTTGTTTTATTCTCTGATGTAGATACAGAATCATTTTTCATGAGAGTTCTTTGTTCCCCGCAAACAAATACTCCAATAAATTTTAAGCAGGTAACAAAAGAATTAATTTACTTAGATATTGAATTTACAACAAGGTTTAAAAATTACACTATTCTTTTATTTACTTTTTCTGTAAGGACAAACAATGGGTGTAAATGCTTGTACCCTGAGCTGTTGCTTTACATAGAAGCCAAAAAGGTCGATCGTCAGGAAAAAAAACTGGAGCGCCACTACAACTTGTTATGTGTATAATGTATATGCTATACTACTCTATTTCACCTGGGTTCAGGGTTCATCAGGGTTTCAGGAGACATTATCGATTGTGTTGAGGTTACAAACGAGTTTTTCGATCTTTTTTCTTTATGAGCCTGTTGAGAGGATCCCTGTTGTGAGCTGCCACTACCAGAGTATTGTTTAGTAATGTTGCTCTTTTGAAAACCAGGCCTGGTGAGCTCCATTTCAGGAAGGGTTACATCTTTCGAGAGCATCTTCACAACCTGCTTCATGGATGGTCTCGTGTTTGAAGCTGCTTGCGTGCAAAAAATGGCCACCTTAATGAAGCGCAATACCTCGTTCTCTGGATACTCCGCTAAATCTGGATCCACAATATCTAAGAGCCGACCTTCATCCCGCAGTTTCCATATCTGTAAATTTCATTCATATACTTAATCATACAGAACAACCAAATAATACAGTAGTCCAAGGTCTCATATTAGGTCAATTGTGTATGTGTGTGTGTGTGTGTGTGAGAGAGAGAGAGAGAGAAAGGTACCCAGTCGACAAGAAGCATCAGTTCCTCTCCCCATGCTGATGTACCACTACTTCTGCCGCTTACAATTTCAAGAAGAAGCACCCCAAAACTGTAGATATCAACTTTTTTTGTTAGCTGTCCCAGCAAGCAGTACTCAGGCGCCAAATAACCCCTGCAAGTGCACAAAGTCAAAATTGGATTCAAACAGGAAATGCAGAAGATGAAGACAAGTGAAAGCCGTAGGTTTCATAAAAGTATGATGGCATCACTTCATGCATCCATGATGCCATTGCCACACTTTTATTGTTATTTGTCGTTACATTAAGCTTATATGGACTTGCAGTAGAAGTTTTCAATTACATAGAAAACCAAACATTGAGAAGTTATGCTCACATTGTTCCTGCTACTCGAGTGCTGATATGAGTGACATTGTCTGGGAATAGTTTTGCTAATCCAAAGTCTCCAATTTTTGGATTCAATTGCGCGTCAAGAAGTATATTGCCAGCCTTAATGTCCCTGTGGACAATTTGTGGTTTAGCTTCCTCGTGAAGAAATGCAAGTCCTCTGGCCGTACCGATGGCGATAGCAGCTCTTTTTGGCCAATCCAAGGGAATCCTTTTACTCTTCGAACCTGGAACCGTTTAGCAAAAAATCTATTAAGTTGATTTTGTGCGTTTAGATGGAATAAAGCTTTTAAAAAATACCAACAAAACAAAAACAATTCGGGCCAACTTGAGTGAAAGGAAGGACAAATTAACTAAACTCCAAATAAGAAAGAGTCCATTTACTTCATACCCACTCAAGGATCTTATATTTAATCAAACTTATTTCATATAGAGCTGCCAACTTTTTGAAACTTACCAAATAAAACACATGCTAAGCTATTCTTCTCCAGATACTCGTAGACCAACATCCGATTGCTTCCCTCTATACAACATCCAATTAGTTGAACTAGATTTGGATGTCTAACATTTGTTAGCATGTCAATTTCCGTCAGAAACTCACATGTTGCTTGAGAAGATTCAGCAGATAAAGTCTTAACTGCGATATATGTTCCATCTTTTAAGGTCCCCTGAAACCAGAAAAATAAAAAGCAACGCCACAGGCATTTAGGATGAGAAGAAATCTCTCGTGGTCTTCACATCACGAATGGCGATGACAAAGACAATGATGACCAAGGAACTAATCAACCCATTATATGCAGTGTCATAATCTTACTTTATAGACAACTCCGAAGCCACCTACTCCCAGTTTCTTTGACGGATGGAAACTCTCAGTAGCAGACTTTAACATTCTATAGGAAAACAGCCTTACATTGGTATCCATCTCTGAGCACAATCAATTAAAAAACAAGGTCAAGTAAGCTCAGTCATTATATGCAGGTTGATTACATTGCTTCGAAAAGAAGGGGAATAACAGAATAGGAAGTTAAGATCTAATTGCTGTCTAGAGAAAGAGGATGCTGTTGTAAACCACATGAAACTCAAATGCAATATACTGTGAAACGCTTATCATTTGGCGGTCGTCAAAATCGCTTCAAAATTGGGAACTAGAGAATGCACTGATGAGGTATAAATCCAAACATTTTCTCACAAATTGTTGAAGCAACTATATATACTAAAATCACTTTCAAAAAGTTTTATTAAATCTACACCCACAATTCCTTTATTTCAAACACTTTTTTTTGTAATCAATTGAAGATTTTAATATATACATACCTTCTGCCTGTCTTTGGTTCCAACCAAAGAAGCCACAAAGCTTCATCCCTAATTCCACAATGTCTCCCTGCTTAACAGAAAGAGAGAATTGAGTGACTTACGAAAACAACTGTACACTAATACTAAGTAGAGAGAACCCCCCAAAAAAACCAAAATTACAACCCAAAACAGAAAATTTAGTATAAGGAAGAATAACTTATAAAATTGCGAGTAGAGATTAATAAAATGCTAAGAACCAAGAAATGATGTGATCATAAGCTCCAATCACACAGAAATGATAACCTAATTATTCTACTGAATTTGATCTAGAGCAGTAGTAGTAGTCAAGTGGAAAGAAGAAGAAGACCTGAGGGAAAAAGTGGGTGTTTTTTTAGGTGGAGTTATAACTTAAAATAGTTACAGTTAAAAGCATTCATTCATTCATCTTTTAAAATCAGAAAGAAAACGGTTCGGGTTTATATAGTTTTTCTTGTGTCTTTGTTTTTCTGTTGTTAATAATAATGAAGGATGATGAGAGGAGCATGTAGGTCAAGATGGACGGCCAAAAAGCGTGTTACTGTCGTCTTGAAATCATGTTATAAACTGTGACCCTCTTTAGTTAAGGGTCACCTGCTTTCTCCTATATTTATTTATTTCTTAGATATTTCATTTACCTCCAAAACATTACAAATGACATTGATGAATGTTGGCTGCCTTTATCTCAGAATAGATAGTTGAGATATTGGTCTCTTCCAACTAACCATGTCTTTCTTCAGAAAACGAAATTTGATTACAAATTAAACCATTTATATCTAAATGTAAAGCAGAAATAAAAAAGGATGGCATTATACTCCATTGATATATGTACGTTCGTTGTTTTTTTTGTTCTTTTTTATTAATAATTCAGCTATTCTATTTGTGCTTATGTAGTTAAAAATAAAGCCCAAAATACTTTTGTGCCTTTTGTAGTATCTTTTGGTTTCTTTATTATATGTCGTTTTGTTAACCCTTTCGTAAAATCCACCACTCTATATTTAATTTTTTTTGCTGAAAAATTAATCATATAATTTGAATTTTTGACTTTAGGTGGGAGAGTCGGACTGGAGACACTATATTCGCCAAATAAACCAAAAGTTGGTTCCAAGTCCAAGTGCATGTAAGATGGGCAATACAATACACGGTTGAGAAAACCCCTTAACTAAAACTAGTCTGGGTATAAACTAGCTCATCATTTTCTTCTGTTTGTTGCTTGTTTTCATACCTTAAAACCCAAATATAACAAAAAATACAAGTGTAATAAACGTAGACTAAAGACCTGTTGAAACTAGAAAAAAAAAGCAGATTGAGTTGATTTCTTCAAACACAGACCAGACCAACACAATGAGCATATGCGTAATTGGTACTTCCAGAACCAGAATAATAATGAAGTATGTATGTGCCGTTTCTTGATAGTGTTAATCTCAGCTCAATACCATACCCGATATGCTAAAATGGTGCGATTTGTACCCACAAAAAAACAATTAAGTGACGGTCACTGTTCCGATATCCGTTATTGACTTCCGGAAAAATAGGTTGACCTGCTTTCGGAAATTAAAAATAAACTGTTCGGGACTCAAGTGAATTAAGTGGTTGAATCTTTATATTCCATATTGGTTCAATAGGTGTTTTCTTTTACGGTTCATATTCTTCTCTGGTTTCAGGTCTTTAAGATGGACTTTGTCAACCTAGGTTCATTCTGTGATTCATCCTTGTACAGGGGGGGGGACGCTAATTATCCTGCACAGCTTTATATTATTAATCAAACGTGCGGGCATAAGCTATCATTAATTTAATTCAACGAAAATGTCTTAAGCTATCATCAATAATCTAATCAAATTCTCACAGTTACATGCTCTGCACTTCCCCAGCTGTTTATTCGACAAACGCAATCGACAAAAAAAAGAAGAAAAGAAAACAACAACAAAAATAATGAAGCTCTGCTGCTCAGGTGCTAGGCTTCGTAATTAGAATAGTATTATAGTTAGCCTTAATTGTATACATTGCATTAGGCTGTTTTTCTACTTTCTGGGTGATATAATACAGTAAAATAGAAAGAAATGGCTGTATGGTTGAATGAAAGAAATTCTGTGCACTATAGCTGAAGCAAGCCTATTCCTATACTAGCAGCCCTACGAGGATGACCGCTTCACGTAACTAATAGAGAGAGGCCGTCCATCTTATCGACCACATCACCTTGGGGAAACCCAGGTTTGATAATATGATCAGGACAGGATCCAACATCTTGGGGTCAAAAATCAAAATTTTCAAATAGGACTGCTCTTATATAACTGGACATCCCTAAAAATGGATGGTCTTGATCGTTTAATTCATGAATTGAAAGTATTGAAACAACAGTTCTCAGTTCTGGCCATTCACATTAAGTGGAATTGAATGAACAGTTCCAAAGCAGGGTGAGAACAACAGTTATTGTTGTTGTGCCTTAAATAGCACCTCGTGCACCTAGACATTCTAAAGGAAAACCTAATAATGCAGTACTTTTTCAGAAACCCTGACCACAGATCTGCCTAAGCATTTATGAATCATCTTTCCTCACTTTCGTGGTGGGTCATAAGTCCGGCGGCTCGTCTACTTCCTCTTAGGAGAATTACCAGTCATTAGTATTCGGTATTCATACCAAACAGTGGCCCCGAGGATCTTTTATTTTTGCAGTCCAGATTTCCAGTACTCAGCACTTGTTTGAGCTAAGGACGCTTGTAATCCTACATCCCATATGCACCGGCAGATCTACTCTAAAATAATGGGACTTTTACCGATCAAAAAACGAAACAGTGGGACTTCATAGAAGATGGAGAAAACAATGCTTACCCAAAATCAGGCTTTGCATCATTATGCAAGGCCATGTAGGCCACAATATTAAATTGCAAACACAAATGCCTAGAAAACATTCTCAACCATAGACTTTTCCCGCCAAGTATGAAAATTTCAACTGACGTATCAAGCTTTTAAAACAAAAAGGCAATGACTAGAAATATCTAGAAATGAGTTGAATTGAAGAAAGTAAACACAAGCCATACAATCATTAAAATCCAATGTGAGATTTTGCACCCATCTTGTAGACTAGTTTCCAAAGCCAATCATTATAAAAATTTGCGCATGTGGTCAAAGAAAAATGAACTTTGACCATACAAGGGTCAAGTATCAACCAGTCATATGACTTATATGATCTAGAGGGTAAAATTACAAATTTTTGACCAAATCACCAAGGTCCAGGGTTATACATAAGTATGTGATTCATTAAAATCAAACTTGAAAGTAGCATAGTTGATTGATTTCCTGATTCTGTCAACTAACAAAATATTTGCAGAATCAAGTCAAATCCTCAGAGGTAAATTCCAAAGTAAAATATTGAAGTGGTTCTCCCTCTGTAAGTTATTAAAATGCTTTTGCTAGACTAAGATACGTGGTGTTCTAGATGCAAATCCACCTGCTATTATTAGCCAAGTCTTTAACCATCTCACTTCACCAAATAGTAAGGTATTTGGATTATAGTCCCCAGCTTCAAAACCAGAAAATAGGCTATGGGTTTTCAAAGTACGACAGCTAGCACAATACTTGCCCTGATTTGTTCAGCACATAATCAGGTACTGGTGTCTGGTGTAAGGATTAGCCATCACAACACTTTTATGAAGATAATGATGTAACTTGTTTAAGGATTTGGTATGCGGTGATGAACCTTTCAGGTCCTTGAATTTATGAAATATTTTCTATTAAATTTCTGATAAATGACAGCAAGGTGATACGCAGTCGTAAACATAATCAACAAAGAGGTCATACCTGGCTTGTTTTTACATGAGAAGAACTTCGACCTGACAAAGACATCAATCAACACGTAAAAACCCCACAGGGATTGGTCAGTAATTCCAGCGCAGCAAAATAAAATATTTAATGAACATGTAACATACCCATACAAACAGGCCGTATCCAGAAAGTACTGATTCTTGAGGAAGTGGTGGTTCCAGATCATCTGAAATTGATTGCAAACTGACATAGAACTCCACATAAAGTACAAGCGTTTTGCTCAGCACACTTATAACTAGGCTCAAGTTGTGAATTGCTACAATTCCAACTTGCCTCAAGTGATATGGTTTTGAAACACCCCGCCTGTATTAACTATGAAGAATGCACAATCACTTTTAGCATGTCTTACCAATAGTCCATACAAGAACAATGGCCTCCTTTGAAATGATGGAATCGATAGCGATCTCGTAATAATATTTCTCTGTCATAGACCCTAGAGATGAGTTTAGCAACAGAGTGACAATCCCCACAAACCCGAAGATTCTTCACTACACGAACTGGTGCCGGTGAGTTTGTACTGATAAGTCCATAAGCTATAGCTAACTTTTCACTATGAAGGTATAGGGCTTGCTCCTTCACATCCTCGTCTTCTATATCCTGAAGTACCTGGGACTTGTTTGGCACATACCCAACTGATTTCAATCGTGATGCTATCTCCTTTAACTTAGAATAGATCATCTTCGCCCGAGGATGAGAGTTATCTCCAACAAGAAACTCATGAATCACACCATCCACCTCAATCAAGCTACAACCTGGTTCTTTTTGGATTCCAGCATCTCTCATAACCTTTCTTAACCGTGAAACTTCTTCCCATTTACCACACTTTGCATATACATTTGATAGAAGCACATATGCTCCATGATTCCTTGGTTCCAACTCAAGCAACCGATTACAAGCATGTTCAGCTAAATCAACATTTCCTTGAGTCCTACATGCTCCAAGAAGTGCTCCCCATACAGAAGCCCCAGAAACAATTGGCATCTTCTCTATCAATTCCATGGCTTCTTCTAAGAGGCCAGCGCGACCTAAAATATCAACCATGCATGCATAATGCTTTGTTTGAGGTGTAACTCCATACACCGGAAGCATTTGATTGAAATATATCCTACCTTCCTCTACTAATCCCGCATGGCTACATGCACATAACACATTTGTAAAGGTCACTTCATTGGGCTTTACCTTGGTATTTTTCATATCCAAAAACAGATCAACTGCTTCCCTACCACGTCCATGCATTGCTAGTCCGGCTATCATGGCACTCCAAACATACACATCCTTCCTCTCAGCAAAACGAAAAACCTCGAGTGCCTTCTCTAGATCCCCACACTTGGCGTACATATCAATGAGGGACGTCGTGAGGTGACAATTCAATTTAATACCCTGTTTTTGCATGTATACATGGATCCACCCCCCTAAATCTGTTGCACCCAACTGAGCACAAGCTGAGAGTGTACTCACCAAAGTGACCTGGTCAGGTTTTGCTTTCTTGCTCATCTGTAGTTCATTGAAAATAGCCAGTGCCTGCCTTGGTTGACCACTCTGTTCATAGGCTGAGATCAGGGAATTCCAAGCAGCAATATCTTGACTTGGCATCTCATCAAAAACTCTGCGAGCAGCATCAAATTCCCCAAAACTTGCATACCCAACAAGCATCGTAGTCCACGAGACAGAGTCTTTTTCAGGCATTTTACCAAAAAAACATTTAGCATCTTCAAGACTACGACATTTTATATACATATCAAGCAATGCATTATTCAAGATCAAATCTCCTTGAATCCCATTCTTCTCAATATAAGTATGAACCCACATCCCAAATTCCAAGTTCGATTTCTTTGAACAAGCAGAAAGAACACTAACCATAGTCACATCATTTGGCTTCATATTGTCTTCCTCCATACCTCTAAACAACTCTAAAGCTTCATCAGGATAATCCGCCTGAGCAAAAGCAGTAATCATAGAATTCCAAGAAACAACATCTCTTTCAGGAATCTTCAAAAACAATTTATAAGCTTGATTCAAATTCCCACACTCAGCGTAAAAATGAATCAAAGAGTTAAGAATATAAACATCAGAATCAAGTGAAGCTTTAACAGCCATCCCATGAAAAACTTCTCCTTGTCTTAAATCTGATACTTCCGAAGCTGCTTTAATCAAGAAAGGAAAAGTAAACTTATTTGGACGATCAGGACATTCACGAAGCATTTGATTGAAAATGTGAATGGTCTGAATAGGATCAGAGCTTGACGCATAAGAGCGAATAAGTGTGTTCCAAGTGTAACGATTTGGTTCAGGAATTTGATCAAACACTTTACAGGTGTAATCAAGATGTGGTCCAAAAGGAGAAAGTGCACAGATTGTGATGAATCTGCTAGCCGAGAAAGGGTCAAACAGAAGACCAATACGAAGCATTTGAGCATGGATTTGTTTTAACTGAATTGTACTGGAACATTGATCGATTAAGGTTAATATAGGATGGTCCGCAGGATATTGGTTTGGAATGTTGTTTATGGCTCTGGGTTTTGTGTTATATGTCTGACTGTTTGTTCTGAAACTAGGATTTGGTAGAGAAATTAATTGGGGATGGGAGACAGCCATGAAGCTCTTGGTTTAGTTTTCTCCCCACTTTCCTTGAGTGACCGTTAAAAACGTTATGACTTGTGACTTACGAATGAGTGTTTGCTATGTTTTGTGAATAATCTAACATGTTTAGTGGTGGGTTCCTTAAAACAGGTCACATGAGACTTTAGCTGAGTCTTTTTTTCCTTGCACCATGGTCAATTCCGTGTACGTAACGTTCTTAGTACTTGCGGTGGTACACACAAATACGAAGAATAATACTATCTCCCCTGAAAAATAATAATTTCGATTTTTTTATTTTTATCTAAAAATATATAACAAATAGTAAAACATCAAGGTGAATAAATTTGGTGTATAAAAACTCCTCCCATATTATTGTTTACGAGTGGAGTACACGTGTGTTGTACATTGATAAACAATAGGTTTTTTATACGCGATAATAGATTGATATATGCATTACACTTACTGGCAAGCTGTGTTTTTCTGGGCCACCTCTACTTCACGTGTTCTCCACCACTCTTATCTCTATACAGTCTATTCTCAGGATTAAGTCTTGGAACTTTGGACAGTAAGGATTAAACAAATATCCGAACTACTGAGTCTGAGATTTTACAGTTATTTCAACCCTCCCAATCAAATTGGCGATTACAACGGGTATGTGAAATAATGCCTTCAGGATACAATGAATCCATAAAACAATGTACTTGGATTCAAGGTTTGTACCCCTTGATCCAACCAAAAGCACATTAAAAATATTTTCTGATGATGCTTAGGGAAGAGAGAACAAGAAATAAAAAGTTTATTACTCAATAAGAAATAATCATCACTACTTATATAAGGGTTCACACCCATTAAAGATGTCTCTTCATTTCCAATAGACACATATGGTGTCCAGTAGGAATAGTTGTGTCTTATGTGAACTATCACACCTATTGGTAATGCCTCTTCATGTCCAGTAGACATCCATGTGAACCATCATGTCTATTCGTATTCAAACTGAATTTTGAATCACGAAATCCCTTTCGTAGCAGCAAACAAAATACGGATGATATTTATCTTTTATTTTATTAAAAATATCCAACAATCTTCCCCTATTTTCAATAACTAAAAATCAGAAAATAAAATAAAAACTTACAAAATCAGAGTGGCTGCATCACTCAAGTGACTTCCTACGTACCCGAGTGGGATAAAGCCAACGCAGTTCAAGCAAGTTGGGAATAAACATCATCGTAGAAACCAATACACAAATGATATGTATATTTTGGGTTTGAACCTTCACTTAGTATAATAAATTAAAACCCTTATCGAGGTGTTATGGTGAAACCAGTCTTGAACGAAGTACCCCTTGTGATAAAACCAGAATCTCCACACATATTGATTTCAGATAATAATGTGTTATGTAGCTTAGAACGTTAATGGACATATGCTTATATCCTGGATTCGTGAGTCTTCTCTAGAGAACAGTCTTATTCTTTTAGGAAATGATCTGATTTCCATACTCATATATGTAAGTCTCATAAGGTGTTTTTGCGATGCACCTATAAACCAACATAGACTTATTAAGGATTTGCATCCATATTCCTCGTTCATGCAGAATCATTGCACTAATTCAGAAATGAGAAATTTTGACTTAATGCACCATAATCACTCTCATAACTTGTTGGTACCCAATTAAACCTTGTTTATCTTTTTCAAAACATAGATTGAGCTTCTGTTATGAACGATCAACCTTCTTTCACATACCTTAGTCATATTTCTGTATACTTCATTGAAAACCATTTCCTTTGGGAGACTCTTCATAAATGGGCTTGCCAAGTTTTCCTTGTTTTAATGGTTAACTGCAATTAATCCTCTCTTGAGTAATTGTCTCACCGTTCAATATCTAAGACTTGTATTTTTTTCCCTTCATTATAAGTCTTGTTAGACTTTATAAATCCTAGCCTGATTCTCGCAATTAATCAAGACTGCTTGAGATGGCTTCTTCCAAAATGTGGTCACTACAAGTTAGATTATGAACCGTTCTTCCTCGTTATCTGCATCTACTAATGCAATCAATTCTTACAACTGATGTGGTCGTCTGCACGTCAAAATTATTTATTACTTTCTCACTACTTAAGATTTATATGAAGAAAGGGTAAGAAAGGATAGTTCCCACAGAAAGGTCTGGGATGTTATTTGAATTCAAGATCTAATGTAAACAAGGAGGGATTTTTCAGATTTATTTAAACTAAGTTAAAAACTAAGAAATTGTAAAAGAAATCAATGAGATGAGAAAGTTGGTTAAGGTTTCGTCTTCATTCACAAACATGTTCTTGTACTAATAATTAGAATTGAAATTTTAATATCTTATTATCAAAAGCCCTAGAATACCTTGATCGCAAGAATATCCCATTGATTTCTTAAAATCATCATACTTACATAAACGACACAAATATGAATTATTCTTTAGAAGATATCCAAAGTGTAAAAAAACAGTTAGGTTAAAACCCGCCAAGAGCTTTAAGATTTGTGAAAAATAGGCTAATCAATGCAATTGACATACACGAGTAAACGATTTAACAAAGGTCACAATTTACATACGGGTACACGAAAGTATCACGACAATCCGTAGTCGCACTATGCTACTTGTATTCAAGGAATATCACTTTTGCCTATAATAGACATTAAATTAGATCTAGATATGGATGTGAGTTCAATCAATTGACCACTTAACTAAACAAACACTCAATCATACATGGCGATTTTTTCGGTAAATTATGAACGATAATTGTGAGACAAAACTAATTTATTAATCAAAGAAACATGTGCTGTAAGATTTAACTAATCCCTAACCAATAATAAAATTAACTACTCGTAATTGAGTTTAAAAAATAGAATTGAAGAAATAAATTGCAAACCCTAGAAGTCGAGAAATCTTCATCGCGTGAATCTACAAAAAAGAGTAGAAAATGTGAGAAGAGAACTAGATGAACACTAGATATCTCTCCCTCTTGTTGAAGTTGCTTTTATATAGCTTTTTTTCTTGTTCCACCAATTTCAATAAGAATAAAAAAACCTAGGTTTCTATATCTAAGTTAAGCCCAAACATTCATAACCCAAATCAGATTTATAGAGAAGGCCCATAACTTTCTATCCCAAAACAGATTCATTAAGAAATCAAATAAGCCTGAAGTCTTATGGAACTGACAAGCATCCTCAAACCATTCACTTATAAATCTACGACAGCTCATCTAAAACATTTCTTCGAGCACTTTCAAGTGCATTTCTTGTTGGTACTTCAGGCACGAGTTGTTGGTAATTCAAGCAATTCAAACCCTCCTTCCCTACAAGATTCGACATTCACAAACCACTCAACATCAATAACACACATTATTATCAATTCTAACTCCACACAACTCATCAATTCACGGCTAAAAAATCAAAACCCAACTCTCTTCTATTCTTCTCTGTTGCTTCCTCGACTGTTTTTCCGGCGAACTTCTTCTCTGTTGCTCGCTGGTAACTTCACAATCTTCCTGTTTCATTCAAAACCCTAATAACAGTTAAATCGAGCTCAGCCTCCACAACCCATCACAATTCAAACCATGGCTACATCAACAACGAACTCTCTTCATTCAATCGCAGCAACCAACAACACCTTGGATTTCTCTTCTTCTATTTCTTCTCTTTTCCTTCATTCATTTAACATTCAGTGACATCTAGCCTTCAATTACAAAACCCGTCTCTAAATTCCGACTCCAGTCTAACAGTTCTTCATGGCAATAACACAGATTCATCACCATCAATCTCTTCGAATCTCACAAAAGCAGTTAAACCCATTGTTAACACTCACCAAAAATCCCCTTCAATGTTTCACGACAACCCATTCTCACAAATCCATCTCTCTGTTGATGCTCTGTTTTGTTTATCTACTTTCGAACCACACTATCTGATGGAACCCAAACAACCACCATATGCCATTATCATCTTCATTTTCTTGTTTTGTACCCAAAATCATGTTGGATCTTCCACAATGAAAAACACTAAACAGAAGAAATTGTTAAGGTTAAGAAATCTCTAATTGATACACACAATGGACAGAGCCACCTACTCAGCAAATTGTCCTTAACACAATAGTCCGCGGGTACTCCTCAAGAATGAGAGATGTTATACCCCAACAACGGAGATGTGTCCAGGATAGAACTGCCCGTTATGACTAGTATAAGCACAATACTAATCACCCTCAAACGAACTCAACAACAATTGATAGGGAAGGGAAATAAATAAGCAATGTGCGCAAAACAAAACAAGAAGAGGGGAAAAGAGCTAGGGATAATAGCCTTCTCTTGAGTAAGTTGAAATGATGAAATCATTTTTTTTTTATAGCCAAAATAAGAGAAGGGCGTTTATGAGTATTGATTGAAAATCAATTCCGTGCAAGAAGCACGAACATAAATAATTAAAACGGTCAAAATTTATTCTCTCTTTTAAATCTGCTTAATTCTCGCTGGGCCAGATGCCCCTACATCTAAAGCAAAATTTATTTTGGTTTTAAATTCTTTAAGGAAAAAATATTATGTTCAAAAAGGTAAGTCTTGGTTGGCCCGCAGTCTCAGCTACGCCCGCACCCGCAACCATACTCATTCCCGCAGCAGTAGCCACAGCCACGCCCACACCCGCAACCACACCCACATCCGCCGCCACAAGTCCGCAAGCCGCAAGCTGCAAAACGCAAACCGTAAAACGCAAGACGCAAGCGCAAGCGCACCCGAGCCCGAGCCCGTGCGTGTGTGCTTCGGTGCGAAGCACCGCACATGTTTGAAAAGCATGGTTGCACCAACTAGCCCATAGACTTAGTCCTCCCCCAACCACAAAAGCTTTTAAACCCTAAGGGCCCTCCCTTAGAAGCAACTTTCTAGGTAATAAGGAGAGGAATCATCTTTAGTTTCTCCAATGTGGGACTAAAGGTTCATTCACAAAAGTAAAAAATGAGCTAGTGTACCTTAGTGACTTCTAGGTCCTAAGATCCATTCCCACCAAGACCAAAAACATTTTAAGTTCATTTTTCTCCAACAATCCCCCACATGAATGAAAACCCGATAAAAATCAGAAATCAGAAAGCGAAAAATACCACTTAGAAAATAGGTGTCCATAAGGTCTTGAACCTTTGCTTAGTGAGAAATTACCAGAACTACTTGATGGACAGTGAACGCGATGTCTTGAACTGCCATCGTTTGGTGTAGTTCATCAGTAACTTCCACGCGTGATATCTCTCTAGGTGCTGTCAAGTTCGTGCCGTTGTGTCCATTTTGGCCCTGGACGTATCCCGTTTCTCAGAATGCTCTAGAGAATCAGCTCAATTCTCATAGGAAGCGACCCACTTCCTCATTCAGATAGGTGAGTTCCATCAAGAGTGTTTACTGCTACACCCCACTTCAATCTTAAATTTAAATTATAGAACTCATTAAGACTTAATAAAAAGTCATCCTTCACATACAGTCACACTATCACGTCTACACCATAGGGAAGGGACAGAGAATGATATTCTCTGATAGTGTTTCCTTTAACCCACTACAAATTAGTTGTCTCATTCTAAACCTTGATCTTGGGATCTCCAGTCAGCAAGGTTGAGTATCCTTCATGAGAAGTTTTATTTAATAAGCTTAAGCCCATCCCCCTTGATGCATTACTAACTATCTTCTTGGATAAACCTTCGTCAAAGGGTCCGCGATATTCTCCTTAGACCTCACAAAGTCAACATAAATAACGCCAGTTGAGATTAGTTGTTTTAGGGAATTGTGTCTTCTACGTATGTGTATAGACTTCCCATTATAGTTGCTGTATTTAGCATTAACGATTGCAACTTGACTATCACAATGTATAGATATAACTGGCACAGGCCTATGCCAAAGAGGAATGTCTTCTAAAAATCATCTTAGCCAAGCGACTTCCTCTCCTGCTTTATCTAACGCAATAAACTCTGATTTCATAGTGGATCGAGCTATACATGTCTGTTTGGAACTTTTCTAAGATACTGAACCGCATGCTAGAGTGAAAACATATCCACTCGTAGACTTAGACTCCTCTGAGTCTGATATCCAGTTTGCATCATGAAATCCTTCAAGGACCGCAGGGTATCTCTCGTAACTTAAATAAAAGTTCAAAGTGTACTTTAAGTACCTTAAAACTCTAATAAGTGCATCCCAATGCTCCTGCCCTGGATTACAAGTATACCTACTCAACCTACTCACATCATAAGCAATGTCTGGTCTCGTATAATTCATTAAATACATCAGACTTCCTATAACACGTGAATATTCAAGTTGTGAAACTTCATTACCCTTATTCTTTTTGAGTCTACAACAAGGATCATATGGAGTACAAGCATGTTTACAATCAAACTGGTTATATTTTCTAAGCACAAGTTCAACATAATGAGATTGACTAAGACTATATCCATTAGAATTTCGTCTAATCTTCATCCCTAAGATCACATCAGCGGGGCCTAAGTCTTTCATGTCAAAGTTCTCATTTAGCATGCTCTTTGTGGAATTAATTACATCCATGTTTGTACCAAGTATAAGCATATCATCAACATACAAGCATACAACTACACATACATCATTTACAAGTTTAGAATAAACACACTTGTCAGATTCATTAATTTTAAAACCACTAGAAATCATTACATGATCAAATTTTTCATGCCACTGTTTAGGTGCTTGTTTCAAACCATACACAGATTTTTTCAGTTTACAAACTTTGTTTTCACAACCTTTCACTACAAAGCCCTCAGGTTGGTCCATATAAATTTTTTCATCTAATTCACCATTTAGAAAAGCTGTTTTTATATCCATTTGATGTATCTCTAAGTTATGAGTGGAAGCAATAACAATTAATATCCTAATGGAAATAATTCTCGTAACAGGTGAATAAGTATCAAAGAAATCTACACCTTCTATATGTTTATAGCCTTTAGCTACTAATTTAGCTTTGTATTTTTTCACAGTTCCATCTACCTTACGTTTCCTTTTGAATATCCATTTACAACCTATGGGTTTACACCCTAGAGGTAAATCTACAATCTCCCAAGTATCATTCTGTATAATGGAATCCATTTCACTAATGGTAGTTTCTTTCCACCATGGAGCTTCAGAAGAAGTCATGGCTTCTCTATAAGTCTGTGGATCAGTCTTAGCTAAGCATGTTATGAAGTCTGGCCCAAAAGATTTTTCAGTTCTAAGTCTTTTACCTCTTCTAGGCTCAAATTCATCTTCCTCTACAGGTAATGTCTGACTAGTAGAAGAGACATCTAGGGGATCAACACATATCATGCGAGATTCCGATTTCATAGGAAAAACATTTTCAAAGAACACATCATCCCTAGATTCCATAATAGTGTTCATACCAATTTCAGATATTTCAGAACTCACAACCATAAATTTATATGCAGTAGAATGTTCAGGATACCCTATGAAGACACAATCAACAGTTTTGGGTCCTATCTTGGTTCTCTTAGGTGGAGGAATGGACACTTTAGCCAAACACCCCCACACTTTAAAGTATGCATAAGAAAGTTGTCTACCTTTCCATAACTCATATGGAGTTTTGTCTGATCCTTTAAAGGGTACTCTGTTCAAGACATAGCAAGATGAGAGGACGACACCCCCCTCCCCCCACACACACAAGTTTGCAGGTAGTCCTGAACTAATTAACATGGCATTCATCATCTCCTTAAGGGTTCGGTTTTTCCGTATAGCCACACCATTAGATTGTGGTGAATAAGGAGGGGTTACTTCATGTATAATGCCGTGTTCTATGCAAAAATCTCATATAGGAATTACATACTCACCACCAAGGTCAGACCTAACAGTTTTAATGGTGGCACTCATTTGGTTTTCAACTTCTAGTTTATATATCTTAAAGGCTTCTAAGGCAACATCCTTACCTTTAAGTAAATATATGTGACAGTACCTCGTACAATCATCTATAAAAGTGACAAACCATTTCTTACCACCTCTAGTTTGAACTGATTTCATGTCAACTAGGTCTGAATGAATTAATTCTAAGGGTTTAGAATTTCTCTGAATATTTTTCCTAAATTTTAGCATATTTTGGTTCTACGCATATTTCACATTTATGTTCATTTTCCAAACTAAATTTGGGTATGCATCCTATGCTAGCCAGTTTATTCATTGACAAGTCTACCATGCCAAACATTCAATGACACACAAACATAAGAAGAATCAATTTTATTCATTTCAACAGAGGTTACATTCAGTTTGTAGAGACCCTCAGTCTTATAACCCTTTCCTACATAATCTTTACCCTTAGTGACAATAACTTTTCAAGATTCAAAAACAAGTTTAAAACTCTTATCATCTAAAACACCACAAGATACAAGATTTTTGCAGATGTACGAAACATGAAGAACTTCATTCAATGTGAGAGTTTTACCAGAAGTGAGCTTTAGCCCAACTTTTCCTTTTCCCGCAACCTGTGCTGCAGACGAGTTATCCATGAAGAGTTTCTCCCCTTCCCCTACCTTCTGATAGGAGGTGAACATATCTCTGTTTCCACAAACATGTTTGGTAGCACCAGAGTCTACCCACCAGTCTCTCACATTGGTTACCAAATTGACTTCCGACACCGTGCCAGAAAACTCGTTCTTGTTGCTTTCAACCAAATTAGCATTGTTTTTCTTGTTATTAAAGTCCTTAAGTTTTCTACAATGCGTTGCCATATGACCAGGAATTCCACAAACATAACACGCACCTTTAATTTTACCAATGCCAGATTTGGGTTTCAGAAATGTACATTTCTTGTGCGGACCAAGCTTGCGGTTGCTGCGGTCGCTCTTTTCAGTATTGGAAGACTTGTGTTCAATTACATGAGCTTTGTTGGACATGTCCCTTGCGGAAGATACGTTCTTATCTTTGGAACACAAAAATTCTTCCACTTGAATCTTCTTACCCAATTCAACCATACTGACTTCACCAGTTTCATGTCTCAATTTACGTTTGTATTCAGCCAAGAAGATGGTAATTTCTCAATCACAAGAGACACTTGAAACTTTTCATCTATCACCATACCTTCAGCAATAATTTCATTGATAATGTGCTGAAGTTCAAGGAATTGGTCAACCACAGATTTGTCATTTGCCATTTTGTATTCCAGGAACCTGGCTACCAGAAACTTCTTACTTCCAGCAGTTTCCGTTTCATATTTTGCTTCTAAAGCAGCCCATAAATCAAAAGCAGAGAAGTTTTCTTTTGCATTATAAAAATCATATAGTGCATCTTCTAAACAATTCAGAATATGATTTTTGGCCATATAGTTCTGTCTACCCAACTTTCTAATTCTCTTTCATTTCCCGCATCATTCAAAGTCTCATCAAAAGGTTTCAGAAGTAATTCATCCAACATATGAAAACTCAGAAAGAACAACATCTTGGATTGACATCTTTTGAAATCTTTGCCACTGAATTTTTATGGTATGTCAACATCACTTTTAGCCATTGTTACAGAAGAAATAGATATTGTGTTAAGATTGTTGGATCTGCAACAATGAAAAGCACTAAACAGAAGAAATTGTTAAGGTTTAAGAAATCTCTGATTGATACACACAATGGACAGAGCCACCTGCTTAGCAAATTGTTCTTAACACAATAGTCCACGGGTACTCCTCAAGAATGAGATATGCTATACCCCAACAACGGAGATGTGTCCAGGATAAAACTGCCCGTTATGACTAGTATAAGCACAATACTAATCACCCTCAAACGAACTCAACATCAATTAATAGGGAAGGGAAATAAACAAGCAATGTGCGCAAAACAAAGCAAGAAGAGGGGAAAAGAGCTAGGGATAGTAGCCTGCTCTGGAGTAAGTTGAAATGATGAAATCATTTTTCTTTTATAGCCAAAAAAAGAGAAGAGCGTTTATGAGTATTGATTGAAAATCAATTCCGTGCATGAAGCACGGACATAAATAATTAAAACGGTCAAAATTTATTCTCTCTTTTAAATCTGCTTAATTCTCGCAGTACCCACACCCACAAGTCCGCACACGCGCACGTGCACCCAAGCCCGTGCGAAGCACCGCACATGTGTGAAAAGCATGGTGGCACCAACTAGCCCATAGCCTTAGTCCTCCCCCAACCACAAAAGCTCTAAACCCTAAGGGCCCTCCCTTAGAAGCAACTTTCTAGGTAATAAGGAGAAGAATCATATTTAGTTTGTGGGACTAAATGTTTATTCACAAAAATGAAAAATGAGCTAGAGTACCTTAGTAACTTCTAGGTCGTAAGATCCATTCCCACCAAGAACAAAAATATTTTAAGTTCATTTTCTCCAACAAATCAGACCCTTCTCGACCCGACTCTCGACCAACCCTGGGTTTTCGATACTTTGCTTTTAATTTTTAATTCAATCAAAAACGCCAAAACCAAACCCAAACCCTAGAACTTCTTCTTCTACGAGCAGTAGGTCATCTACCAACAACAATATTATGGAGAACCTTCACACAGATGTCGTAGAGAACATACTTTGTCGATTACCAATTGATACAGCTTTACAAGTCAAACGTGTATGCAGCACATGGAGATTTCTCGTTCGTAGCAAGACTGATAAGGTGGGTTTGCTTGTCGCTGTTTCATACTCTCACAAAACCAAAGTTTATTACTGTGATCATATTCATGGGAAGATGAACTACAATTATGATGCGCTTGATAAGACGGACAGTGTCAAATTTATGGATGGCATTGGCATACTTGGTCATGCAATGGTTTGGTTTGTTTCCAAAGACCCTATCCATGTCCTGGAAAATCTTTCTTAATTTGCAATCCCATCACAGGAGAAGCTTCTTATGTTCCGTACCCTAATAACTGTTTAGCATCAGGTGGGTTTGGCTGTTGTCATTCAACCAACAAGTACAAGATTGTTAGAATGTACTACGACCTAGTAGAGGTAGGAAAGTACCATGTCCAAGTTTATACACTTGGTAGTGGTGAGTGGAGAAACAAAGAATCAATCCATACTTCTCTATTGCATTTAGCAGGTGTCTACGCAAATGGAGCTCTTCATTGGCTGCCCCGTATCGGTTATCAGCAGCCCGAAGATTATAGAATCATAGCGTTTGATTTGGATGATGAGAAGTTCCAGTTTATCCCATTGTCACGTTTTAAGCATGTTGAATACCAAATCGCCCCAAGTTGCTGGGAGGGAATAATCTGTATCTCGTGTAAACATTCAATGATAAACCTTATTGCACGGATATTTGGGCATATAAGAGAAAAGATACTAACACCACTAATGGTTGTGATATGAAAGCAAGCTACAACAATGAGAATTAGTGGCAGTGGATCAAAGAGTTCAGTCTAGAGTGGGAAGAGCCGTACTGGAATGATCTGCTATACTTTGAGCCCTTAGCAATTACAAGGAACGATGAATTTCTATTGTGTTGCAACTGCACGAGTACTCTCTATTGTTATGACCTTAAAACTTTTACTTTGAACAAACTTTTTGATGGTTGTGTTATGGTAATTCCTCATGCAAACAGCATGGTTTCGTTTGAAAGATCTTGTCATCTTGAAGACCGTCAGGTTCGTCAGTAACACTTCGAAGACATGTAAATTACAGCTAAGGTGCTCATTTCTTTTGCTGTTTTCCTTTAAGAAAGATTCTTTTCTTTCCACATATACAGTATACACACAGCTAGCGCTTGTTTTTTTTTCTTTTCTTTTTGAAATGAATAAAGTGAATCATCAATTCACAAAAACAGTACTGCTGTGCCTTAAGTTCCAAGTGCGCTCATTTTCATTTTCTTCCGTTGATGCTGCTAGCTAGTGTTCAGGGTCACAATGCATTACTATAGAAGAGAACCTTTGGACTCGTAGTTTGTACGAGGAGCACTACTTGTTGTACACAAACGGAACCTTTGGACTTTGGAATGATGTTAGTGATGTTAGTTCATTTTTTAGGAGAAATGAATAAGTGAGCACTAATATTTTAAGCTTAAGTGAGAAACTTTATAGGTGCAACACATATGTAGGCAAACTTCACATGCCAGACTACTAGTTTTCCACCATCAAAGATATACACTAATACTCTTTTTCGCTAAGTGTACATTTTATGTCATTATTACATTTTGTTGTCTAGTTTTGTGTAGAAAACTAAGTTCTTCTCATGGTTCTGGCTAATAGGCTTTTTTCCAACAACGGTGGATGGAACAAAGTATGGTTCTGGCTAATAGGCTTTTTTCCAACAACGGTGGATGGAACAAAGTGGGGAATCACAGGAAGTACCGAGGAAGCTAGTGGATTTAGGCCAGTAGTGTGTGGTTGAGAAGGAATGCTGTGTCCAACGTCATTCCGAATAGTGTGGCTGAGAATTTTTGTGCTCATAAAATCTGGCTTTTATTATATAGATTAACAAATCTGCAGGTGTACTTAAGGCTTAGACAGACCAAATTTACATCTGCAAAACATAAATATTTTGTTATCATTATTGTTTTCGGCTCTTTTTTTTGTTTTGTAATTCTGTTAAAGGAGTCAGTAATAGTCTTGCTGGTAACATTTAAGGTCTCTTGTTTGAAGACTGAAAATTTGTATACATGTAGGATTATACTCCCTCATCCCAGGAAAAAGTGATAGTAACTTTTTTCCTGGGATGGAGGTAGTATATGAAAATAAGTAACTTTAAGACTCAAAATTGTTAAAAGACTTAACAAGTAGGATTGATAAATCAACCAGAACCAAGTCTTTGTGTAAAAAAAAAACTGTCACAGCAGTAAATTTTAAGATTGAAAATAGCTAAGACTCAAGATTAGAGCAGTATTCCCAATTTTGTAGACCCATATTAAACCCAAAATCAAACTAAAAACAAATAATACCGCTGTTCCAGTCTCTAGATCTTTAACTCTTTGGAATCTCTTGAAAATTTCTCCCCATACGTCGATCTGTGATGGAAATTCCAACTGCCCATATGAAATGATCTGCGAATGAGTTTGTGATTGCTCATACGAAGAGGTCTGCATAAAAATTTGCGACTGCCCATATGAAGTGGTCTGCAAAGGAAACCGTGAATGCCCAACATGAAAAAAGAAAAAAGAAAAACACGAAGATGTGTGTCATAGAGTTTGAAACAGCCCACAGGAAAAAGTCTATATTGGAGTTTGCAACGCGCAATAAGATGTCTGCAATAGAATTTGGGACTGCCCGTATGGTGGTTTCACATTAACTAGTCCACGAGAAGAAATTTGAGGTGCCCCGAGTTAAGGAAAATACTGCTGCAAAGATAGATTGCACCAAAAGATTATAATCACATTAATATTGGTCTATTTATTTATTTTTATTTATTTTGAATTTTTGATAGTAAGAATTTTGTGAGGGAATTAAATCCCTAACACCACATGTTCAAATACTATGGAAAGAGTATCAGATTATGATGGAACGAGAAACATCGAAAAAAACCATTTGATAAAACAGACATCGTCGTTGCATGAACGACACGCAAGCTGCGGGAAAGCATGGTACACTGTACGAAACATACATCTTTGTTGCATGACTGACACACAAGTTGCGGGAAAGCCTGACACAATGAATAGAACTGGCAAACATTAATGCATGATGAACACGTCTCAGTTGTACAGGTTGCGGAACAGAGGAAGCTAAAGCATGACAAGTCACTTTCAATAGCCACGTATTGAACATGCCAAATTCTGAAAATAATAATGCCACCTTCAACGGCCACATGTCAGACATGCTATAATCCTAATAAGACCGCAGCATTCATCCAAATCCAAAAACAATAACTTGAATACAAATCCGCAGAAGAGGTGCGGGTCACCAAGCGGGAAACTAAGGGAAATAAGAAGTATGCATGTCAAGTCTTACGGGAAATACAAATAAGAATGCGAGATAAGCTTCGTTCCAAAGTTTGGATAAGAACTAATAGGTGGAAAGTTTAGATGAGAGGGACCCATGATATTTACTATAAATATCAAACTCCAAAACAGAGAGAAGGGACGGAAAATTTTGGAGAAGAAAAGGATCAGAGGAAAAAGTTTAGGTATGGGTGTTGTGTTAATTAAGTATATTCGTAGTTCATTAATTCTTTGATAAATTCTACTTGATTCATATAACCTGATATCCTTTTGTAACATATATCATGAATAAAAACATCCAAATCCTTTATTATCCACGGAGGTAGACAATCTGTTGTCGAACCACGTTAAATAATTGTGTTGATTCATATTTCAATTTCTTGTTCTTATTGTTAACATGTTTTGTTTTCATTTTATTTGTTTTGATCTGACTTATGTTTCTGACTCATATGGTTGTGATCCAAAGATTAGATTTTTGGTAATCACAATTTGGCCTAGAAATAGGGAGGTAGTAAAGAATTTATTCTACCTGTCCAAATCTTCATCTTTAAAGTCTTGAATCTTGTTATCTTAGAAAACCCCTTTTCCTACATATACTATGATTTTAATTGATATTTCAAATTCTGCATATAGTTTCTCTTTGAACTTTTCAATTGATGTCTATTTTCGATTAAACTGTTATGTTTATTCTCTTTAAAATCAGGGAATTTATGTGTCTGTAATTCAACCATATTTAGCTGCATGTGATGTTGTGTCAATTGGTTGTATAAATTAAGAATGTTTTGCAGCTGCTTAGTTGTGATTCTCGTCAAAACAAGAAAAATAAGTTTTGAACTGAATTTCTGAACTTGCTTCTGACTTGTTTGCAGAAAATGATTTGATGAACCTATGAAACCTGATTTAAATTGGAAATTTGTCTAGCTTTTATGTGATATATCAAATTTTAATTAGAGTTAGATTTTTTCTATCAATCAACCTATTTTATATATATTACGGATGTTAAAATTTTATGAAGCACATATCTTATTATCTAAACTTTTCTTAGAACATCAACAAAGAAATTTCTACAACAACACTAGATTGAGCAAAGAAGTCATTATAATATTCTAAAAGAAATTAGATAAATGGAGACAGTCACAAACAAAACCGTACAAATACAAATATCGATATAAGAAATTTGGGAAATCAAACAATACAGACTCTTCCAGAAAGAGAAATGGTAGAAGAGTCCCAAGGACCGCAACCCGTGGATGCTCAGGAAAACATCCCAGTAAACCAATCAATTAACCAACCACATGAAGAAGCATCACAAAACAGAATTAACCCCATCAATCAATTATTTGAAGAATTGAATGAAATGCGTAAGGCACAAAAAACTTATGCACAAACAATTTCTCTTTTAACACAAGAAAATCAGATGCTCAGGCATAAAGTCCAACAGGATGCGGAAGCATCTGATACAAGGTTACAGGGGCAGGAAATAAGTTCAAAAATATCTTCAGAAAGCAAAACAAGGGTCAATAGAGATCAAAGAGTGATGATAGTTGAACCGGCATAAAACATGTTTAATCAGCGGTATGAGTCCGATAAACAAGATTTTGATGACTCAAGACCACAGAATAACAGGTGGAATAAATATTTTGAGGATTTGGAAGAAATGAGAGAGGAAATAAAGATCTTGAAAAACAAACAAGAGGGAGGACGGCTTGAGGAAGTATTAAAAGAGGCCAGTAGAACACCATTGGCACCGCACCTTGCGCTTGCATCTATCCCGCACAAATGCAATCTCCCCATCTTTGAATGTTATGATGGAACAAAGGATCCAGCAAGCTCACTTAAAATATTATAACCGCAATATGACCCGCTGGGAGAAAAATGATGTTATCATGTGCCGATATTTTCCCTCTAGTATGAAAGGATCAGCATTAACATGGTACGAAAATATACCAGAAGGATCAATACATACGTATGCACAATTAACCCGAAAATTCTTGGGGACGTACATGTATAATAAACCCGCAAATGATGGAATTGTTAAATTATTTGCCCTTGCGTCTTGGACAGATGAAACTATCTGAGACTACACAGATCGATGGCAGGCAATTTGTCAAGCAATAGGTAATATTAGTCCATAAATTTCTATTAATTGCTACAAATGGGGAATATCAAACCGCATGAGCCCGCTCTTCGTAGATATTCATGGAAAGGATCCAAAAACTGAAGGGGATCTAAAGGTAATTATCGAAAAATATGTCAGGCTACAAGATATACAAAAACAAAATCAAAGAGCAGTTTTTCAACATCAAAGAGTTACAAACAGAACAAATTTTGTTGAATCTGCAACAAGTTCTGGAAAACGAGTTGCGGGTGAAAACCCATATAATGAATTTAAGCGAGGCAGAGCGGATGAGGAAAGAAGGATCAACCAGAAATTTGAGGATCGAGTTTTTACTAAGCTCAACACCCCATATTCACAAATTCTAAATGCAATTAAGAACATGCAAGACTTTGAATGGCCATGGACGAAAGGAAAGCAACCACCGCATACAAAAAATTCTAAAGATTATTATGGATATCATTGTTTTTATAGTCATCCCACAAATAGATGCAAGAATTTAAAATTGCAAGTCCAGAAGTTAATTGATGCGGGAGAACTGAAAGAATTCCTTTATTTACCCAATCCTCCACCAAGGCTGAACACAGGGAAAACTGTAAATATTCCGGAGAATAACCAAACCATCAACACGATTTCCTACACAGAGTCAAGTCAATTATCCATGAACGCAGCAATTGATAAGAAGTTGTGTAAAAGAGTTGACAATCATGAAGTTTTTAAAGTTGCGGGAAGAATGACAGAAACGTGGGAGGAATGGATTGCTTCCCCATTAACTTTTTCAGCGGGTGAAGTAGATCAAGAAATTGAGACACACAATGATCCAATGGTTCTCACTTTACCAATGTCTGGATGGAATGTGAATAAAATCCTCATGGATGGGGGAAGTTCACTTAATGTGTTATTTTATGACACATTCCAAAAAATGGGACTAAAGGACGATCAACTCACACCCTCTTGTTACACTATTTATGGGTTTAATGGGATAACATCAAAGCCAAAAGGAGAGATTTTACTTGATGTCATAGCGGAACCAATAAGCGTTTTAACCAAATTCAGTGTAGTAGAGGCATCGTCCCCATATAATGCAATCATTGGCAGACATTGGGTTTACCAATTGAAAGGAGTAACCGCAACTTATCATCAATATTTGCGATTCCCAACACCACAAGAAGAAATGGAAATAAAATGGGGATCAAAATGTTGTAATATCTTGCATCCTCATAGAGACACACATGAATGAGGAACGAATTCAACAACAACAAGATAGAAAGAAAGAACGGAAAATTAAAGCAAAAGAAGATGCAATAAATCAATATTTGATTGAGATTGCAGGTAGAGGATCAGTGAATGAAACAAATAAAAACATTCCATTGGAAGGAAGCATACCAAAACCTAAGGAAATGAGCAACATTCCAGAATGCAACCAAAGGGAGCTCCCACATTTTTAGGAGTTCCCAAATCCACTTTTTCAACAGTTGAAGAAACTAAGAATGTCAATATAGAAACAGAAGAATCCCCGAGAATAATTAAGATTGGAACGCTAATGGAAACAGAAAGGGAACATGATTTGGTTATTCTACTTAGAGATTATGTAGATATTTTCACATGGAAAATGGAAGATATGCCAGGCATTGATTCAAGTATCGTTCGTCATGAATTACATATACATCTAGGCACTACACCATTTCGGCAACAAATACGCAAAGTAGCAGCCGAGTATCATTTATCAGTTGAAAATGAACTAAAGAAACTCATGGATGCGGGATTTATTCGAGAGGTGCGATACCCAACCTGGATATCCAACATGGTAATTATACTAAAAAAGAATGGAGGAGTAAGGATTTGTATAATTTCACCAATCTGAACAAGGCGTACCCTAAAGATAGTTATCCGCTTCCTAGCATTGATCAACTAGTAGATGAAGTTGAAGGACATGAGGCTTTATCTTTCATGGATGGACATTCAGGGTATAATCAAATTGCTTTAGCTGAAGAGGATCAAGAACATACTTCATTTTTACCCCGCATGGTTTGTACTGCTATACCCGAATGTTGTTTGGACTAAGGAATGCAGGAGCAACCTATCATCGACTGTTAGATGCAATCTTTAAACCATGGATAGGCCGCACATTGGAAGTCTATGTAGATGATATGCTAATAAAAAGTAAACTTTCAAAGGATCATTTATAAGATTTAAGAGAAATATTTGAAGCGATACGCAAATATAAAATGAAAGTTAATCCGGATAAATGCATTTTTGGAGTTACATCTGGAAAGTTCTTGGGTTACTTGGTCACAAAAAAGGGGATTGAAGTTGATCCAGCAAAAATACAAGCAATTGTTAATATGCCATCTCCAAGGAATATAAAAGAAGTACAAAAATTAAATGGATGTTTAGCCTCACTTAACAGATTCATTGCCAGATCATCAGACAAATGTAAATCACTTTTTGACACACTGAAGAAGAAGAGCAAATTTGTGTGGAATGAAAATTGTGAGCAAGCATTTCAAAACAAAGCTTATCTCGCCACATAACCTGCATTACAAAAACCGAAGCCTGGAGAGGTACTGCCTTTGTACATTGCGGCAACAGAAGATGCTGTAAGTGCAGTATTGGTACGAACAAATGAGAAAGTAGAGAAACCAATGTATTATATTAGTAAAACTCTCAATCTTGCAGAAAGGAATTACACCAAAATTGAACAATTGATATTAGCACTGGTTTTTGCCACACAAAAATTGCATACATATTTTCTAACAAACTATGTGCGGGTACCAAGTAAAGCTCCGTTAGAATCCGTACTAAAGAATGCGGGAAAAGTAGGGAGAATAGCAAAATGGAATGCACAATTGGAACAATTCCATATCATATTTGAAATACAAACTGCACAAAAATCACAAGTCTTGGCATATTTCCTTGCGGATTTACCACTGGATGACGATTTTGAAATCCAAGGTTTGCCCGGGATAGAAGACGATGATTCCCAAGATATTCTGAGTTCTGTAAACTCCCGCAGATGGGAAGTATTTGTTGATGGGGTACGGAATAAAGAAGGAACGGGAATTGGAATTGTGATTACAACCCCTACAGGAGAACGGATGGTGCATGCATTTCATCTTGAATTCGGTGAATACACAAATAATATAGTGGAATATGAGGCTGTGGTTCATGCCCTTCGGCTCATCATCGAGTTGGGAATAAGTGATGTACGACTTACAAGTGATTCACAATTGATAAACGGCAGGTTGAGTTGAAATATCAAGCGCTTGATGAAGACTTGATAGAATACAAGAATCTTGTTCAAAAATTGGCATCTCAAATTCCAAATATAATTTTTCGACATTTATCCAGAGAGAAAAATCGCCATGCTGATGCATTAGCATTAATTTCTTCAATGATAAAAGATCAAAATACATCGGTAGTTAAAATTGGGCGCATCTATGAGCCATCAATTAAGTTATGGGCAGTCGAACACATGGAAGAGGAAGTAGATGAAGATATTGAAGAAGCAGCCATTAAAGATGATGCAAACTTTCCACAGAAACCAGAAAATGAATCATCTGAAGAAGATTGGAGGCTCCCAATACATCAATACTTACAAAGTGGGATATTGCCCGCAGACACTAAAGAGGTGAGAAAGTGCAATCAAAATCTGCAAATTATCAATTGCGGGATAAAATTTTATACCGCAAGTCTTTTTTGGGACAGTTACTTCGGTGTTTGTCACAAAAAGAAGGACAACGTATTCTCATAGATATTCATTATAGAGATAGGGGAAATCATAGCGGAAGACGATCACTCGCACTAAAAGCAAAGACGCAAGGGTACTACTGGCCATTTATGCACAAAGATGCGACAATCTGGCAAGAAGGTGCGAAAAATGTCAACGCTTTGCAAAAAAAATTTAAAGCTCCCGCAACTGAACTTAATTCTGTACTCAGCCCGTGGCCATTTGCTAAATGGGGAGTAGATATTGTTGGACCCTTAGTGGAAGGCACACAAAAAAGAAAATACTTGATTGTAGCAACTGATTATTTTACTAAATGGGTTGAAGCCAAAGCTTTTGCTCGCATTAGAGATACAGATGTTTTTAAGTTTTTATTTGAAGATATAATTTGCAGATTCGGAATCCGGTAGCGACAGTCTCGGACAATGGACAACAACTACAAGGGAAAAATATTGATATGCTTTTCGAAGCGTTTAACATCTAAAAGAACAAGTCCACTCCACTTTATCCCCAAAGTAACAGACAAGCTGAAGCTACAAATAAAACTATTGCCATGAATCTAAAAAAGACTCTAGATGAACATCATAAACGATAGTGCGAACAACTTCATAATAATTTATGGGCATATCGCATGACAAGAAGAGAATCCAATGGAGAATCACCATTTTTTCTCACTTATGGAGCGGAAGCAGTTATTCCAACGGAAATTATTTTACCCACAACAAGGACAGAAGCATGGGAAAAGAATTTAAACACAGATCTAATGCTTTAGAAGTTGGATGACTTAGAAGAAAAAAGAGAGGTTATACTCCAAAAAATGGAAAATTGTCAAAGAAGACTGGCAAAGAATATAATAAAAAAGTAAAGTTGCAGAACTTTGTTGAAGGGCCGTATGTTCTGCGACAAATCCCAGAATACCAAAGAGATAAAAAAAGCGACAAAATTTGCACCCACATGGGGAGGACCATATGTCATACAAGATATTACGGGACATGGCTCATACCATTTGCTGAATATGAATGGAGAAGTCTTACGACATCCTTGGAACGCACAATATCTCAAACCATATTATCCATAACCAATCAAGCAATCATATAATAATTTGGCTTCATACTAGGTAAAGCAAAACACGTGCAATCTCTCATAAAAAATCCATATAAATGTCTATGAGTGTATGACTATTGGATCTTTCACGAGCAAGAGATGCCTAACATGACATTAATTATTGTATCAGGTACTATCCATTTCAGGAGGTACTCTTAGGGACCGCATCATTAATTTCCTCCTGGTCAGAGAGAAGTTAGTATGTGACTGTACCCTCAAAGATAACTCAAGGTACAATAAACGCCTTGCGGTTAATCAATTCACACACTCAATCAACAAACTTATTATGAATATATATTTGTTAATTGTATTGAAGGAACAATAATACGAGAAAAAAAGGAAGTTTGCCAATACAATTTGGAAGGAGGAAAATATTAAGGAGCAGAAGGATCTACACTAGGAGAAGGGTGTTTAGGGATTTCCTTGCGGCTATAAACATTGGTGAATCCATCAGCTTTAACCCTATCAAGAGTGTTGTTGATCGCTTTTGCAACTCCAACACGAACTTCAATTTTTAACCAAGAAATTCTAGCTCTTGCGGCTTCAAGCTCCTGCTTATACTTATTCACCTATGCCGCAGACTTTTGGACACTACCCTCCCAATAAAGCTTTCTCCCTTGCTCCGCAAACAAGTCACGAGTCAAGCTCTCAACTTTCAAGGTTTCCAACTTCCATTTGTCCTCCGTTTCTTTAGTCTTAGAGGATTGAAGCTCAAGTTGACGTTGTGCTTCATCGGCCTTGACATAAATAAGCTTCAGTTGTCCTTTAACTTCCTCCAACTTAGCATTGGCAGCATTAAGCTCTCCTTCAGCCCTATCAGCTCTTGAGGCCGCATCTTTGAATTGTTCTTCAAAACCTGTAACAAAAATAACAGATTAATCAACACGGAAAATAATATTCAACTTCAAATACGCAACAAAATGAGATACCTCTTGCGAGGGATTCAAACTCTTTTAATTCATGAACCATTGCATCTTTGGAATCATCGAGGAAGTCATATTCTTTTGAAAGTTTATGACAATTATTAGTAAGATGTTGAAGATCTTGACGATATTGATCTAACTCCGCTTGTTTCAATGAATTATCGTCCCGCAACTGATTTGATTAGTTTGTACACCTTTCCATCTATTTATGTAAGCGGAAAATATCACTAACACGAAGAAGAATGGTATCAGATAAGCTGCGGATTTTAGCCTGAGCTTCTGCAGGCGCATTCCCTTTAGCATGAGCATCTGAAGCTGAATTATCTCTGTCTTTAATAAGTTGCGCCATATAAGAAGAAATATATGAATTACGATGTGACCCGGAGTGAGAAAATCCCGCAAGGATATTCTTGCGCTCTATACAGAGCTTGCGATTTTCTTCTTCCAATTTCTCTGATTGCGCTCGCGCTTCAAGAACACAATCTTTAGTCCATAACAGAGTGGCATTATATTCTTTCTACTTGCGGATATAATCTACATGTAAAAGTCGGCGCTTCAATTCTAGATCCTCATACTTCGATTTGGCTTGACTCATCCTATCAACCAAGTTATTGAATCTTTCCTTGATCTCCGTATTTTCTTTATTGACTTTTAATGCATGATCTGTCAGACGCATATCTCTACGTTGATCCCATAAAGTAATTCAGAAACATGCAAATAAAATAAGGAAAGTGATATGATAGAAAAAGCGTTAAACCTTGATTCTGAAGATCTAATAACTGCTGACGAAGCGTATCATTTTCCCGCTTCAAGTCCGCAACATTCCTAAAATGAGTCTCTATCTTCATGGATCGTCCTTTGATAATTTTTATAAGCCACATATGCGGCATTCTAACCCCGAGCAAGCTGCAATTTTAAAAATTAAAGTCATAAGTAAAGATAAAAATAAAACGAAATTTAAGGTCATTTAAATAATAAAAATACCTGCAAGATAGCTTGTTGCAGGAAAGAGTATGCTCCACCATCCGCTAGAGCATCGTCTCCGCAAGAGAGGAAGGAAGGTTCATGTCAAAGGAAGGGAAGACGGGATGGCCTTGGCCTTTTAACCAGGATTCTTTTACTACGTCATACGGAACAGACCACATGTATTCCCGCAGATTAGCAACCACAGGGCTATCTGTCTCCACTGGATGAAAGTCGCATGGGACAGACAACAACTCTTTGGACATAAACCAACGGAAAGCCTCCTCCTCCTTATCCATAAGATTCTCATCCTCCGCTATTCCTTTACCCTTATCACTGTGCGGGATTTCTTCATTCATTTGAACCGCATTAGTGATAACTGTGCACTCGACATTACCCTCGGTAGAAGCAGCTTCCACCGCAGCATTTGTCAGCTCACCCTGAATGGCGGAATCCTCCTTATCAGATAAACCATCTTCACTTGCATAAGGCACGAGAAGATCATCTTCAAACAAGGGAGAGAACTGAGAAGTGAGATAGGAGAACTCAGGATCTGCGGCCTGGTTTGGACAACTGTCCGCAACACCCGTAACTTCCACCGCAGCATTAACTAGCTCCGTGGGCACAAAATTTGTCATCTGAAGCGGGACATTCTGCTTTTCCACATTTCTTTCAGGTTCAAGAGAGCTATCCTCAGTTCTCGACTCTGGTTGACAATGAGGTGAATCACGGATTTCTCCTTCCTCCCTATCAGTGGAAACGCGGGGTGTAGCTTAGCTTTTTTCCGACCTTGTCAATGTGCCGCAGGAACTCATTAAATAAAATTCATAAGGATCATGCAAATTCATTTGCATAAATCAATATATTTTCTATTGAAGTTGCGACTTTGCGCTTAACACCCGAATCACCTTTCGAGCTCCCTTCAGCTTGCGGCTATAAAAAAAAGGGAAAACAATTAGACAATGTTTAAAGCGTGATGTAGAAGAATAGAGAGAGAATTCTACATACCACATCGTCAAATGAGAAAGAAAAGCCTTTGAAATTTAACTGCCAAGGGCAGTAGGAATGAAGACGTGATGAAAGGTTGTGGACCACACTTTCTTGAACAAACACATAAACACATGGTCCTTCAATTATCAGGGGAGTGCGGTACCACCTGAAATCATGATCAATACAATCTTTTCCCGTAAAGGATCCTGTGTCCCAGGAATGATATATAATTTAGAATTATCAATTTCCTAGAGCAGACGAAATCCTTTGCCACCTCTACGACCCGGTCCGACTCTCCAATTCTTGTAATTCTTCACGGCGATAGCGTCAGCATACGTAACATGAAAGTTATCTACATTATAATGCTCACGTTCCGCAGGATTGGGAACGTAGCATGAGAATTCGTTTCTCCCCTGCTGCGCTTACTACATTCATTCAGCACGCCCCACCAGTTCCCGTTGTATTGGGTAATAGACTGGACCAAACCGTGCTTGGATTTATTTCGGCTCGTAAGAACCTCATACTGAAAAGAGTCCTTGCTCTTGTACAAAGGAAGCTTCAAGCTCGCATCCAACGCTCCCGCAGTTATTAACAGTATGTTGTTGCTATACTCGAATTTCCTTATCATATCAAGCGTAATCTCATCTCCTTCAGCAGGATCGCAAAATGAAACTTTAAAATTGTTGAAGTTGGTGCTTCTCTTTAAACTCTTCAATATTCATTGACCTAAAGCTCAAGTTCTCAGTTAAACGCTTATTTTTAGAAGTTGGTATATTGGCCGCAACAGATACGTCATCAGTCATTACTAAATCAAAAGGTTGAACTTCTGAAGTACCAGATTCATCTACCACTTTCTGTTTTCTCACAAAGTAGCGAGATGATTTTTTTTCTACATGATGATCACCATGATGAGAGGCACCTCCAACAACATTACTATCATCTTTTCCAGACATGATGAATTTTTACCTACATATGAGAAAATAAAAAAAAAAAGATAAATTCACCATGATCAAAAGCAAGAACAAAACAGTTATTCTCAAAACAGAAGAAAAGCAAGATGTTCATTGAACCAAAATGTAAACAAGTAAACAACTCTCTGGTCAAGAAAAGAAAAGATTCATGGATTCAATGGAACAATCAGAAATCAAAATAAAAACATCATCATCACCATTCACTCCTAAAAAACTCAGTTAAGAAGATTAATAGATAAACATATACATTAAAGTTAGGAATATTACCTGCAATAGAGTGAAGAACAGAAATCAAATCATATAAACTGAATGAAAAGAAAACCTGATCCCGATGCAAGAAATCCTTAATTACGAGGAATCACTGAAAAGTTCAGTTTCAGAATAATGAAAAGGAACAAAAACTTTAAGAAGAAAAAGACAAAGAAGATGAAGAGTAAGGTGAGAGATGTGACAAGATTTGTATTAAATAGAAGAGGATTGAAACTGACGAAACCGTAGAAACAATAAATAGAGGAAAGAGGAAATTTATCAGAGACGTGATTTTCTCGAAACCATCAAAACTGTCAGAAAAGTAAACCTAAACGTGGGAAGAAAATTTATTAGTGGCGTTAAAATCGGAAAAGTAATAACTATTTTTTCCTTATATTCAAAAGAAAAAAGGGGAAAATTGTGAGGGAATTAAATCCCTAAGACCACATGTTCAAATACTATGGAAAGAGTATCAGATTATGATGGAACGAGAAACATCGAAAAAAACCATTTGATAAGTACTGAAACAGACATCTTCGTTGCATGAACGACACGCAAGTTGCGGGAAAGCATGGTACACTGTACGAAACATACATCTTTGTTGCATGACTGACACACATGTTGCAGGAAATCCTGATACAATGAATAGAACTGACAAACATTAATGCATGATGGACACGTCTCAGTTGTACAGGTTGCGAAACAGAGGAATCTAAAGCATGACAATTCACTTTCAATAGCCACGTATTGGACATGCCAAATTCTGAAAATAATAATGCCACCTTCAATGGCCACATGTCAGACATGTTATAATCCTAATAAGACCGCAGCATTCATCCAAATCCAAAAACAATAACTTGAATACAAATCCGTAGAAGAGGTGCGGGTCACCAAGCGGGAAACTAAGGGAAATAAGAAGTATGCATGTCAAGTATTGCGGGAAATACAAATAAGAATGCGAGATAAGCTTCGTTTCAAAGTTTGGATAAGAACTAATAGGTGGAAAGTTTAGATGAGAGGGACCCATGATATTTGCTATAAATATCAAACTCCAAAACAGAGAGAAGGGACGGAAAAATTTGGAGAAGAAAAGGATCAGAGGAAAAAGTTTAGGTATGGGTGTTGTGTTAATTAAGTATATTCGTAGTTCATTAATTCTTTGATAAATTCTATTTGATTCATATAACCTGATATCCTTTTGTAACATATAATCATGAATAAAAACATCCAAATCCTTTATTATCCGCGGAGGTAGACAATCTGTTGTCGAACCACGTTAAATAATTGTGTTGATTCATATTTCAATTTCTTGTTCTTATTGTTAACATGTTTTGTTTTCATTTTATTTGTTTTGGTCTGACTTATGTTTCTGACTCATATGGTTGTGATCCAAAGATTAGATTTTTGGTAATCACAAATTTCATACAAATAAAATTGTGAATACAAGTTAAACAAACAAAGTACTAATGTAACAGAGTAAAAAAAAAGTGTATAGTAGGAAAGAAAAGCAAATGAACAGAAAAAACTAAACAAAGGACATAACGACTAGAAAAACTACTCTAAAAAGAGCATAACAAAACCTCTTAAACACTAAAAAGAGCACCAACGTGGATAAAAGAATACGTGTAACCGGTGAAGAGTCTGAAGTTCCCCGAGAAAATGTGTTTTAAGTTCTTTTCAATCCAAATGCACCACATGATATATTTTAACTAATTTTTTTTATTTTTTTATTTATTTTTTGCTAATGTTGGTGTTTTACTATTTGAAGCTCAAGATTTTTGTGTTTGCTTTCTTGGAAGATCAAACTTGATTAGAAGTTGTTATTAGAAGTTGTGATTAGAATTTGTGATTAGAAGTTGTCAGGATCGGTTGTTTCATTACCGTTTCAGTGAACTCAGTTGCGAGAATCAAAATATAATCTTTTCGCAGAATTCAAATTTCAAAAAATTGCTAAAAAGATTTTTTTTCCCTTTGTTTTTTTACAGGATATTTCCAATGGAAAATTGGAAATATGTCCCAATTTATGACACAAATTTAGGAATCTGTCTCGATTTTTAAAATTTATGGTAATCTATCATGGCCGTCACTTTTTCCATCCAAATTAGATTAGATGGTCAAACATAAATAAAATAAACCCAAATCTCATGATCAAGGTAAGATAATTTTATACTTGGGCCTATTCTCCAATTTAATTTAGCCATTGTTTTCCTTGAATCTCAACAGTATAAATTTTTGATAGTTAAGAAAGTATACAGTGATGTTGACATAATAGCTTCCTAAATATTAGCCAGTTCCTCCGAAAGCCATCAATCCTCCAATGCCAAGAAGGTGGACGAATAAAAGAAATAAAATAAACTTTTTTTCCAGCAACAAAGGAAATATTTCCAAAGTATCAAATATATTCCCTTGTTACACAATTGTGGATGGTGGGTTTTTGTTAGGGTTAAAATGGTAAAAGATTGTGTTTCTGACCCGGGTATCAGAAATATTTAACTTCAGAATTCTGTAAAGAATTTTAAAACATGTGCTCATCCCTACCTCTCTATATGTACATAATCACATGAATGCATCACCTAGTTGACCTCATTAGAATACTATATATACGATCAAATTTACTGAATGAATCAACATTCATCCCTGCATAAAATTATTAAAATAATATTGATGCTTATTACAACATTCTCAGATGTTCTATGATTTTTACATAACAAATCTCAAGCTCCTAGATGGATTGCCCACTAGTACATAGCAACTTTGAGTGTTCTCTGGTGCTATATTCCACAAATGAATTCCCAAATATTACCTTGTGTCAATATTTATCCTCAAATGAATGATATTGACTTACTGAAAATGCTATACAACTTTGTATAGAAGTATATAGCAAGTTACATATGAATTTCTCAACTAAAGTATCATAGTTGTGCTTAGATACCAAATCAAAAATTGTGTTAAAGTACAAAATATAGCTTCTACTAGCTAAATCTAGTCTTGGCCACGTCAATCCTTGCTTAAGGTAGCAACCAACGTGAATGGCATGCAAAAGAATTCAATTCTAGTCTTAGGAGACACTAAAACTAGGTTCGTAACACTTATAAGTGTCTCAAACAGCCAACAAAGCCTTCCAACCCTAGTTCGACAAAGGGAACGACTTAAAACCGAGTTTGCAACGCTTATAGCCCTGGTACGCTTATAACCTTAGATTCATATTCCTTAAGTAATTAAATGTTGTTTTGTATTCTCAATCTCTTCTTCATCCAAACTTATCTTCACTGACTTTCTTTCAGAAACCCATTTATGTAAACACCAAATATTTAACAAAGGGTACAAAACTCAATATTTCTATCACTAATGACCATAAATCAATATTTTTTTGATGGAGGAGTTCATGATGATAATTTATTAGCTAATAGGGTTCTTGGGTTTTGCTATATTTCTAATGAATAACTAAAATAAGAAAACCTCCCAGTAGTTTAAAGGAGTTTTGTGAAGTTAAATTCAAAGGACTTAAAAGTAACAAACCCATCAGATAACGATGGAACTGAAAAAACACAACAATCAGAAGAACAACTAGTACCAAATTCATCACCACCGCAACAATCGAAATTAATCAATTATTTGAAGGAATCCATTGGAGTCTGACTATCCATGGCTTTATTTCATTAGTAACTATTTTTTCCTTTTTTCTTATAGAATTACATCGGTGATGTACAAACTTCATTAACATACTCAATCATACGATTTGAGATTACTAACATACCCTTTACAGCATCCGGAGACGGTGAAACAAAAAAGAGAAAAAGAGAAAAATAATAAAAAGAGAAAATATAATAATATATGAAAAATTTGTTTTTAAATGAAAAATATACTACCTCCGTTTTAACAAAAGTGTTATTATTACTTTTTTATTTTAGCATAAAATAAGCTAAAATGAAAAGATAATAGTAATACTTTTGCTGAAACGGAGAAAAGTATATTATAAAATAAAATATATGGTATTTGACCGAAAATTTTTCCAAGGACCGGAATATGCACTCCAGTTTTAAAAGGATGTACAAATTTAGACTCAGCTGCAAAGCCATCCTTTTTCCTGAAATACTTAACGATATAGATAACCTCATTAGCTAATTAGCTAGTATAATATTACCAGAGTTGCTATTTGTCCCGACTCTAATTTGGGTTCTTTGCATCCCAATTGATGTGGTGTATGGAAAAGCCAAATAAATTATTACACAAAAGCAAACTATAACTAGGATTTGTTGTAGCATGAAAATCTCATGATATATTGGTAATTAAAACAACCTTAAATCCCTCGTATGAGATTTTTTTCTCTGTTTCTTCCCAATCAGTTTCTTTTACTCATGAGAATGGGTGAGTAATTCATCATCATCCAAGAACTACTTAGCTTATTAAAAAAATCGATAAAAGAAAAATGAACTTTTTAAAATTAATAATATTGTTTGATTGAATTTAAATTTTTTACCAAAAACTAAATTATATAATACAGCATATAACAACCCATATCCCAGAAACAACTACTCATCACTAATTTTTGTATCACTGTAATGATTCTAATCAATCAATTAGAGATTCTACTCATCCAAGTAAATTTACAATCTATATTAGCTATCTTCTACCGGTTAATTATAATAATTTAGTTTAGTTCACATAATAGAAAGGGGACACAATTTTTTTTTTTTTCACTGAGAGATTTAAATCACCAATATCTCGTGATATTTTCAACCTCAAGAAAACTTAATAATTTATTTAGCATTTCCATACACATTAGCGCCAAATCATTTGGGTTGCAAAAAAAACTCAATTTAAAGTTAGGACAAATAGCATTATTGTTAAATCTATTCGCCAAAAGGTTTAGAGATGGTTTTATAAGTAAAATTACGGGAAGAAATAGGTATGTACTAGGAAACTAACTCAGCCGTATGTATTTTAGAGATGAGGGCAATATTAGTATGATTTAAGAACTTAGCCATTTTGTTTTGTAACAATTGGAGAGGCTAATTTTTTTTATTTTATAACAATTGGATAGGCTAGAAATCTTTTAAAGCGATAATCATACTGGACGAGAGAAGGAAGAAAATACGTAGAATGTAAAGAGTTAACAATTCTAATAACAAGAGCTAAGAGTGTAGCTTAGGCCAGTTCCTATGCACCTCTTAAATGATCAAAAAGACTCACTATGACCTAGAAAATGATCAAAATGACCTCTTAAATGCTCTGTTTTGAGGTTTTACACTATGCGCCATAGTCTTAGTCGAGCGACAAAGATTTGGTCGTTGGACAAAGAGTAAGACGCTAGCGACATAGTCTTTGTCGCTGGCGTCCAAGTCTTTGTAGCTCGACTAAGACTATACCGCTTATCGCTTATCTCATTCCAACAGTCCTGACTGGAACTCCAATAAATACTCAATTTAAAACTCAATTCAACTCACACCTTCTCTACACCTCAATCTCTCACACGTATTTGTGTTAATCTAAATCAAAATTCTTCTCAATTTAATCTAAAACAAAACTCTCACAATTTTTTTCTGCAAAATGGTTGTTCCTGCTAAAAAAGTTCATGATACAAGTTTTACAATTGTCGAAGATAAAAGCATTTGCAAAAATTATGTTCGTTGCACACAAGATAGCATCAATGGTTGTTCTCAAAAAGGCATCACCTTGTGGGGCCAGATATTTGCGGAATTTAAAGAGGAAACCATGAACATCAATTCAAGTGATCCAGACTCTTTGTGTACTCGTATCGTAAAAATGAGTAAAAAATTGAACAAATATGTTGCTCATGTCCAACAATATGCTCGTAATCCACCATTGAGTGGTGAATAACCAACGAATATGAAAAAAAGGTGTCGTAGGGAATGACACCTCAAAAACGGTTCCTTATTTGAACCCGAATCTTGTTATGATATCTTAAAAGAGTTTCCCAAATTTAATGCAACACTTTTCGCAAATATGCAACGAGTTCCTTTAAGGTCACTATACGAAGTTGGTGGTTCCTCTACACCAGCTTCAAGTCCCGGTTCACCATTTTCTTCACCGACTAACCCATCACCACTCCCTAATTTTGATCTCAATGCATCTAATACCGAAAAACGAAAAGGTTTAGGAAGAACAACAACAAAATTAGCTAGAAAATAAGCCCAAGAAGGAGGATGGTTTGAAATTTTTTAACATGACCGAGTATATGACTCACCAACGGACAACTAAGAAACAGAGATCCGTTACCCGAAAGGTCACGAATATGGAGTTGAAAAAAAGTCGTCTTTCTCAAGAGCAATTTGTTAGCCATTAAGGTATGGGTAAGATTTTTTCAATGGACACCACAGTAATGAATGAGGATCAAAAGTTTTTATGGCAGTTGCAATGTGATAAGTTAAAAAGGCAGGTATTAGAAGAACAATTGCAAACTCAAATCCCAGTTGGGGAAGAAGATGATGAAGATAATGTTGAGATTTAAGATCTTGATTAATGTAATAGTTAGTTAAGATGTATTTTTGTAATCATTATTATTAAGATGTAATAGTTAGTTATTATTTGAAATAAAATAGCTAGTTAGTTCAATGAAGTTATCTTTTTTCCATTACTTGAAATATGCATTACATAAAGGAAGTGGAAACAATGCAAACAACTTAACGTTACATACAAATTAATAATTCAAACAGGTAATGAGGAACTCCTTAAGGATGTGGAAACAAACTTCGTATTTGAAATTCTTTCCATTCCATCTTCGCCATTCATTGAAAGCTCTCGCACGAATCTTATTACCGGTTTCCCCCATAAGTCGATATCGATGACAATCCGAAGTAAAGCTATAAATTCTACTAATCGTCGTTTTATTTTTTGAAATCGTATAAACAACGTTGTTATATTACAGTTATAAGGGTTACCGGTGTCAGTGCAAAAGTTTTCATGAATTCTTGTCCAATAACTAAAGCTAGGAATACCATTTTATTTTCGTTCTGCACCTCTGGCCGGAGAGCACGCTACATAGTTTCTGCAAAGTGATAAATCTTCTTCCTGAGTGAACTTAGCTTGAGCCATATGTCAGGAAATTAGAGTGAGAGTAGATGAGATGAGATTATATTGAGTGAGAGAGAGCACGTATACAAGTTTTGTAGCAGATGTGATTTATCTTTGGGAGGGATATATATATATATATATATATATATATAGGAAAGGAGATGAGATGAGATAAGATGGCACCGACTATATTTTTTCCAACGGTTACAAAAATATTCGTTGCACTCCACGTCATCCATAATGTCAACGATTAAAAAAAAACCGTTGCACTCCATCCACGTCATTCAATTAAATATTACTCATAAAATTAAAACTTGTAATAAACTACTTGAAAATAAAAACTAGTACATAAACTAAAAACTTAAAACAAAAAATCAACTTGTTATAAACTACTACTTGAAACTAGTACATACGGCCGCCCGCTCTGCCAAACTCGGCCCAAAGATTCGCAGTCAGGTCTTGTTTTAACATGTCGTACAAATTTGCGTCCTGGATGTGATTAGTCATTTGATTATAGTTCTTTGCAGGTAACCCATGACCTGGTATAACCTCAGGCCTCAAATCTTCATCAGGGTGGTTAGTCCAATTCTTATCATGTCAAGTTTCTTGAATGACCATGTTATGTAAGCATAGTCTTATGCATTTCACGAGCACTTAAACCACGATAAGGTCCACAAATTATAGCGAATTTCCGCTTCAGAATTCCAAAAGCCCGTTCCACATCCTTTCTCAAAGCCATTTGCTTCATGTTGGAATACCTAATTGCGCGACCAGCATCACCTGGGCGGGGGG
>JAJJMC010003761.1:11087810-11107375 GCA_023531435.1 Papaver californicum | reverse complement strand
CCCCCCCCCCCCCCCCCCCCCCCCCCCCCCCCCCCCCCCCCCCCCCGACGGTACACTTGAACTAAGGTAGACCATCTAGGATAGATTTCATCCGCTAAATAATACCGTGTGTGTATTAGTTCCCATTGATATTGAACCTTACATCGTGGCAAATTCCATACTTAAGGTCTTCAAACAGAGGCGACTTGTACAGAAAATTTATGTCATTTTGTGAACCCAGAAGACCAAAAAATCATGTCATATCCAGCAATTATAAGAAGCGACAGCTTCCAAAATAACAGTTGGTTTTGAGTAATTACCATTATATTGACCTTGCCAATACATAGGACATCCCTTCCATGCCCAATGCATGCAGTCAAGACTCCTTAGCATTCCTGGAAAGCCCCTATCCTGGTTTTGCTTTAATATTTCAAGAACATCTTCATCTGTTGGTTTTCGTAAATACGTTGGACCAAAATGATTAATTATTACTTCGTAAAACAATGAAAGATACTTGTATGAAGTTGTTTTTCCCATATAAATATACTCTTCGCTAGCATACGTTGGACGACCGTAACCTAGAATTTTTAGGGCCGAGGTAACCTTTTGTTTCTGACTATGACCTCTAATAGTCAATGCATCAAATTGATAATTAAATTCAGGGCATACTCGACAAAGTTCTTCAATAATTTTTACCGTCAAGTATCGGGGTATACGGAATCGACGTTGGAAATCTTGATCAGAGAACACGCAACAAACATTGAAATAATCGTGCATTAACTTCAGGTGCCACTGTTCCCTCCCACGATACGCATATCTTCTTATAAATACTTCTTTTGGCTCATGAGCTCTTGGTATCTGCCCCGATGATTCTTCTGCTATCATAAGGTTGGTAAGTTTTCTTTCTTCATCAGACTCAGCTTTCATTTGTTGCAATACCCGAACATAAGTTTCTTGTTGTGTTTTAAACCGATCCATAATAATTTTAGCTTCATCATCAGAACAATCCCTCGACTATGAGTTAAAAGTTAGATAGTTTTAGAAATCTGTGAATTGATTTTAGAAATAGGTTAAGAGTGGTGTGAGTTGAAAGAAATTGTTGGGAGCATATATATAGTTGAAGGAAATATGACCGTTGCATGAAAGTAGCCGTTAACGACTACCTGTCTGTCGAGCGTCAGAGACTTTATCGCGAACGACGTAGTCTTTATCACCAACGAAAAACTCTTAATCGCTAGCAACCAAATCCTCATTGTTCGACTTAGAATTAGCCGCTTACAACTTCTTCCATAATGGTACGGCATATTTGTCAAACCAGATGACTGGACAAATTAACCATTTAATATGGATGCATAGGACTTGGCTTAAAAAACTGTAAATGGACAACGTTCTTTTGGATACAAAGAGCTTTAAAGATAACAAACTATCTAATTTACAATCAAGTACCATGCAACATGCAGCTTATTCTTGACAAATTCCACCATAATCCCATACTCACTAATAGCCTTTATATCAACACCATTACGTATGAGTTGCGGAAAGAACAACCAAAACCCGGTACTACTAATAAACCCTAGAGTTAAAATTCTCGACACCCATCGATTCAACTGCAACTTGTTATTTAACGACTTCTTAATTATTCCTTCCAAACTTGTACACATGCCTTGTATCACAAAAAACCACGTCACTTCCCACGTAGGATCTACACGTGTCATGTAATAGTACAGTACCTCGTGCATCAATCCGGATACAACAAATGTCAAGAAAACCCCAGGTAATGGGCCTAACTTCTTCCCAAGTACAGGCGTAGAAATACAACTTACAGGATCATATACGGTCGACCGTAGAATACTGGTAACCATTAGATTCCATCTACGACCCCAGAATTCTTGTAGTGAGTTTAAAAGGTATGGTTCATCAAACACTGGTGCCAAATCTTGGCTTAATATGGTTCTAGCTATGGCTCGACTTATGCCTAGAGTGATCTCAGCACCAACGTAAAGATGTAAGCAGTAGATAACCAAGATTACATTTGGATTCAGATATTGTCTGTAATCATAAATTTTGATCACAACAGATAAAATCAAAGCTTTGAAACCTATAACCAGATACTGGTTTCTCCAGAATTTGTTCTTATTTTGAATGTTTATGTGAATATGAGGTTGTTCTTTGATTTCTGGTTTTGAAGTGTTTTCTTTGAGTTTGATAGGAAGACAAGCTAAAGTGACGAAAAGTAGAGATGATTTTGATGGATCAAATGTTGAAGTGGAGGAGGAAGAAGATAATGGGCCTAGATTGAACGAAAAGAGGAGGAGTTTGAAATTTCCAAGCCAGATGAGATAAAAAGCTGTAGGAGCACCAACATGGAAAGAGTTGAGGGAAAATGGAAGGACTGTGAAGAGATAGAAAACTGGTAACAGAAAAATCAATCTAAGATATCCCTTTGGGATCAATTTTGATATGATGAAATATGTATAAACTAATAATAACACAACATAAAACCATACCTTGATGAAGGTTTGTATCTCATCATCATGATCATCCTCCGTTAACTTTCTCATCTCAGAACCCTTGATAATCCCTTTTATTTATGAAAGATGCAATTTGGGTAATGTTAAGGAGGCAAGATCTGATTTTGAGTTTCTCGGTTTAACATTATATTATCAATCATTATTGTATTACAACGATGGGATGGTGATAACTTGCAAGGGATCTGTTTTGATAAAAAATACTAACTTCGTTTCGCAAAAGTGGTAGTAATATTTTTTTAAAAACGGAGGGAATACTATATGCAATCTCATCGTGACAGTATTTATAAGCCAACAACCACTCCAAGTATGATCTGTTTCTCCATCTGAAACAGCAAAAGGAAGATAAAAAGCATACATTTTTTATTCCTTTTTTTTTCTTACAGATTTTCGGTATCTATTGGGGTACTTTTTGAGTTTAAAAACCTGTTGAACAGCTCTCAACCCAATATGGAAATGTTTTACTAGTGCTGTCCCAGAAAAAGCATAATCAGGGAAACAAAATTAAAGTTAGGCATGTTCAGGTACCATTCGTATGCAATAATGAAATAAACACGAGAAAACAATAAAACAATAGGCAGTGACATTACAAGGCTTCCAAACGTTGGGTGTGTGATTTTATCCCTGTAACTTTGTGTTCCACCTCACTGCCGTGAGATGGCAAGTCCATTTGACATATTAAATTAGCAAGGTAAATGCTGACCCCAAATTTAACATCCTACTTGTACATTTGATTTCTCCACATCAATTAAAAGTTAAAACCAAGTCCCAAACTTGAAATCAAGATGCAGAATTAAGCGACTCAATGCTAATTTACATATTTAGGTAAAAAGGTCTGCCTGAAAATAGAATTGGGTTTGAGCCAAAACAAACTCATATAGATTTAAATTATCGCTTGCTTTTTGTTGGAGAGCAAATATTTCAGTCTTAAATGTTGCAATTATCAAATGTAAGACAAATATGATGTCACACAACACAACTGATACAAAGTTTGGGGATGTAGATGATTACAAATAAGGATCCAATATTTACCTGATATTCTTGATCAATTGGAACCATCGGTCAGCTATTATCTAATCCATCCAAACGACTCCTTATCTATGTGACCTCCTCTGGCTTGTATCGGTTTCATCTCCCCTGTGATGGTAAGAAGAATCTCTATCATACCTTGGTCGCTTTTCATCTTCCCTGTGGTGTGGATCTTCTTTTTGATACCTTTCTGATTCATGTCTTCCCGATCTTTCTTCCTTCCTATTCTCAAGGTCTCCTTTATAACTTGGTTCTGAATCACGCCTTCCAGAGTTCTCCTGCCTTCCTCTGTAATCACGATCTTCCTTTGGGTTCAATTCAGAATCGTGCCTTGAAGACCATTCAGTCCGCCGCCTGTCCCAGTCCTTGTGATTTGTTTCTTTCTCATACCTCTCTGACCTTTTATCAGTGCCTCGCCTATCCTGATCTCTTGGATTTATTTCAATTTGTTTTTCAAATGTATTTTTCTTCCCTTCATTCTCCTCAGGTCTAGGTAGTCTCCCGTTTGTATCATCTGACCTAAACCTTGAGAACCCTCCCTTAGGCTCTATGTGACGATCGGAAGATATGTTGCCAGTACTTTTGGGACCCTTTGATGAACCATGGTACTTGTCTTTTTCCCATCTTGCACCGCTATCTTCCTTAGCACCCCAACCCGTGTTTGCAGCTCTCTGTATTTGGTAATTACATGATGTGAATAAGCAAGATCATAATGTGAAACCTTCAGGACAGTGTATATATTAGCAAGAGGCAACATGCTAATGTTTTATGGTACAAGCTAGTAAGGTAGGTGAACATGCATGGTGTAGACGCGACATCATGAATGAATGCTATTGGATTGAACTGGATATTAATACTGGTCCTACATAAGAGTAAGCAAAATGTTTTAAATCTCAAATCAGCTTGAAACGTCGTATCAATATTACGGAACAAAGTTGATGAAGACGCGTGTGAGAAAGAAAACATGGGGAATGGGATACTATATCTGCGGATTTTGGTATCATTGAGAAAAATGCCCAAACAATTGTGGATAATTTTCCTTATTTTCTGGTTGAGAAAGGTTTTTCGTCAAAGAGTTTGTATCTGTGAGAATTTTTGATACAGTGTCAATCTGTGATTATGCCGATATCACCTTGACAGCTCATTGATAAGAGAAGACGCCCTTAACAGGAGACAAAATAGAAATATTGGATACCTAACCACAACCGAAGCTTAAAAGTTATCAGCATCCCAATTTGTATGCTAACAATAAAGTTTATGTAGTATAAACCTAGGTCAGTGTCAAGGTTTCAATTGAATATATCTACTTCCATTACTGCATTAGTCAAGCATTGATTAGACAAGGCTCTTCTAGAGTACAATCATGTATGCCAGCTATGCTGGATTTTTGGTTTCTTAATTTTCTCTAATGGATGGCAACTCAGGTGCAGTTTAATCTATGGCAAGTGTCAGAGTTTGTCGATCTCTTAATAATATTATTCGAATTTCAAAAGAACAGAAAATTCGAGACAAATAAAAACCCATTGAAAAAATAAAAAATAATATAGTTTTGCTACAAAAAGAAAAGAAAATTTGCTTATGCATGATCTACTAGATGAGCAATAGATAATTGGCAATTGCGCTCATCTTCAGTCCCCAATCCTAACCAATGATGAGTCTGAGTGCGGATCCAATTCAGCCCCGGGTGTGCAATGCACACAAAGAACAAGGAATGTTAATATTCAAATAGCATTTTCTATGTTTCTAAGCATAGCCAGGATCTACAGACCTTAGCTCCTAATAAATCTATTCCACAGAAAGGGAAACTGAATCTAAGATTATAGGGCAAAGAGCCGAACCAGTTGAGCAATTTGGTCCCAAGGTCAGTTCTAGAACTACAAAATATCCCACTGCAAAGCTCCAAACAGTCTATGTCATATAGCATCATGATATTTTCATTACTCGGTGAAATGAAACATGTTTCTATTCAGTAATTCAATTGGTGTTCAATAGGTGTAATTGCATCCTACTTTACCAGATAACACATGTATATTGTCCTGACCATATGAGGCCATGACTCCGACCCTACAATGCTAAGGACGGGACATGCACAAATTTATAAGGGTCATACTGACTAGTTAACAAGATGCTTTTATCGGATATATCCTAGTTCCATTAATTTGACAAACATGACCATTTCGCATCAGTGTCAAACAGAAAAGTAAGTAAAAATATAAAATCCTTACTTGTTCATTGTGTGAAAACTTGCACGAAGCTCCACGATTACAATCACCCCTTTGGAAAGCACGGCATACACCACGCGCCTCCCTCTTCTGCTGCTCCTCTTCTTCATCTTCTTCTTCTTTCTTTTTGTACTTTGTAACATGATCAACCCGAATAACCCGACCAAGAACATTAGCTCCATTCAAATTATCTATAAGAAATAAAAAAGCATCAGAGAATTGGTACCTAGCAGTCTTGTGTCTATCACTAAATCAGAACAAAACTGATATTTAACTTAAGCATCTTCAAATAAACAAAAACAAGAATCTGAAATATCACCAACCTACAGCAAGGTTTGTACTTCTCTGATCTTCGTATGCAACAAAACTAAACCCTTTTGACTTACCCGTTGCTTTATCTCTAACAAGATTAACATCGACAATCTCTCCATACCTGATGATCATCAATGAAAACCAAAACAAGTTCCTCATTCTTATCACATAAAACAGAATGTAAGTATCTGAAAACACATTTCATGATTTAGGTTCGTACTGTTCATAAAAATGTCTCAGATTTCTCAACCTCCAATAATCACCCTAAGAGTTTGCAACGACATTGATTACAGAAGCAACAAATCAAAATTTTCATGGAATCTTATACATCTACACTGATATTACTCTAGAAGTAAAAATGGGAAAAAAAGAAACAATTAGTGGAGAAGAGAATTATACTTACTGTGCAAAAACAGCGAGAAGATCACCTTCAGTAAGATCATAAGGAATACCACCAACAAAAACATATGCAGATTCTTTATATTTAGCATGCCATGAAGCATCATCAGAAATACCTAGAGCTGCTTCTTTTGAATTTATCTGTTGAATACGTTTTACTAGTGTTAAGGGATTCATTGATTGCTGATATTCAAAACTCACAATTAGAAGAAGAAGCAGAATTTCAAAACCCTAGAAATAGAAAATAACATAAAAATGACCAAAAATCTGTATAGAAATTCCTTCGTGCTAAGGTGGAAGAGAGAGAAGAATTAAAAGCTCAATTAAAAACAGGCCTCGAGACCTCCGATTATCTCAGGCCCAGGTGAAAGACCAGGCTAAGATAACCAGATTCCAGTTCAAGCCTTGAAGGTGATTTACTGATTAGTGATTACAGTTTGCTGCCACTTCTTCTAAACCATGTTTGACTCGTAATACTACAATTTTTTGTTTAGGAAAGTGTCAATCAACGTCAAGAGAACCTCCAGAGAGACATAAATCAGAGTGTGCTAAACAAAACCATAAATTAAAGGCGTGTTTGTTGTTGATTACAACTGAAATCTGGTTTACAAGTAGTTTGTTTTTTTCCGACTCAACCGATTAGTCTGGATCTAACTTATTATGTCTGATTCAAAATTATTAATTAGTTATTATTGAAAGATTTTTAATCCAGTCAGATTTATACCCGACAAGTCAGCTATAAATTTATACCACTTAAATAGCGCCGAATTAGATGTATGAGCAAAGTCATATCTCGAGTCAAACATCATATATATTTTAAAAAAAAATAACGATTTGACATCTATTTGGGTCGAGTCAGATATCGAATCAGACTCAGATTGCGAGTTAAACCCAAATAAACTAGGTGTTAGTATCAAATTTTCCACACAAAGAAAAAAGTGATGTCCCCGAACACCTTGTTAACAGTAATGGTTGATATATTGGACATATCTCTTCTTACACCTGAGTTACACTCAGTTTATATTTCTGTCTGTTTTCTGTTATCCATTTCACACGTGTTGTGTTGTGAAGGACTTTTCTTTTAACTTTGTCCTGATTGGTGAGTACATATACTTATCAGGTGTGTCTGTGTTTTGTAAGAGAATTTTATTTGCATTTCTTTCAATTCAATAATCATGTTATCTTGGCATCATAGGATCTTTCGATCTAGGCCGATTTCATTTCGCCATTTTTGAATCTTGTTCAATCTCAGTTATAATCTTCAGCAGCAATTTCAGCTAGTCTTTTGTGTTTGTTCTTTTATTTCTTTCTCTGAGATTCAGATTCAATCTTATTTTCGAAGTTCTTTAATAGCGACTCATAAATTAATAACTCAAATTCCTTTTAATCAGCTTCTTTAACATCATTCCTTTCGAATTAAAGGAGGACAACTACCTCACCTGGAAATCTCTTGTTCTTGTTTTATTTATAAAATTTCGTATCACTGGTTATCTTGATGGATCTACTGAATGTCCAAATGAATTCACTAATCGTCATAATCGTAACAATGAAATTGTCAATCCTTCTTACACGACCTGGCATGATGAAGACTTAACAATCATTTTTCTTCTCAACTCAACAATCTCAGATTCAGTAATTCCTTATGTTGTTGGAGCTCAGTCTGCATTTGAACTCTGGAGTTATATTGAAGCTAGATTCTCCCAAGCATCTTCTACTCATATTATTCAGCTTCGTGCTAAGCTTCAATCCATCAAGTTAGGTAATGATTCTATCATCAATTATCTGAATGAGATTAAGAAAATTTATGATGTTCTTGCTGCTGCTGGATCTATTGTGAGTGATATTGAATGTGATGTGTCCATATTATCTGGTCTTTTTTCTGCTTGTAATTCATTTGCTACATCAATTAGAGTCATAAATCCACCTGTTACAAGTGTTGAATTACATAATTTGTTTTTGAGTGAGGAAATTGTTTTGAAAGTTATATATCGTTTTATTACATCTAAATATGAAAATAAGGCATTCTTTACTCAATCTCGTGTTCCACTGGAACCTCATAACTATCGTTATTCAACTCCTATTTTCAGAGGTGGTCACACTTTCAATAATAGGGGGAAACGACCATTTAATCCAAATTTTAGAGGTGGTTACATTTCTATTATTCCTAGGCATGTTATACCTTTTGTTGCACCATCTCTAGCTCCTGTCAGGCCACAATGTCAAATCTGTCAAAGGTTTGGTCATCAAACTCTTTAATGAACAAATCGACTCAACTTTTCTCCATAAAACCTTTATGTTATACTTGCTGCAGCTAGCATTTTTGGCGAAAATCCTTGGTATGATGATAGTGGAGCTAATCAACATATTACTCCAGATACTTCTGCTTCCGAAAATTCTTCTTCTTATGATGGTTATGATTACATCCAAACTGCTAATGGTGAATGTATGTCTTTATCTTTTGTTGGTCATTCTGTTCTAGAAACCCCTGCTAAGCACTTTACTCTAGATAATATTTTACATATTCCAAAGGCTTTCGCTAAACTCTTATTTGTTCACAAGTTCACTTCTGACAGCAGCTGTACTATAACCTTCTCATCTGTTGGTTACACTGTACGGGATCTTCACTCTTAGAAGATTCTGCTGCAGGGACCCCATCAAAATGGCCTTTATCCAATCCATTTTCCACCCAAGATCCAAGTTCTTCCGTTAATTAGCATCTCTCCTGTCATTTGGCATAATAGACTAGCACATCCTTCTTTTCAAACTTTTCAGAGAGTGTGTAATTCTATTAATGCTAAATCTATAATAAAATCATATATGTTCTATGATTGCTGTCAGTTGGGAAAGTCACATAAACTTCCATTTAGTTTGTCATCTACTTTCACTACCAAGCCTTTGGAATTATTGCATATGGATCTTTGAGGACCATCTCAAGTTCTTTCTAATAATGGATTTCTTTATATGTGAATATTATAGATGAAATAAAATCACATATGTTCTGTGATTGCTGTCAGTTGGGAAAGTCACATAAACTTCCATTTAGTTTGTCATCTACTTTCACTACCAAGCCTTTGGAATTATTGCATATGGATCTTTGAGGACCATCTCAAGTTCTTTCTAATAATGGATTTCTTTATTATGTGAATGTTATAAATGATTTTTCTAAATTTTGTTGGTTGTTTCCTTTGAGTGGTAAATATGATTTTAAGACAATTTTCTTTCACTTTAAAACCCAAATTGAGAATGAATTGTCCTTGAAGATTGTCACAATTAGAACAGATGGAGGTAGTGAGTTTACAAATAGTGAGGTTGCTAAATTCACCGCAAACAATGGAATTAAGAATGAGCTAACTTGTTCTTATACTAGTGAGAAAAATGGTGTTGTTGAGGCAAAACACAGGCATTTGTTAGATGTTGGTAAAACTTTTTTGATTCAATCACAGCTTCCTGAATCTTTTTGGGTTGATGTTTTCCTAACTGCATATTTTACTATATGTTTTCCTCACACCAAACAGCACATGACGAACATAATCCTCTTATTGCAAACAAATTGAAAAACCTAACTATGATAATGAATGAACAATAAGATGCACATTGAAGCATATGCCCACTCAACAAACACAACTTCAATCCAAAATCAACACCAAAATCAAATATAACTTAAAATCTTCAGATTTAGCTATATCACCTCACACACTCGGAAGACAATCAACACCAAATAAGGTGAGGACTGAGTTGAAGTAAAGAATGGGAATGTAACTGAATATAATATTTAAGCACATATTTAGTACAACAAATATTCAACAACAGAGGTCTGTGATAGGGAACTGGAAAATATAATAATGCATCCCTTAACACTTAGTTAGCAGAAACAAACTTGAAACAATGTAACATCAACCAATATTCAACACCAATAGGTCTTCAATACCAAAGTTAACATAGATTGCATCCTCTAACACTTAGTTAGCATAGGCATAACTAATCGATGATGATAAACAAATTTTGAAGATGAACTTAAAATTTAAAAATAAATTGATTATGAATTAAACACATGTAATAGAGCTGAAGTAATCAAAAAATTGAGATAGAGATTGCCAGCATCGTTTTCGTCTTCCAATTAAGTTGAAAAAACAACCGAAATTCAAATTGGAGATAATGAATCGCCAAGAACACGATTGAGGAGACTAAAATTCAGATATAAGAACATGCTTAATTATGTTGTTATTGTAGCAGAGGATATCAAAATCGAATTGAAACCCTAATTTTTACCAGAAACACCATTAATGGGAAGAATTGGAAGATGATTACGAATGGTTGTTGTGAATGCAAAAAGAAACCACAGAGTTGAGAAGAATCAGTCTGTTTAAGAGAAATCTGAATCTCGAAACAAATTTAATCACATATCTAAGATGATTTTAGTCTAAATCATCAATTTCATATAGCAGCAACAGAAGAGAATGTTGAAAGAATGGTGGTAGTTAATATGAAATAATGGCGGTGGTTGTGGTGAAGAATTTTAGGTCAGGATCGAAACCTGAGACATGAAGATCTCTCAGTCTGATACCATAATGAATTGATGTCTACATTGAGAAAGATTGTTTGAATTGATACTAGAAATATTAATTGATTTGTTACGGGACTCGAATATTTATAAACTCTCTTGACTCAACTCGCTTCACTCAATACACATGTGTGCACGTCACACTTACAAACACTCAGCACAAATCTCTTCTCATCATGTTAGCTCTTAGGAGCTTTCATTGTGTGTTTCTTGGTTATAATAGCAAACAAAAGGGTTATAGGTGTCTTGAACCAACTTCTAATAAAGTCTATGTTTCTAGACATGTTGTCTTTAATGAACTTGTTTTCCCATATTGCTCTATAGTACAACAGTCTACTCCTACATACTCTTTTCTTAAACATGATCAATTTACTTCAGAAAATGCCTTTTTGCTACATGTAGTTCCATTCTCTCATGTTGTTCTGTTATCTATTATTCAACCAGTTTCTTTTACACCTCAAATCTCTACTTTGGTTCCTACTACCATTATTATCATTGACCATGGAATGCAGACTAGGGGTAAATCTGGTATTTTAAAACCAAAATCTTACCTTGCATTTAAGCATGTACTACCTGCAGCTTTGTTGAGCTCTGCTCTTCCAATCACTCCTACTAGTTTCACAAAGTCTAACAAAGATCCAAAGTGGAAAGTTGTTATGGGTGAAGAGTATGATGCTCTAATGGAAAATGAAACTTAAACAAGGTTCCTTCTGATCCTTCTCAGAATATTATGGGGTACAAGTGGGTATTCATGGTTAACAGAAGGTTGATGGAACTATAGAAAGGTACCAGGCTAGATTAGTAGCCAAGGTATTTTATCAACATGCAAATGTGGACTTTAATGAGTCATTTAGTCTTGTTGCTAAGCCAACAACTATTAGGCTAATTCTTGCTCTTGATGTTTCTTTTAATTAGAAGATTAGTCAGCTTGATGTTAGTAATGCCTTCCTTCATGGAGATCTCAAGGAAGAGGTATATATGAGTCAACCCCATGGATTTTGGATACTGAACATCCAGATTATGTGTGTAAGCTTAATAAGTCTCTATATGAGCTTAAACAAGCACCAAGAGCTTGATATGATAAGCTTCATTCAGCTCTTCTATCTTTGGGTTTCAATACTTCTCCTGCTGACACATCTCTCTTTGTGTATAGTGAGGGTACTATCATCACAGTTCTACTTGTATATGTTGATGACATTCTCTTAACAGGGAATTCCTCCTCTCATTGTGCTTTTGTTCTTGCAAAACTCTGTGCCCAGTTTCCTACGAAGAATCTAGAAGATCTACATTTCTTTCTAGGATTGGAGGTCAGAAGAAATGCCACTGGATTATTCATGTGTCAGACTAAGCATGCAGTGGATTTACTTGACAAGCACAACATGGTTGGTACTAAACCTTGTTTCTCTCCTGCATCTGCTACTATGAAGTTAAGTGCTCTAGATAGTACTCCTCTTACAGATCCTTCTGAGTATAGGTCTTTAGTTGGTGTCTTACAGTACTTAACATGGACTAGGCCAAAAATATGTTATTCAGTTAACCAGGTCTGCCAATTTATGGACAAACCAACAACTGAGCATCTCATTGCAGCGAAGAGGATTTTAAGGTATATTAAGGGCACTTTGCACTATGGTTTCTATTTCACCAAAGGATTGCAGGTGTTACAGGGTTACAGTGATGCTGATTAGGATGGTTCTTCAGATGATAGAAGATCTACCACAGGTTTCTGCTTATTCTTTAGGAATAATCCCATTTCTTGGTCTTCAAAGAAGTAGGCCACTGTTGCCAGATCTTCTACTGAAGCTGAGTACATGGCTCTTTCCCAGGATGTATCTGAATTGGTTTGGTTATGTCAGTTGCTCAAGGATTTGAGAATTTTTCTTCCTACTCCTCCTAGGTTAGCCTGTGATAATATGGGTTCTTTGTCAGTTGCTTCTAATCAAGTATTCCACAACAAGATGAATCATATGGCATTGGACTTTCACTCTGTAAGGGAGCTGGTGCAGTCCAAACAATTGCAGGTTTCTTATTTGTCTACCATTGCTCAAATTGCAGTTATTTTCACTAAAAGGCTTACATGGTCCGAGGTTCAGTTTGTTGCGAGACAAGTTTTGTATTTTGAAGAGTTATCTCCACCAGCATAACTTGAGGGGGTGTAATGGTTGATATACTGGACATATCTCTTCTTACACCCGAGTTACACTCAGTTTATATTTATATCTGTTTTCTCACCAGGTAGGTGTGTCTGTATTGTAAGAGAACTTCATTTGGATTTCTTTCGATTCAATAATGATGTTATCTAACAGGAGTATCATTTAGAACATCACCCGTTTTCAAAAACCCCATGGAAAATGGTCGGGGAAGTTTTTACGACCGTTCAGCTATCCATTATTTTGTTTTTACTGGTAAAATATTGGGTTAAAATTTTGCAACAGAGAGACACCACCGGACCCAAAGAGAAGCTTTAGAGAGCATCATTATATTTAAATAAACTAGGCGTCTAAGTCAAGCAAGTACTAGGTCCTATCACAAAGATCATGATCTTTATTACTTATGGAGGGAATCAACTTCACTTTACTGGCCCCTTATTGTTGGCTGTTTACTGGGAACTTGAAAACTACTGATGCTCTGACTACTCCAACACTGCTACTACTGTTAAAAGACTGCATTTTCGAAATGGACCACCACCACGGTCTCAAATCTCAAAATAATAAAGGGACCATTTCCATGTCCACTGAGGTAGCTGTCGAGAGAAAAAGAGTAAAAAATCTCATCTTGGTCGACTACTCAGTAATACCCCAGCTCACATGGGATGGTGCAAGCGTACATCATTTCAGGTGTGAGTAGATTCTATTGCTCACATGGAAGTTATTTAGACTTTTGTTCCAACCTATTGAATCTCTCAATATAAAAATAGACAGAACAGCTTATAAAAAGAAGCAGTTAAATGTGAAATAAAAGAGACAAAGACGAATTTAAAATACACGTAATTTCCTGCACAAGCATAACATTCTGTTTAAATCAAAGCCGGGTTCTACAGGGACACATTTGCTAATTCACTCGACCAAACCACTGGAAATCCGGAAACCACAGAACCCTTAAATATTCTTTGGTTTTTTTGGTTTTCAAGCAGAAAACAGACAGTCAGAGTTCTTACAAGGTTTATGAGTTTGTTGCACCTCAAGTATAAATGATGGATGACGTGAACTTAACGCACAGGTCTGGTGTGCTATCTAAACTAACTGGTTTTGCTAAGAGTACAAATGCCAATAAGAGAACTACTTCATTTACATAATGGCTATAAGAAGTATTGTTTTTCATTCAACTGCCAGGTGACTAATAGGGGAAGACCTACCTCCTCTGTCAATGCTTAGACCATCGTCTTCCATATCACAGATGTCCATAATTAAAGTGGTATTATTGATGCTTTGCTCAGAACTGCAATTGCTGCTTGTGGCAAGTGGAGAGTCCGACACACTCACGGTCCTGCTTCTTGCTGGTCCTGATCTCACACTATACATGGAAGAAGCTGGAATATTTGTCATTAATGGACGTAGGCTACCTGGAACGCGTTGTCTTATGTCCTGCTCAACAAGAAGCCAGTTAAATCAAAATATGACAAAAGGCAACGATGCTCAAATTTCTATGTAAATTTTGTTTGTCATTCCCTTTGCTTAAATGATACTTCTATAACATCTACGGAAGATGATCAGTTAAAACTTGGCTGGACCATGAGAAACAACCAGCATTTCATGCAGGAAGAATCAATAGCATTGAAATTAGGATTATCTTCCAAAGAAGCATACTGAAGAAGATTTGCGAGGTTGTAATCTCCAAACTACCTTAACTTCAGATTTTTCCTTTATCCAGTAATTTATTAGGTTAAGAAGGTACTACTGGCAAAGCTTATTTCACCAACGTATTTATTTATTTACATTGAGTTCATTGTGTTTTTTAAACATTGGGCTCTTTATACAAGGCAATGTTCATGTTGGCCATATTAGTTGATGTGTTGCAATTATTTGTGACATTCAAAGAGATTGGAGGATCTAATGCACTGCATATGTTGGAAAACTAAGCTGTTCCTGATACTTTAAATAATGTGCATTCACATGGTTAGTGTGCTACTATTCACCGATTTTATGAGTTGGTCACCATAATCGAATTAGCACAGTATATATCTATTACTGTACATTGTAAAAGACTTGAGGAGAAAAATACATACCATATGCCTCATCGCCATATCCAAGGATTTCTTTGAAAGCGATCTTCCAAAGCCTGAGCTCTCCAGGGATGAAGATGATTTTCCTGAGGAATTGTTATGGGCAGAACGTGGGTCGTCCGGCTTTGGCGGATTCAATTTTCGCATGTTTACAACTCTTTCAACCATCTGGGTTCCCATCAAAACAGGGTTCACATGGTCGTTACCATTAGCGTATGCTCGGCTAGATGCTGGAACAGAACTTCTGTTGCTGTGAACACTGCCATTTGGAGCTCGGCCTCTCGAAGGAGAGCATGATTGTCTTCTTGGTCTTCCATTAGAACCAACATCTGTAACGGGTCCAGCACTCGGACCTCCAGGTCTACCCCTGGAGGCAGAAACCGGTCTTGCGGGCATTGATGTCCGTAAGTTTGGCGGAGCGTCGTGAGAATACCCAGGCATCTCTGAAGGTTTCCAGGGTCTAGATTTCAAAACTGGGGCATTACCGCTTAATGGAACTGGATTTCTTGTTATTGTGGGTCCTGATTTGATCGCAGAAGAAGAGCGAGTAAGACCAGACAAACTCGGTACATTTGATGGGGTTGATGGTCGCCTAGTTGGAGGTGCTGCCCTTGATGTGGTCTTTGAAGCAGGTACAGTGGGCCTGGTTGGTGTCGAAGATCTTGCAGAAGCAGCTGAAGGCCTTGCAGAAGGTGTTGAAGATCTTGCAGAAGGTGTGGAAGATCTTGCAGATGGTGCTGAAGGTACTGTGGACGGTGTTGAAGATCTTGCAGTAGGTGTTGAAGATCTCGCAGTAGGTGTTGAGGATCTAGCAGAAGGTGTTGATGATCTGGCAGAAGGAGTTGAAGATCTGGCAGAGGGTGTAGCAGATCTGGAGGTAGGTGTTGAAGATCTTGCAGAAGCTGTTGACGATCTTGATGGAGGAGCCGTGGTTTTGGAAGAAGTTAAGGTGACTCTTGAAGTTGGAGTTGAAGGCCTAGAAGCTCTTGAAGGCTGCTTAGGTATGGAAGATAATGTGGGGCGTCCAGTTGGAGTTCCAGGCCTAGAAGCAGTTGAACGACCCCCGGATGATGAAGGTCTGTGAATACCTGTACTAGAAGTGTTCAACCCAGTAGACAAAGTCGGCTGCCTAGATGATAAATTGCTCCTTGAAGGAGGCTCGGACTGAGGATTTGCTAACTGCATTCGCAGATTAAAACTATGAGAAATCAATGTGGAACTGAAGAGTATCTGATCCAGGCATCACCAACAGAAGAGATTATCAGAAAACAATAATATAAACAACTCATCAGTAGAGATTTCAAGAACGATTGAAGCAGTAAGGAGTATTCAAACCAGGTTGAGATCCACTTCCTCAGTTTATAGATGCATAAGGTCACTAAAAGTTCTCCACAAACTATTGAAGCAGAAGGAAGATATCAGGTCCAAAATGAAGGTCACCTACTAAGAGGGGATCCAAAACCTTAATCACATAATACTCATAATCCTCCGTTCAAATGTCTAAATGGTTTATGATACTAGTTGAACAACTCCGATTTTACCAGCTGCTTACTCACATCTGCTGTTCCATACTTCTATATGCTATAAATTGAGACAAAGTGTCTCAATTGTTCTCACATTTGCAATAGGAAAATAGAAAAATTATAAACTTTTTGGTCTGACGTAGTGACTTAACTATTATCAATTGGAATACTAGCACCATCAACCAGCAATTCCAGGTTATAGTATCAAGAACCACGCATATTTTAATTGTTTTTAGGAACAGCAAAAATCAACTAAATCCCCTACCCTGGACTTTGGTGCAGCAGGACGAACATTTGGAGTTCCCATTTGACTCATAACTGTTTTTTGTGATTCCATCTCCAACGAAGGAAAAAGAGGAGTGCCAGGGGGTGTCATCAGCCTGCAAAAAAAATTAAAAAAATAATTAACAGATACAAGTGCCAAAAGCTAATCTAGCATCATAACCATAAATACAGGCCAAATAACAACACATAGATTGAGAATGCCATAAACATGGATGTTTCCTGTAATAATGAGAGAAAGCTAACCACTAGTGCAACAGCTAGTACTGTTTATATAGTCGGACAATTAAAGCATAAGAGTGAAACTTGATACTATGATGGTGGTGTATATGACCTTGTACAGTAATAAGCTACATAATGTGCCGACCCTATTCTTATTACTTCCTTCTTTTTTGCTTAACCAATGGTTCATGTTTCTAAGACTTCTTTAATGTGTTTTTTGATAACTACACCTAGTAATTTTCTTCAACGCCTCAGCTCAGGTTACTTTCCTTGCACCACAAACCTACTTATAATATTTTCTGCTAGCAAACTGGTGACAAAAACCTTACTTGGCATAAATTGTGACCTGGAGGATTAAACGGTTCTCCTCCATATTTACATTTCTAAGCTGACAACATAGGTAGATCCCCTAGCCAGATATTTCCTATACTATTTTTTGTTAATAACGTTCATGGACAGTGTGCAATATTCGAGATTAAAAGCACCACGAAAAAAAGAACAAGATCATCTTTAAAACAAATCAAAGAGGTGATTCACATTACCAGTCGTAATCATCTTTATCATTGTCCGAATTTAGGAAATCATCAACACTTGTTTTACGTGCAGGAGCAGATGGTACAATCTTGAATATGGGAGAATTGCCGGGTTTAGAGTCTGCAGCCATAATATCCAAAAGCTAAAATTGATAAGACACCAAAACGACAAACAAATGCATTGACCGCATGAACCTTAGCAATAAGTGCAAAAAATATGATAACTTCGATGCATATACAACGTAAGCGATATCATCCGCACTAAATGCAACTTTAATTTATAATTAAGATAATAAATATTAACAAAAATAAAGAGCGATCTTCGGGGTGATATCTAATTGATAATCAATTCAAGAGTTACACTTTCAGAAGAAGAAGGTAACTATAAAATATATATATACAACCAAATGTGTAACAAGAGGTTCGCTAGTGAATGACTGTTGAGCTGAATTCACATCAAGTTGCATTGATAACACCCCACCTTACGTAGTTGGTCTGTGGACCCGAAATGATCCGCCTGATTCTCAGAAGAATCAAGCTAGAGTCGATAAAGTGGCAACTAAAGGCTCTAGTTACAAAATATCATCATCAACAGGAAAAAGTCCATTAAAGTTCGATTTTTTACAAATGAACTTGCAAGATAAACTCTCTAAAAGAGGGCAATTTTGGACCACCATTAGTGTCCCAACAAAGGTTTTTTTTATAAATAAAGAACAAAAAACTTTCACAAAATTTAACAGGCATTGAAGATTCTGAAACCCTAAGTGATAAAACAAAAGAAGAAGAAACAAGAGAATACCTAGTGGAGCATCAAATTCTTCAGAGTTGTTAATAAGAAGCTGATTATTTCGTTCCTTTTCTCGTTTTTTCAGTTCAAGAAACAAAGCAAGTTCTTCTTCTTTGTCTTTCATCGCATTTTGATTCCTCATACCTTGTTGTATCCTTTGTATTGAAGCTTGCATTCGCGAATCCTCTCCCCTAAAACTTCGATTCATCTCACTCCGATAAAAAAAATCAAAACCCCAGAAGAAAAAAACAAAAAACCCTAACTAGATATAAACATCTCACTCCTCGAAAAAATGCACTCAAATTTCTGAAAAACGCGAAACGGAAAGTACAGATCTAAGTAATGGAGCAACAGCAACAGAGAGAAGAGAGAGGGGGGTTGGGGAGAAGTGAGTAATTTTATAATGTTGTTGGGATAAAGTAAAGGAAAGAAAGAAAATGATCTCAATCTTCTATCTATAAACCTAACAACTCTCTTAACTTATCCATCACTCGTAGAACATCTGGACACACTTTGGATTCTATACTTTATGAGAAATCTTGAGCTTGAATCAACCGCCATTGTTAGAGATCTGAGAATGAAGCTTGTTTTGTAAATAACTGAGTTTAAATTTTGAATGCGAATTTTTTATATTTTTATAAAAAAGGAGCAGCTTTTTTGAGAGTGGGAAATGATGTGAGAGAGAGGTTGGAGAAGACCAGAGGGACTGAGGGAGTAGAGAAGACCCAGGGGTGGGTGGAGGATCCTGTATTCTTGTTTATTAGTTTGTTTTAAACGAAACTCACTTGCACAACAAAACTGCAACGTTTTAGTTTAGGAGGATTTAAGAGGAGATAAAATAAATTAAGAAAAATAGTATGTATGCTCATATGCTGTATCCAGTGGGAACTCAAGTCATGTAGATTCATGATATTTTTAACCAAGTATTTCACTACGGGGATATGAACATGTACGGCACTGTCCCAACTC
>JAJJMC010003761.1:11025369-11087800 GCA_023531435.1 Papaver californicum | reverse complement strand
AACACTGTCCCAATCCGTGATCAGTGACAAGGTTTATTTTGTTTTATATGAATTTAGTAACAATCAATTTCTAGATGAATTGTTATTTGATGTAAGTATGTATAAAGCCGAGAGAATATATCAAAAACCGAGTAAAACGGAACCGAAACAAAACGAATCGAATCGTTGATTTCGGCTCGGTCAACAATTTAAATATGTAATAACCGTTGATTCTTGGCTCGGTCAACGACTTTAAAAACCGATTGAGCCGGATCGTTTAAAACCAACCAATTTTCTAACTAGATTTTAGTCGTCGATTATTATTTATATAATATAACTAACTAAACCCTAGAAACCAAACTTAAATATTTCTTCTTTTCTTTCTTTTCGACAGTTCTTCCTCTTCTGCTCTCTCTTACTATCACAACCGTCACTCACTGTCAAGGAATCACACAACCATCAACTATATCAGGACCACCACAATCACCACCACCACCTGCTACACCACCATCACCACCTGCTATACTACCATCACAAGCAACACCACCTTTTGATTGGTAAAAGATTAAAGATGGATAACTATATAGAATTTTAGGGTTCTTTAAAAAATTAGTTTTTTATTTTATTTCTAGTTTCCATGGTTAGATTTTCACTTGTATTCTTCATGAGTTTCATTAATTATTATGTAATCCTGAATTTGAAGGTTCAATTTGTATTTCCGTAATCTGTTTTATACGATGAATTTTTGTTTGAATAACTTCTTTAAGATGGTATTGTGTGCAGGGATGAAAATTTTCTAATCAATTGGAACTTGGTTGAAGCACATGTGATTTTTTTTGTGTGCATAATACTGTGAATTGTTGATTCATTTGTGTGCATGATATGTGATTTTGTTGGAAGAGTAAACTTTCTGAAAAAAGTTTAAACCGAAAAAAAAACCTAAACCAACTGTACCGAGTCAGACCGGTTTAAATATGAAACGTAGTTTGATCGGCTCGGTTGCGGTTTTAAATTTGAAATCCGGTTTATGGTCGGCTCGGTGGCTGGTTTTGGCAAAACACCAAGCCTACCGGTTGATGTGCAGCCCTAAATATGTGAGTCTAACCATAATACGAGAAAAACCAATGCAGTGGAATCGAAAACTCTACTACATTGCTAAAGCTCTGCGAATGGTTAATGAACTTTTTTCAAGCAAATGCAGACAAGGATACTGAAAGGAAAAACCTACAAAGGATGAATATTGTTTGGTAGGCTCCAACTTTAGGTTTTTATAAACTAAATATTGATGGTGCTTCTAATGGTTCGGGATTTGCAGAAATTGGTGGGGTTATCAGAGATATAGATAGAGGTTTTATTGCTTGTATTCGAAAGCATATTTCCAAAAACAACAGTAATGTTGCGGTAGTGTGGAAAATTAGAGATGATCTTAGGCTGGCTGCTAAGTTGGGCCTACGACATGTGGAAGTGGAAAGTGATTTTAGATATGTTATCCAACTTTACCGTAAGACTTATCAAGGAAGTTATTAGACTCAAAAGCTCCTTTGAGCAAGTAAAGTTCATGCAAAGACATAGAGAAGCTAGTTTTTTTGATGACAAGTTAGCTAAGGATGTTGCTGCACGAGAACATGAAAGCATCTGGATTAGAAAGATGCCTATTATTTCAAAAAGATTTTATAAGTGTTTCTACCAGGAGTTGTTAATTTTGGGTGTTCTTGGTTCTGCTTTGAAACCTCTTTAAAAAAAAAAAAAATTCGAAAACTCAAACTATTTCTTTCTTCCTTGTTAAACCTTAATCCAAATATATATATACCAAAAATAACATCTTTGTGTTTTCACTTTTCAGACACAAATTATAAACGGGAAACAAGATCAAGAATTTAGGGGGATTTCCGGGTGGAGAAGAACGAAACTCAAATCATATGTTTGGATTCTGAATATTTAAGTGTTAATCGTCGTATTTTCATGTTGATTATTTAAGATAAGATTGATCATTCAATTGTTAATCTCAAACTTTTTAATTGAGCACAATGATTCTTTATTGGTCTCATCGTAAACAAGAGGCCGACCGTGGTATATATTGATATTTTTTCGTAAATATGTAAATATTACCGTACTATTTACATTGTTGCATCTCCCCTTCAATTAGTTAATTGCATCTGTAATTTTATAAATTTCATTTCTTTTATCCTATCTTCATACCCGTCTATCCAACCTACACACATCCCTCAACGACAACTTTGTCAAAAAAATTCTTTTGTTTGAATGAATTACCAACATCGATGTTACCTTTAAGGAGCGTGACAACTCTATGAGTTATGTTTTTTTTTATTGTTTTTGGTGGATGAAAAAACTCTGGTCCACTTTGTAGTTGGTTCCGGATAGGCCCAATCATCTCTCCAGGCGAAAGCTCGGTCACTTTTTCATGCCTGACATGGTTACACCAAAATTTGTTATCATTGTAACCATTCACACGAATTGTAAGCAATTATCAGATATTGTCAATCACCAAAAACTATCATACCATGGACGTGAACCACCATTCAGCTGTATTGGAAACTTTTAGGGGACCTCCCACGTGCAAGGTGTGAACGCATATTCAAGACTTCTAATATTTTTGCAGATTTATTATCCAAGGAGGCCATAATTAGATGTCTACAACACCTCTCCACACACTCGCAACCGCAACAACAACAACAACAACAACGCGATATACTCTTTGCTTTATTTCACGACAACTGTTTTATGCAATAAAAAGTTTATAATTTTATTAAAACTCGAAAATCGAGAAGGAAAGGTCCAAAGACCATAAATGCCATTTCAAGTTAAAATCAATTACATTTACCTTCAATCAAGATCTTTCAATAAGTTATTAAAAATCTAAATTGAATTTTTCTGAACTATTTTTTTGTGGAGACTCAAATTTTTTGCCTCATCAATAACTAATTGAGCATATCTTTCCTTCTTTTAGCCATAAACTTTTGTTTTTTTATTTCTAGAAGGCCCAAACAATGGCCAAAATGATGATGAGCCAAAGCTTCCTCCATCTGTTTCTACCTCTTTTAAGTTTCCAAGAATGAAGTTGTTGTTCCATATTTCCTCCCTGAACCCATCTGACATCGAAGCTGTCTAAGAAATAATTCCAAACACTTATAGAATAAGAGCAATGCAACAATAAGTGATCAACTAATTCTTCATTTTGTTGGCAAAAGTTGCATCTACTATTTGGAATCCAACACCCCCTTTTGATTAGGTTATCCACAATTAAAACTACACTTTGAATGACTGACCATATGAATAATTGGATCTTAGGTGGTACATGCTTTATCCAGATGCCTTTTTAGGGAAAGGAATGAACTTTTAGAGTTGATGAGTTTTGTAGGCTAAGCTAGTTGTAGTATTCCTTAGCAGAAAATGTTCTCCAAATATGCAAACTGCCCTATCTTCGAGTTTTGGAAAGGCTGGTGGAATATCAATGAAGATAATCATGTTAAAAATATCTTGCATTTTATAAAATATTGGTGAGATTCTAAAATGTATGTCTCAAACTCCATTATGGATCATCCCTTGCAACTTCATGTCCTTATGCATTGCATTACTGTAAGCATTAGGGAATTGCACCTTTAGACTGCTAGATCAGATCGAAATCTCCATCCATAATTTTATTGATGGTTAAAGTTGCTTTATACTCCACAATGTGCTTAGCTTGTTGTATCCCTTTCCAAAAACCTCTACCATAAGGTTCATTTATATCAAAAAACTTCTACCATATAGGTTCACTAACGAAAAAGTTGGTGGTGTACTAGGTATCATCTCCTTTCAATTGGTATCAGAACATGCAAACAATGTTAAGACCTAATAAGTCTGTGTTAGTAGCGATCTGAACCGCTTGACAAAATTTTTATTCCTATTAATGTACTACCAGGCTTCGATGGCATAAAGTACATACGGTGAAAAATAGTTATACGTTATGAAAAGACGAGGGTACCGAGTACATCACCAATTCTTTTTTTGATTTAACATATATAGACAAACCTTGTATAATCTTATCTATATTACAACGACTAGAGATAACCCCAACAAGGTGATCTCGAATATAATCTACATTCATGATCAGGGAATAGCTTAAAGGGAACGATCCAAGATTTTGCTAACGTACAAGTGTATTTACATCAATTATAAAACAATTATTATACAGAAGTAAAGTAAAAACAAAAACACACAAGATTTTGTTAATGAGAAAAACTTCTTGGTAGAAAAACCCAAATACCTTGTCAAGTTTTGAATACTCTCATAATTAAGCTGCTACACAAATGGATACATGCAACCTTGTGTAGTTGAGACAGACTAACTAAACCTAGTTACTCAGTTTTCTCAGTATCCCTGCGCCTACAACCAATCTAGCCAACTCACATGAATCACCTAACATAATCCATTGTAGAGACTTTTACAACCCAATTCCGTTAGGAAATTTTACAAACAACAAGGAATCCAACTGTTTGCTAACATACTCAATCCAATTAATTACCAGAGATATACAATGATTAATCCATAGTCAAGGATCTTCCGTTTAGATCTATAATACCAAGATAGACAAGATAATGGTATATTTGAAACTCCTTGATTAAAGATCAAGCAATTTTTATGATTACAAGACTTACGTTTATGATAAATCACAAAAAACTTGTCGATCCTACAAGTATTACGTTTATGAAGGATAAACTACTTGTTTTTTCCATACAATCAAGTCAAGCAGGTAATCACACTAAAATCAGAAACACAAAAGAACTTCCAGTATTCAATAGTAACAACCTACACTTAATTCCACTAATGACTTGTCTCACATAACGAAGTTTGTTAACATTGGCAAATCAATAGTTTTATCCCACATACCTAAATCGCTTAGATATACGATACTCAAATCTTAAAAGTCTTGAGTGGCCTTATATCATAAAAGAAAGACCATATAATAAGCAAGAACTTATCAAGAAGATAACTATATATTTGTTCATTCAACAAATAATAAACATGAAAATAAAGTGCAATTCTTAGTTTCCCAACATCGGTACTGCTAGAGCTTCATGGTCCCAAAAGAAGTCTTTAACTAGCGCTTTCGTTTAGATATAAATTAGACTTACTCGTCAATTTGTTGAATATATTACCACACAACAAAAATGTGAACTGGGATAAGTTTGTAAGTGTCACAGACCGAGAAATTCCGCCTTCGGCGTTGTGCGCTGGGCAGGCCAGAACTCCCTGATGGGATGCTTGAAAGACATTAACCGGACATTAAAGCTTAACTTCTCGCTGACAAATGCAGGTAGATTTGCCTTTCCAAGCATGATACTCGAAACGTAGTTTCCATACCGTTCCAACTCACCCTTGTTCTGCAAAGGGTACAGGGCCATTCAATCCAATGGTGAATGCCTTTGGAAAGCATCACATACTTATGAGCATTGTCCAATGGTGAATGCCTTTGGCAAGCATCACATACTTATGAGCTTAATGATATGGTTTGTAGATGTGGTAATCATGGGTTTCAAACTCTCGAACTTGTGAAGATTGATTTTAGATTTAAAAATTAATTTTAAACTAGAAAATATACATAAAAGATAAAAATAATATTCACAAATACCGAGGTTATGGATTTCACCATTAACCAATTAAAGTGATTCAATCTAATCAATATTCATACAATTCTCTACGTTTAAAGTGATTCTAATATGTTGCAAAAATAGATTTTCAAAGTAACAATTGTAAATCGAAAGTATATAAAATAAAAAACCCTAAGATAAGCATGCTCTGTCAAAAGAAATCATAACTGCTTAATAAAAATCCTTAATCAATTTTTAATCAAAGCAAATAATCATAAAAAAAATTAAAAAAATCAATTAAAATAGAAATATACCACTTTTCTTGGAACAATGGCTTCCTCCGTCGCCTCAGCAAAGGGGTTTAGCTCCTAATATCAATCACTTGCTCAAAATAATGATTCATGGCTCAAAGTGTTTACAAAGGTGAAAAGAAGGGGAAATAGTAAAAGCAGCGAGTTTGCAACGATGTATTGGTGTTACAGACTCGCTGTTACAAGGTAGGTGTTGCAAACTGAAGATAAATGTTGCAAAGTTAAAAGCTTTAGCAACAGAATCTTCAAATTTTTGGCCACGAAAACTTCAACCTTTTAGCAACGATTTCTTCATCTTCTTCATCACGATCATGGACAAATTTTTTGATTTCTTTGATTCTGGCTAGAGCCAGCCCCCCCTTATTGCTCCCTACTCTTCCATATTTATACTACAACAACTTCACACCCTAATAACCACTCCAAATCTTTCGAAATCTTTCATATCTCTTTTTTCTTTCATGAGAAAATTATCTCGGGATTTTTCTCTCGAACAAATTCTGTTTTGATGATATTGTTTCCTTCTTGAGAAGGATATTTGATGGATCTTGAGGGGATAAAATCAATATTTATTACAAAGAAGATTTCTTTTTACCTGAGAATCCTTTTGCTTCCTTTTTTAACGCTTTCAACCTGTATACGAGATATTTCGAGTTATATTTGATAATTCCAACTTGTGTACGATTCCTAATCAAGGTAAGAAGATATTTTGTCTTAACCCTTGAAAATCTTCTCCAACAATACGTTACAACTCTTCACAGTTTCAAACACAAATTTTTTTCCACTATTTTTGAGTTCAAAAGAGAGTATATGCCTTTAGTAAAAGTCTGGGTGCCTTTAACAAAGTTCCATGGGGTGCCTTTATCAATTTTGGGGGTGCCTTTAACACTTTTAGCCAATTTTCCCACGATTATTTTTTCTTCCAAAATACCTACAAACACATAAAATAACACAATTAGTACACAATCGAATACTTGTCAATATAAAGAACTGAGACAAATCAGACACAAAAATGTGTCTATCAAATACCCCCAAACTTATTATTTGCTAATCCTCGAGCAAATATAATCTAAAAATGAAATAAAAATCCTAACTCACTGTCGCAGGCATCGCCATTGCACTTAGCGTTTGCAAAAAGCCTTTAAACCCAGAGGTGTCCCTATCAAACGAGTTTTCTCTCGTGAGGGTTTACAAGAGGTGTACCCACAAAACCTTTACTCCAAACTCAACCTACTTGTGAATGATTGAGGCTAAACATTAAACAAGCTATTTAGTTGGCATACTAAATTCTTCGGATATGGGAATCATTACCCTATATGAGTCCAATTGTTGTACACGAGTTTGTACTCAGCATACTAAAATTCATATATAAGAAAACAAAGCTCTACTTAGATAGTCGTTCAACCACGATACTCAGAAACAATCAAAGTTCAATCACATGAATAGATTTAGAAGATGGATATAGAGATTATGAAGTTTGCACATGTTGACTAAGGTGAACGGTGTTTCCCATATCTGTCTAAAGGTCACCGCCAGGATGAATTCTAATAGATTGAGATACGCTCCCAATGGTCTTAATCCTTATACTAATATCGACTCAGCTGGTATATACAAGGGCACCAGCGGTCGATTTATTAAAAATAATAATTATTTTATTATTATTATTTTTTTCATTATTTTTTTCGGTCTCAATACAATAATGGGGCTTGATCTCAATCACTCTACTTTATCCCAACGATGATAACAAGTCGATATTAGTGTCCCACCAAATCACCTAGAGAAACACAAAATTGCAAAAAAAAATATGATATTGTTTGATGATTCCGAGATATGGTGACGACTATCATGTTATTTCTAACACCTGAGCTAGGCATCCTTTTACGAATAGACCATTTAAGCACACCAATTCCTATAAAAAAAGAGCTAAGTGTCCATCTACCTAGAATGGTGAGTGTCATCCTGAATTGTTCATAAGGTTCTAGACTTTGGAGTTTCATATTTCACTAAAAGTTTCTCCCTAACCCCCAAACTTAAATCTAACATTGTCCTCAATGTTCTAAAGATGAATGATTAAAAGCATGAACAAGGAGAAGCTGTCACCAATCGAAGGAAATGAGTTAAGGAAATATATTACCATGTCGGATAAGCATGGTTACCTCCCAAGAAGTGCTAAGTTTAAAGTCTTTATACAGACTTTGTAAAGAACTAGTCACCTTATAGAATCATATAACAATAGTCGGAACAACTGTGGGTCATCTGAATAAAATAGTAGTATCCAAAATAGAAAGAAACTGCAATAGGCCCAGAAAATGAACAAACATAGTACAACCTTATCCCTATCTAATGTCTTGTTTAAGATAACTACAACTAGTTGTGGTTCAGGTTCGGGCTCTATGAAAGGGTCTAAATAAATCTGTTTAGGTTAAATTTCCTCATAGGCAGGATTCGGAGGATCAGGTTGTAGAGTCTGGAAAACTCAAATAATAAATTTAAGGCACATAATAATAACCTGAAAAATTTGTGGATCCTCAGAGTCAATCAGATTTAACCCACACAGTTGACTACTATGAAAATGGTGGTCATTCTTAAGCAAATGTGTCGACTCTAAACTCTTAAAGTAATTAGGCTTAGTCTCAAAACTTAATAACTGACACATTTGAAATTCAAACGTTCCCACATACGGAAGAAAATATTTTGGTGGAAAAACAAGGTCAATCTTGGTATTATTCCTGGGTAGACCACATCAACCATAGGATGGGTCTCTAACAACTGAACTTCTTTTTGGACATCACCAGGCTTAGGGAATCTGGTTTGAAGATGATCTTGAAAAATGGTAGAGTTGCAAATGTAAAGCCCCAAGTGAGGGAATTTAAGCAAGGATACTTGACAATCACAAGAATCATCGGTACCCCCAAACTTAGGGTGGACATTACTCTCAGATGGACTAAAAACTATTGGTTGGATTCTAGGGTTCTTAAGGTCAAACTTGCACTCAACTTACTCTATAGAAGGAAATAAGGTAGACTTATAAACTGGTAGAAGTTCAAACTTAGCTTTCCATATATTATAAGTGGCTATCAAAGGTGCAGAATCTAACAAAGTATTCAACTTATTAATAACACTATCATCGTCAACATCAAACCCAAAGTGGGCTAGGAATTTTTCTAATGGATCTTCTAACAAAGTTTTTGGCAAAGATTTCTGAACTAAAGTACTAGTTATGTTCACTTCTTCTAAATCATAGATCTCACAAGAAGGTTGTCTACTCATACTAAATAGATTCAGTTCAATATTCATGTTACCAAAAGAAAAATTAATTATTCCATTTCCATAATTGATGGCGACATTGTATGTAACTAAAAAGGGACGTCCTAAGATCACTGAGCCTCTGGGACCTGAAAAGGTTGGGTGTCTAGGACAACAAAATCCACTGGGGAAACTATTCTATCAACCTGAATAAAATCATCCTCTATCACATTAAAATTCTCTAAGAGTCTATCATCTTCGTCAGAGACTATTGTCTTCCAATCGTTAGACTCTAAATCACTAGTCTCAAGACAAACTCGTTCCTCTAAACCATTATCGGATTCAAAACAAGAAAATTCTACATCGTCTAAAACAGTGGTATCTCTAGTCAAATCCTATTCCTTTTGAATAGGTGAATAATCATTAAAATTATTTGGATTTGAACTAAATATAACACTATCGTCATGAAGCACAAAGAGTGACAATTTCCTGATCACTCTGCATGTATAATTCAAGTTCTTCAGCAATACTATCCTCATCATCATAATAATATGAAGATGTTTGAACCTCGTCTAAATGAGTAATGTTACCAGTTCTATCCTCGTCCTCTTGACTATGTGAATAATTATCAAGGGTAGCACTATATTGGCAATTAAGATCATTTGAGCAATATTATTCTTTCTAAGACTTTCATTCACACTTAATGCAAATCTATTTGTAGTTGTGGTAAGAATGGGTTTCAAACTCTCGAACTTGTGAAGATTGATTTTAGGTTTAAAAACTAATTTAAACTAGAAAGTATAGAAAAAATATGAAAATAATATTCACAAATACTGAAGTTATGGATTTCACCATTAACCAATTAAAGTGATTCAATCTAATCAATATTCATACACTTCTTTACGTTTAAAGTGATTCTAATATGTTGCAAATATAGATTTTCAAAGTAACAATTGTAAATCGAAAGTATTGAACATAAAAAACCATAGGATAAGCATGCTCTATCAAAACATATCATAACTGCTTAATAAAAATCCTTAAATCAATTTTTACTCAAAGCAAATGATCATAAAAGAAATTGCAAAATCAATTAAAATAGAAATATACCACTTTTCTTGGAACAATGGCTTCCTCCGTCGCCTCAGCAAAGGGGTTTAGCTCTTCATATTAATCACTTTCTCAAAATAATGATTCATGACTCAAAGTTGTTTACAAATGATAAAAAAGAGTGAAAATAATGAAAAAAAGAAATTTGTAACGTTTGATAGGCGTTGCGAACTCATTAATACAGAGGGAAAAGTGTTTCACTGAAGATAAACGTTGCAAAATAAAGATAAATGTTGCGAAGATTAAAAGCTTTAGCAACAGAATCTTCAACTTTTTGGCCACGGAAGCTTCAACCTTTTAGCAACGATTTCTTCATCCTCTTCATCACGATCATGAACAAATTTTCTGATTTTCTGATTTCTTCAATTCTGGCCAGAGCCATACCCCCCCCCCCCCCCTCCAACTTATTCCAAACCTTTTTGTATTCTCAGTCAACTCCTTGAGGGAATTCTCTACAAAAACAAATGGATCATAAGGAGTACTAGATCACAACTGCTCGTGTGATTCTTCTAGAGAAAGAGTTGGACTATTAATTGTTCCCCCCATACTTAATACGAACCTATTTGTATCCTCAGTCAACTCCTTGAGGGAATTCTCTAGAGAAACAAATGGATCATAAGGAGTACTAGATCGCAACTGCTTGTGTGATTCTTCTAGATAAGGATTTGGTTCATCATAGGGAGTACTAGATTGCATCTGCTTTAGGGCATCCCTCCAAGACAAAGAAATCGAATTTTGCTCATTTTTATGTTCATAAGACGGGTGTATGTACGAATAGTAATTGGGATCACCCTGGTATGAGTAATAACCTCTAAAAGGTTGGTGGTAGTCCCGACTACTATCCACACCATGTTGATAGTACGGATAATGTCTATTTTGAAATTCATTCGGATATTAATTGTATTGGTCCTCATAATACCAGTTCGACATTTTCTGACAAAAACTTCCTAATATATTTACAAAAAAAATCTAAGAAAATAAATCCTAACAGGAAGGGGGTTCTAAACATACACAAACAAGGCCGACTCAACCAAATCAAACCTACTGAATCTAGCAAACAAAAAGCATGATGGGTCCACTTAGATTGTTTCTAGACCAACTTCTATTCTTCGAAAAGGCAACTAGTTACATTTTTAGCAAATCTCTTAGAACGATCCGAATCAGATAAAGTCGAATAGAAACATGATAACCTATAAGGAGCTTTGATAACCCTGTCTCTTTGGCAACGTTTCCTTGGGTTACAAGGCGGCTCGAATCTACTTAAAATAATCTTCCTGAACTTTGAGTTAGGCTAACAGAGTAACCAATACAGTCATTATGAATGACTTTCCAAGAAGCTCGTTACCCTATAGGTATCTTTCTAGTCAAATTTTAGGCTTCGGTTCGCGTAGGTAACGTGTTCCTAAGTCGGGAAGAAAGGATACAGTGATGAAATTTGAACCCTTATCTTATATGGCCAGTTTCTGCCCTTTACTAGAAAAGTAAATTTCGTATTAAAGTCCTCAACATATATGCATTACGAAGGAATACAGAAAACCCGCTGACAGGGGATTCGTGGGTAGTTAGATTCTTACCTCCCGTTCCCTACAGGGGATGAATCGGTTGTAGTCAACTCGGGCTACCGACTCCTATATCAGTGTACGAACCCGAGGGGCCGAGACAATATCGTAATTGTCATCCTTCCTTGTGTAGTTTATATTTAATTACCCTTCCGTAGGGTTTAAAAATAAAAATAACGTCAAAAGGTCCAAAGTCCAAAAATAAGAAGAAAAAAAACAGAAAAATACCTAAAATAATTACAAAAAAATAAGAATTTTCTAATACAATTTTCTAAGAAAAAAACCTAAAAAAAAAAATATTAACTAAAAAATATAAAAAAATCTTTTCTTCTTTTTCCGTTCTTTTCAATTTATCTTTGACTCTAAGTCTTTAATCAATCAATATAATCTTTGGCTCCAATTTCTTTTTGATCCAAAACCTGTAATAAACGTAAAATAGAACAAATAAAAATAAAAATCTAACTAAAAACTAACCTAAAAAAAACCAAAAACAAGTCTGCGTTGGCGGCGCCAAAAAATGTTGTGGTTTGTAGATGTAGTAAGAATGGGTTTCAAACTCTCGAACTTGTGAAGATTGGTTTTAGATTTAAAAACTGATTTTAAACTAGAAAATATACACAAAAGATGAAAATAATATTCACAAATACTGAGGTTATGGATTTCATCATTAACCAATTAAAATGATTCAATCTAATCAATATTCATGCAATTCTTTATGTTTAAAGTGATTCTAATATGTTGCAAAAGTAGATTTTCAAAGTAACAATTGTAAATCGAAAGTATAGAACATCAAAAACCCTAGGCTAAGCATGCTTTATCAAAAGAAATTACAACTGCTTAATAAATTTCCTTAAATCAATTTTTAATCAAAGCAAATAATCATAAAACAAACTGCAAAATCAATTAAAATAGAAATATACCACTTTTCTTGGAACAGTGGCTTCCTCCGTCGCCTCAGCAAAGGGGTTTAACTCCTCATATTAATCACTTGCTTAAAATAATGATTTATGGCTCAAAAGTGTTTACAAAAGTGAAAGGAAGGGAAAATAATAAAAGCAGCGAGTTTGCAACGGTGTATTGGCGGTACAGACTCGCTGTTACAAGGTAGGTGTTGCAAACTGAAGATAAATGTTGTGAAGTTAAAAGCTTTAGCAACAGAATCTTCAAATTTTTGGCCACGGAATCTTCAACCTTTTAGCAACGATTTCTTCATCTTATTCATCACGATCATGAACAATTTTTTTGATTTCTTTTATTCTGGCCAGAGCCATCCCCCCCTTATTGCTCTCTACTATTCCCTATTTATACTACAACAACTTCACACCCTAATAACCACTCCAAATCTTTCGAAATCTTCCGAATCTATTTTTTTCTTTGATGAGAAAATTATATCGGGATTTTTCTCTCGAACAAATTCTGTTTTGATGATATTGTTTCCTTCTCGAGAAGGATATTTGATGGATCTTGAGGGGATAAAATCAATATTTATTACAAAGAAGATTTCTTTTTACCTGAGAATTCTTTTGCTTACTTTTTTAACGCTTTCAACCTGTGTACGAGATATTTCGAGTTATATTTGATAATTCCAACTTGTGTACGATTTCTAATCAAGGAAAGAAGATATTTTGTCTTAACCCTTGAAAATCTTCTCAAACAATACGTTACAAATTTTCACAGTTTCAAACACAAATTTTTTCCGCTATTTTTGAGTTCAAAAGAGAGTATGTGCCCTTAGTAAAAGTCTGGGTTCCTAACAAAATTCTATGGGTGTCTTTATCAATTTTGGGGGTGACTTTAACATTTTTTAGCCAATTTTCCCACGATTATTTATTCTTCCAAAATACCTACAAACACATAATATAACACAATGAATACACAATCGAGTACTTGTCAATATAAAGAATTGAGACAAATCAGACAAAAAAAATGTGTTTATCACCTTAACTCATTTCTTGGACTAGAACCTAGGACATTTCTTGGACTATATTTCGCTTCATCAAATCTGCTTCGACCATGCGCTGGAGCCTGCACTGATCTTGCTCTTGCCAAGGTGCAACATCCAGGCACATGCCATTCCATGTCGTAAAACTTGATAGGAAGTATGAGCAATCCATCGAATGGAATTGCAAATACCTCATCAAGTGTGGCAACAATCATCTCCTGACACTGCATTGTCGAGCCAGATGATACGAGTCACCATAATGTCACAATCACCTCTAAATTAGATGATATGAACGACAAGGTGTTGCACCTCAATGCATTGAATTGCGGCTTCCTACGTACCCAACTCATACCTTGAAGGGATCAAGCATGACCGTAGTTCATTCGAAGGGTCAATTCGAAAGGAACAAGCAATTTAAGCATATTAAGGCAAAGCCAACATCGATTCCAACTTTTTTGCAAGACCAAAGGCCAAGCAAAGCCTAGTACGTATAAGCCAATGGACTTTCGCAAGGTATGCAACAACTTGTGCATAACTATCTCTACTTAGTATACAAATATGCATACTCGAGTACGCAATACGATTGAATGATGTTTTCACATAATTCAAGCTTTATTGTTCTAAGCTACAATCTTATTGACGCTTATGCATCAAGTATGCACCAAAGTTAGTCCACATCGCATATATAAGTGTATTACCGCTCATGCACATTCGACCCAAGCTCACTCCCTATATATGTCTTAATTGTATTTTCATACATTTGGAAAAGAGGGGTGAGGGACATTCATCTACTACACTTTAGGACAATCCGCCAACTGGTTAGCATGGATAGGCAAATCCGCCAACAGGTTAGCATAGCTAGGAAAATCCGCCAACTGGTTAGCATAGCTAAGGCATTATCACTTTCTGATTAGCATAACTAAGGTTATTTCGTTTTCTAGTTAGCATCGCTAAGCATCATCGATTTCCAACCAACATCTCCTCCTTATATATGTTTTATTCGCATTCTTACAACTAAATAAAAGAAAGGGAAGGGACATCCATCGACCGCACTTTAGGCAAAAACGCCAGCGGGTTAACATATTCGTTAACTGGTTACCAGCTGATAGGCTAATCCGCCAACTGGTTGGCTCTGATAGGTAAATGCGCCAACTGGTTAACATATCCGCTAACTGGACAGCCAACTGATAGGATAATCTGACAACTGGTTAGCATATCCGCTAACTGGTTAGCCAAGTCCACTTTCTGGTTAGCCAAGTCCACTTTCTGGTTGGCGCTGATAGGCAAATGCGCCAACTAGTTAGTACATCTGCTAACTGGTTAGCCAACTCCTAGGATAATCCGCCATCTGGTTAACATATTCTCTAACCGGTTAACATAGTTAGGCTAACCCGCCATCTGGTTAGCATATCCACTAATTGGTTAGCATAGCTAGGCTAATCCACCATCTAGTTAGCATAGCTACGCTAATCCGCCATCTGGTTAGCATATCCTCTAACTGGTTAGCATAGTTACGCTAATCCTCCATCTGGTTAGCATATCCGCTAGCTGGATAACCAGCTGCTAGGCTAATCCGCTAACTGGTTATCCAGATGCTAGGCTAATGCGCCATCTGGTTAGCATATCAGCTAACTGATTAGCATAACTAGGCTAATCCTCCATCTGGTTAGCATGGCAAGGCAAATGTCCCCTCCCTATATATGTATTAATAACAGTTCCATATTTTTGGAAAAGGAAGGTAAAAGATGTTCATTGACTGCACTTTAGGCAAAACATGATTATTTTTCCCCTCGTTCAAAACTTGATGAATATGACTTTTCACTTTTAATTATAAGATGACCATTTTGTCTCTGATATGTAAAATTACTACTTTACCCCTGAGTGATCGTTTTGGCCTTAGTGATGCATACTCGGGTATGCATCACGGTACAATAGTTCCTCAGCAATATGATGCGCTCTCGGGTAGGCGTCAAGGCCATTTATGCCTTTTTCGGGTAAGGGTCATTTTGACTTGTGATGCATTCTCGAGTATGCATCACGCATAATAATGCCTTAGCACTATAATTCAAGGTCAATGCATCCACACCCTGATGCATTCCTAAGTAAGATTTATAAGTTTAGGATGAAGCTTCATCTCATGTCATGACGCGTCCTTGAGTTAGCGTCATGCGAAAATTACGGGTGTTACCTTATTACCACTTTCAAAGAATTTCGTCCCCGAAATTCAACTAAAAAACTATTGTGGACAAGCTTCATCGATTTGGATTTCCTGAGCATTTGTACCATACCATGATGCACAGAAATCCTGCAAGGGTCTAATATTTGTTAGTGAACACAAATTAGAACCTTCTGAATATGCGTTACATTCCGCATATTCCGGAATCCTAATAGGGTCTGTAGTTGTCGTAAACACCGATTAAGACCTTCCAAACATACATCTCATACAGTATGCTCGAGGATCGAAAAAGGTTTTACAACTCTATCAAGAAAAATCAATTTGGATCCCTAAACATGTGTCCTCTACCACGTGCTCAAGAATGCAAAAGGATTTACTCAATACGAGATCTTAAGTGGACGTCCCATACCATACACTTAAGAGTCCCCAAAGTTCACAAGAGTTGAAAGGGTCATCGAATATGACAAACAATATTTTACTTAGTACTGTGAGAACCAAAATCAATTTCCATAGCAGTCAGATGCAAGCCTACCGTTACAACTAACAGTCTTCCGGGTTGCCACTCGTAAGTGGGAGCTAGCAGGTATGACAACACATACCGTTCCAGCGACGAGTGGGGATGATCAGCCTCGTTGTCTACCACCGTTTCACGGTCTTCCGGGTTACCAACAATATGGTAAAAGAGCCTAATAAGGCCTGGCAAACTCATAGTACACTCGAGCACGTCCAAATATCAGCGAAGTAACTATCGTAGTAGTTATAATTTTTCTTAGCACAGGCGCTTGGCCTGATTGTCCAACACAAAATTTACAAAGTAACTGGCATTGCAGTCACAAACTCTTCTTTTGTGCAACAGTTGTCCTACCCTTCCAACTATTTTTTTCTTTTTCCTTTAAAGGAAAAATTATGTAGTCACATTACAAACACTCACTTCACGAATCCACAACACACAGTCCCTAGTGCTTTCTCGGAACTTGCATTGATACCATTTGTCACGGATCGGGAAATTCCGCCTTCGGCCCTGTGCGTTGGGCAGGCCAGAACTCCCTGATGCACGGCTTGAAAGACCGAAACCGGACCTTAAAGTTAACTTCTCGCTGGTAAATGTAGGTAAATTTGCCTTTCCAAGCATTCTTTGTAAGCATGATACTTTAAACGTAGTTCCATACCGTTCCAACTCACCCTTGTTCTGCAAAGGGTACAAGACCATTAAATCCAATGGTGAATGCCTTTGGAAAACATCATATACTTATGAGCATTGTCCAGGCCAAATTTATGCCTTGGACTAGAACCTAGGCTATTTCAAGCCTATTTTTTGCTTCATAAACTCTGCTTCGACCATGTACTGGAGCCTGCACTGATCTTGCTCTTGACAAGGGTGCAACATCTAGGCACATGGCATTCCATGTCGTAAAAGTTGAGAGAAAGTATGAACAATCCATCTAATGGAATTGCAACTACCTCATAAGGTGTGGCAACAATCATCTCTTGACTTGGCATTGTCGAGCCAGATGATACGAGTCACCATAATGTCGCAATCACATCTAAATTAGATGATATGAACGACAAAGTGATGCACCTCAATGCATTGCATTCCGGCTGCCTACGTACCTAACCCGTACCTTGAAGGGATCAAACATGACCGTAGTTCATCCGAATGGTCAATTCGAAAGGAACAAGAAATTTAAGCCTATTAAGGCAAAGCCAAAATCGATTCCAACTTTGTTGCAAGACCAAAGGCCAAGCAAAGCCTAGTCCGTATAGGCCAAGGTACTTTTGCAAGGTATGCACCAACTTGTACATAACTATCTCTACTTAGTATGCAAATATGTATACTCGAGTACGCAACACGATTGAATGATGTTTTCGCATAATTCAAGCTTTATCGGCTAAGCTACAAGCATATTGACGCTTATGCATCAAGTATGCACCAACGTATAGGCCACATCGCATATATATGTGCATTACTGCTCATGCACATTTGACCCAAGCTCACTCTCTATATATGTCTTAATCGCATTTCCATACATTTGGAAAAGAGGGGTGAGGGACATTCATTTACTGCACTTTACGACAATCCGCCAACTGGTTAGCATGGCTAGGAAAATCCTCCAACTGGTTAGCATAGCTAGGCAAATTCGCTAACTGGTTAGCATAGCTAAGGCAATTCCGGCAACTGGTTAGTATTGCTAAGGCATATTCGCTTTCTGGTTAGCATAGCTAAGGCATTTCACTTTCTGGTTAGCATCGTTAAGCATCATCGATTTCCAACCAACACCTCCTCCTTATATATGTTTTATTCGCATTTTTAAAACTAAATAAAAGAAAGGAAAGGGACATCTATCGACTGCATTTTAGGCAAAAACGCCAACGGGTTAGCATATCCTTTAACTGGTTATCCAGCTGATAGGCTAATCCGCCAACTGGTTGACGCTTATAGGCAAGTGCGCCAACTGGTTGGCGCTGAAAGCTAACTGGATAGCCAGCTGCTAGGCTAATCCGCTAACTGGTTAGCCAAGTCCGCTTTTTGGTTGGCGCTGATAGGCAAATGCGCCAACTTGTTAACACATCCGCTAACTGGTTAGCCAGCTGCTAGGATAATCCGCCATCTGGTTAACATATCCTCTAACTGGTTAGCATAGCTAGGCTAATCCGCCATATGGTTAGCATATCCTCTAACTGGTTAGCATAGTTAAGCTAATCTGCCATCTGGTTATCATATCCGCTAACTGGTTAGCCAGCTGCTAGTTTAATCCGTCATTTGGTTAACATATCCTCTAACTGGTTAGCATAACTAGGCTAATCCTCCATTTGGTTAGCATATAGGCTAACTGGTTATCCAACTGCTTGGATAATCTGATATCTGGTTAGCGTATCCGCTAACTAGTCAGCATAGCTAGGCTAATCCGTCATCTGGTTAACATAGCTAGGCTAATCCGCCATCTGGTTAGCGTATCCGCTTACTGGTTAGCATAACTAGGCTAATCCGCCATCTGGTTAGCATGGCAAGGCAAATGTCCCCTCCTTATATATATCTAAATCACATTTACACATTTTTGGAAAAGGAAGGTAAGAGAATTCATCGACTGCACTTTAGACAAAACATGACTTTTTTACCCCTCGCTCAAAACTTGATGAATATGACTTTTCACTTTTAATTATAAGATGACCGTTTTTTCCCTAATATATAAAATTACTATTTTGCCCTTGAGTGATCGTTTTTGGTCTTAGTGATGCATACTCGGGTATGCATCACGGCACAATGATGCGCTCTCGGGTACGTGTCAAGGCCATTTGTGTTTTTCCCGGGTAAGGGTCATTTTTGACTTGTGATATATTCACGAGTATGCATCACGCATAATAGTGCCTTAGCACTATAATTCAAGGCCAATGCACCCACACCCTGATGCATTCCTAAGTAAGCTTTATAAGCTTAGGATGAAGCTTCATCCCATGTCATGACACATCTCTGAGTAAGTGTCATACGAAAATTACGGGTGTTATAGTAAGAATACAAGCTACGGTATTTATAATGTTATGACCAAGGCTTGTTTGGAAAACAATAAATCCAAATTTCGAACTTCTACTTATATATTTCACAACAAAATATTTGTCGCTTACATGAACTTTGTTATCAACAACCTAAATACTCAATACCATCCCTCACTGCAGAATAAAACTAGCACTGATGGAGCTTACTCTCTCCCCCATTGGTTGGTAAACGTAACCGCGCATTCTCATTGGTTTACAGCGAAGTTATTTGTGTCTGTTGGATGGAATATGGTGTTGTATTGTGCGTTGATGGGGTAATGCGTGGTGCAAATTGGGTTGGTGGTTGATACACACTCGACGAACGACCCTTATTGTTTGTTATGCCTTGACGATGGATGGTCGAGTTGTGGTTCTGAACGGCTGAGAAATTGGGTTGGTGGTTGATACACATCGGGCTTACTTTTTTATTTTAAAATCATTACCGTTGAATTTTCTGGGTACAATCGGAACGTTGATCTTAATATAGTAAAAATCATTTAATTAATATTAATATCGTTATGTTTTTGGATAATTATAGTGTAAAAGATCTTTCAATTTCCTAAATCTTTAAAGAAAATCTTTTTAAGTATCGACTGATTTCTATTCCTAGATGTCTAGGATATGTTCCATATTTTCTATATAAAATATTACGACAACTAAATGTGAATATCCAAAAGTAACATAGCTCTCCAAAATTATAAAAATTACATAACTCTTTAGAGGTTAGTTAGTACTTCATCCGTTTCTGGAAAAGTGTTACTATCACTTTTTCATTTTAGCCTAAAATAGACCAATTTGAAAAAGTGATAGTAACTATTTTCCTGAAACGGAGGTAGTATTATCTCCTAAACTAGAGTGTTTCTTTTATAGAATTTCTAGGCTTGGTCCCTCTCAAAAGAGATGAAAAAAGGGACCAAAAAGAAGAACTAAAAGCTGAAAAAAATAACAGCAGACAAAACATACAAAATATGCCAGAAAACAAGCCTTATGGAGGTTCAAAGATAACCAGCCACCTACCAAAACCTTTATATGAGTGATGATATCCTCAAACGTTAACTTTTTGTTTTGAAAAGCCTTCATGTTGCGCTCTTTCCAAATAGACCATGTTATCGCCGCAGGAATCACCTTCCAAACCAAGTTAATTCTCCCTTTTCCTCTTTTATTCCAAGAGTTTATTTTTCTTTGCCCAGTTTGCTTTACAATCAGTATGAGTGTTTTCTCTTTTCTTTCGGTTAATGTAACAATTAGATATCTTGCTTAAACATTTGGGGTTTACACAAAAGTAGAACAAAGTGATTTCTGTTTCTTAGGCTGCAAGAAGCATGTGGTTTGCACAGAAGAAAGACTAAACACGATTATGCTTTTGCGTCAACATGAAAGAATTACATGTTTGAATGTAACATTTAGATACCTTGCTTACAACTATATTGTCAAATTTTCTTTCATTAGATGATTTTTTGGATTATGAAGTACTTATCACTGAGGCTCTTAGGACATGTAAGTGTTTTGATTTATATCTTCAGTCATTTCTTCTGTTTTCTACAACAATATATTTTAAAATTCCTTTTTCATGTTTAAGTAGTGATGTTGTTTCTGCAACAACGAAAAGCACTAAACAGAAGAAATGGTTAAGGTTAAGAAATCTCTGATTTATAAACACACAATGGACAGAGTCACCTGCTCAGCAAATTATCCTTAACACAATAGTCCACGGGTACTCCTCAAGAATGAAAGATGCTATACCCCAACAATAGAGATGTGTCCAGGATAGAACTGCCCGTTATGATTTGTATAAGCACGATACAAATCACCCTCAAACGAACTTAACAGCAAGATAGTGGAAGGAAGCAATGTGCGCAAAACAAAACAAGAAGAGGGGAAAAGAGCTAGGGATAGTAGCCTGCTCTGGAGTACTTTGAAATGAAGAATTCTATTTTCTTTTATAGGTAAATATGGATTAAAATCAGTGAAGTAATAAACGAAAATAAATTTTATATTTAACAAAAAAAATTATATGCGAAATTTAATTTTGAAACGGTAATAAAACGGTCAAAATTTATTTTTATTATGACAAGATTTATACTCGCCGGGTCAGACGCCCTCACACTCATTCCCGCAGCAGTAGCCACAGTCACACCCGCAACCACATCCACAGCCGCAAGTCCACAAGTCCGCAAGCACACAAGCTCGCAAGCCGCAAGCCGCAACCGCAAGCGTGCGTGCTTCGGTGCGAAGCACCGCACATGTGTGAAAAGTATGTTTGCTCTAACTAGCCCATTGCCTTAGTCCTCCCCCAACCATAAAAGATTCTAAACCCTAAGGGCCCTCCCTTAGATGCAATTTTTATGGTAATAAAGAGAGGATTCATCTTTAGTCTCTCCAATGTGGGACTAAAGGTTCATTCACAAAAGTGAAAATGAGCTAGTGTTCCTTAGTGATCCATTGGTCCTAAGATCCATTCCTACCAATACCAATAAATCATTTTAAGTTCATTTTCTCCAACAATCCCCCAGATGAAAGAAAACCCGATGAAAATCAGAAAGCGAGAAATACCACTTAGGCAATAGGTGTCCATAAGGTATTGAACCTTTGCTTAGTGAGAAATTACCGGAACTACTTGATGGACAGTGAACACGATGTCTTGAACTGCCATCGTTTGGTGTAGTTCATCAATAACTTCCACGCGTGATATCTTTCTAGGTGCTGTCAAGTTTGTGCCGTTGTGTCCATTTTGGCCCTGGACGTATCCCGTTTCTCAGAATGCTCTAGAGAATCAGCTCAGTTCTCATAGGAAGCGGCCCACTTCCTCATTCATATAGGTGATTTCTATCAAGAGTGTTTACTTCTACACCCCACTTCAATCTTAAATTGAAACTATAGAACTCATTAAGACTTAATAAAAAGTCATCCTCAAATGCAGTCACACTATCATGTCTACACCATAGGGAAGGGACAAAGAATGAAATTCTCTGATAGTGTTTCCTTTAACCCACCACAAATTAGTTGTGTCATTCGAAACCTTGATCTTGGGATCTCCAGTCAACAAGGTTGAATATCCTTCATGGAAAGTTTATTTGATGAGCTTAAGCCCCATCCCCCTCGATGCATTACTAACTATCTCCTTGGACAAACCTTTCGTCAAAAGCTCCACGATATTCTCCTTTGACCTCACAAAGTCAACAGAAATAACGCCAGTTGAGATTAGTTGTTTTAGGGAATTGTGTCTTCTACGAATGTGTATAGACTTCCCATTATAGTTGCTATTTTTAGCAGTAGCTATTGCAGCTTGACTATCACAATGTATAGATATAGTTGACACATGCCTGTGCCAAAGAGGAATGTCTTCTAAAAAGCATCTTAGCCAAGCGGCTCCCTCTCCTGCTTTATCTAACGCAATAAACTATGATTCCATAGTGGATCGAGCTATACATGTCTGTTTGGAACTTTTCCAAGATACAGACCCGCATGCTAGATTGAAAACATATCCACTCGTAGACTTAGACTCCTCAGAGTCTGATATCCAGTTTGCATCACAAAATCCTTCAAGGACCGCAGGGTATTTCTCATAACTTAAACAAAAGTTTAAAGTGTACTTTAAGTACCTTAACACTCTAAAAAGTGCATCCCAATGCTCTTTCCCTGAATTACAGGTATACCTACTAAACCTACTCACAGCATAAGCAATGTCTGGTCTCGTGCAATTCATCAAATATATCAGACTTCCTATGACACTTGAATATTCAAGTTGTGAAACTCTGTTACCCTTATTCTTTTTGAGTATACAAAAAGGATCATAAGGAGTACAAGCATGTTTACTATCAAACTGGTTATATTTCTTAAGCACAGATTCAATAATGAGATTGACTAAGACTATATCCATTAGAATTTCTTCTAGTCTTCATCCCTAAGATCACATCAGCTGGGCATAAGTCTTTCATGTCAAAGTTCTCATTTAGCATGCTCTTAGTGGAATTAATTACATCCATGTTTGTGCCAAGTATAAGCATATCATCAACATACAAGCATACAATCACACAGGCATCATTCAAAAGTTTAATATAAACACACTTGTCAGATTCATTGATTTTAAAACCACTAGAAATCATTACATGATCAAATTTTTCATGCCACTGTTTAGGTGCTTGTTTCAAACCATACAAATATTTTCTTAGTTTACAAACTTTGTTTTCACAACCTTTCACTACAAATCCCTCAGGTTGGCCCATATAAATTTCTTCATCTAATTCACCATTTAGAAAAGCTGTTTTTACATCCATTTGATGTATCTCTAAGTTATGAATGGCAGCAATAGCAATTAACATCCTAATGGAAGTAATTCTCGTAACAGGTGAATAAGTATCAAAGAAATCTACACCTTCTATCTCTTTATAGCCTTTAGCTACTAATCTAGCTTTGTATTTTTCCACGATTCCATCTACCTTATGTTTCCTTTTGAATATCCATTTACACCTATGGGTTTACACCCTAGAGGTAAATCTACAATCTCCCAAGTATCATTCTGTATAATGGAATCCATTTCACTAATGGTAGCTACTTTCCACCATGGAGCTTCAGAAGAAGTCATGGCTTCTCTATAAGTATGTGGATCAGTCTCAACTAAGCGTGTTATGAAGTCTGGCCCAAAAGATTTTTCAGTTCTAAGTCTTTTACCTCTTTTAGGCTCAAATTCATATACATTTTCCTGTAAAGGTAATGTCTGTCTAGTGGAAGGGACATCTAGGGGATCAACACAAATAACGCGAGATTTAGATTTCAATGGAAACACATTTTCAAAGTGAATATATGTGACAGTACCTCGTACAATCATCTATATAAGTGACAAACCGTTTCTTACTACCTCTAGCTTGAACTGATTTCATGTCAACTAGGTCTGAATGAATTAATTCTAAGGGTTTAATATTTCTCTGAATATTTTTTCTATAAGATTTTTTTGCATATTTTGATTCTACACATATTTCATATTTGTGTTCATTTTCCAAACTAAATTTGGGTACGCAGCCTATGCTAGCCAGTTTATTCATTGATTTATAGTTTACATGACCAAGTCTACCATGCAAAACATTTAATGACACACAAACATAAGAACAATCAATTTTATTCATTTCAACAGAGGCTACATTCAGTTTGTAAAGACCCTCGGTCTTATAACCTTTTCCCACATATTCCTTACCCTTAGTGGCAATAATTTTTCCAGATTCAAAAACAAGTTTAAAACCCTTATCATCTAAAATAACACAAGATACAAGATTTTTTCAGATGTCCGGAACATGGAGAACTTCATTCAATGTGAGAGTTTTGCCAGAAGTGAGCTTTAGCCCAACTTTGCCTTTTCCCGCAACCTGTGCTGCGGACGAGTTAACCATGTAGAGTTTCTCCCCTTCCCTTACCTTCTGATAGGAGGTGAACATATCTCTGTTTCCACATACATGTCTGGTAGCACCAGAGTCTACCCACCAGTCTCTCACATTGGTTACCAAATTGACTTCAGACACCGTGCCAGAAAACTCGTTCTTGTTGCTTTCAACCAAATTAGCATTGTTTTTCTTGTTATTAAAGTCCTTACGTTTTCTACAATGCATTGACATATGGCCAGGAATTCGGCAAACATAACACGCACCTTTAATTTTACCAATGCCAGATTTGGATTTCGGAAATGTATGTTTCTTGTGCGGACTAGGCTTACGGTTGCTGAAGTCACCCTTTTCAGTCTTGAGTTCAATCACATGAGCCTTGTTGGACATGTCCCTTGCGGAAGATACGTTCTTGTCTTTGGAGCACAACAATTCTTCCACTTGTATCTTCTTACCCAATTCAACCATACTGACTTCACCAGTTTCATGTCTCAATCTTCGTTTGTATTCAGACCAGGAAGAAGGTAATTTCTCAATCACTGCAGACACTTGAAACGTTTCATCTATCACCATACCTTCAACAATAATTTCATTGATAATGCGCTAAAGTTCAAGGAATTGGTCAACCACAGATTTGTCATTTGTCATTTTGTATTCCAGGAACCTGGATAACAAAAACTTCTTACTACCAGCAGTTTCCGCTTCATATTTTGCTTCTAAGGCAGCCCATAAGTCAAATGCAGAAAAGTTTTCTTTTGCGTTATAGAAATCATAAAGTGCATCTTCTAAACAGTTCAGAATATGGTTTTTGGACATATAGTTCTGTCTACTCCAACTTTCTAACTCTCTTTCATTTCCCGCATCATTTAAAGTCTCATCAAAAGGTTTCAGAACTAATTCATCCAACATGTGAAAACTCAGAAAGAACAACATCTTGGATTGCCATCTTTTGAAATCTTTGCCATTGAATTTTTATGGTCTGTCAACATCACTTTTAGCCATTGAAACAGAAGAAATAGATATTGTGTTAAGATTGTTGTTTCTGCAACAATGAAAAGCACTAAACAGAAGAAATGGTTAAGGTTAAGAAACCTCTGATTGATACACACAATGGACAGGGTCACCTGCTCAGCAAATTTTCCTTAACACAATAGTCCACGGGTACTCCTCAAGAATGAGAGATGTTATACCCCAAAAATGGAGATGTGTCCAGGATAGAACTGCCTGTTATGATTTGTATAAGCACAATACAAATCACCCTCAAACGAACTTAACAACAAGATAGTGGAAGGGAAATAAACAAGCAATGTGCGCAAAACAAAACAAGAATGGGGGAAAAGAGCTAGGGATCGTATCCTGCTCTGGAGTACTTTGAAATGAAGAATTCTGTTTCTTTTATAGGTAAAGATGGAGTAAAATCAGTGAAGTAATAAATGAAAACAAATTTTATATTTAATAAAAAAAATTATGTGCGAAATTTAATTTTGAAACGGTAATAAAACGGTCAAAATTTATTTTTCATTGTGACAAGATTTATACTCGCCGGGTCAGACGCCCCCACATTTTAAACAGAATTTAATGAAATATATTTTGTTCAAAAAAAAGGTAAGCGTTGGTTGGCCCGCAGCCTCAGCTACGCCCGCACCCGCAATCATACTCATTCCCGCAACAGTAGCCAGAGTCACACACGTACCCGCAACCACAGCCACAGCCACAGCCGCAAGTCCGCAAGCTCAAAAAGTTGTAAATATGTACCATATATTTTGTAGATTTTATGCAAATAGTAACCATATACGAATAGCAGAACGTCTGTGAGAACAAACCTTTCAAAATCCAAGACAATACTGCACATAAAGCAATCCTCAAACCAAAATTCTCAGGTTATTTTTAGATTTCAGTTGTTGGCACAAGCTTACCAATTTGGATACAAATAATTGGGGAACTGGGGCTAACTGGCTTTTGAGATACCAGTTTCCATTTTGTGCTTGGCAATCGCTGGAATCTATCCTATATGAAAACTATGACCTCCTTGAATGATCAGCGGAAACATCTAATAGACCAACATTCAGTATTAGGCATTAGGCTTCATTGTGATACTAGATCAAGTGATAAATGTGCCAAGCTAAGAACAAGTTCAATGACTAAAATCGAGAAAACAATGAAACAAATACAAAGAAATTCAATTGTTTTCATTTGTTAAGAGTCTACTAAAATGTTAATCTAGAGCCAACCAAACAAAAAATGAAGAGTATCAACTACTTCTACATAATAGCACACCTTTACATCAGTCACATGGGTCTTCTGTAATGGCAGTGTGCCAACTACTTATGTGCACAGATGTTTCTCGTGACTAAGTGCACGTTAGTTGCACATCCTGTCACAGGCTTAGGTTAACTGAGCCATGTCTGTTTTGTCAGGTCTGTATATAAACACTATCTGTTCTCTATGCGTGTAAGGTTTTTAATTGATAATAACAAGTCACTGATGAGATACTTTTCTCTCATCTTCTTCCATGGTATCAGAGCAATTTAGTTGAGATTTTTCTGCTTCCAGATTTCTTTTTCTTCATGTTTTCTCTGATCTTACTTCCATTAAAAGTTCTCAAGACTTACATGATTCAAGATTTTCAAGAACAAGCTTCTGACAAAGATACACAAAGAACGGAGACTCAAAACTCAATATCCAAAATCTCTTTAAATCAACTCAACAATTTCATCACAATCAAGCTCAAGGATGATAACTACATCATCTAGAAAAATCTGATGTTACCAGTAATCAAGAAGTTCAAGATTCAAAAGTTTCTTGATGGCACAAATCCATGTCCTGTTCAATACACCTCCGAGAAGAATCAAGAAAATGACATTGAAAATCCTCTATATACAGAATGGGTAGATGAAGATGCTACTATAATGATGTGGATACATTCAACCATTTCTGACTTAGTCATTTGCTATTTCTCCAGATCTACTTCTTCAAGTCATTTGTGGAGCAGTTTAGAAGAAAGATTCTCCAGATCTTCCTCCACTCATTCTATACAGCTTAGAACTAAGTTTTTAGCTGTCAATCAAGAAGATAAGTCAGTACCAACTCTAATTAATGACATCAAATTTCTGGCAGACCAATTAGCAGCAGCAGGAGAGATCATCTCTGATAATGAATTGGTAGTTGTCACTCTCTCTGCTCTCAACTCAGAATATATTCCATTTGCCACTGCAATGAGGCACAAAAGTCCTCCCATTTCCTCTATCGAGTTACATAATAACTTGCTTAGTGAAGAAGCAGTTATCAGTGAAAGAACCAAGTCTCTAATAATTGAAAACAAGACTAGAGCATTTGCTGCTCAATATTTCAATTCAAGATTCAATAAAAAACAATATAGTCCAACATTCAATGGACAACATTCTCATTTTGTAAGACCAAGAAGATCATACAATGTTCAACATGGGAGGTCTTCCAATTATACTTCTCATTTAAATCCAACCAAAGCTAATTCTGAATCTCAGCATTCATCCTCAACAACAGTTATTGTTTGTCAGATTTGTGGAAGGTCTGGTCATGGAGCTCTAGAATGTAGAAACAAACTTAACTTTTCTTATCAGAACAATCACACTCCACATCACTTAACAGCTATGCTAGCATCTGCCAATATTCTAGGAGAAAATCAATGGTATGCAGATACTGGAGCAAACAATCACATCACCAACAGTGAAGCTGAGATCCAAGACATATCTACCTATAATGGTACAGATGAAATACAAGCAGCTAATGGAGAAGGTATGCCTATTACTCACACTGGCTCTTCTATAAAAAATACCAAGTCTTATGAATTCATTCTTAATGATATTCATCTTGCACCAACAAATCAGAACCTTCTTTCTGTCCATAAGTTCACTAGTGACAACAATTGCACAATAATCTTTGACTCTCATGGATTCTGTGTGAAGGACAAAGCAACTGGGAAGACTCCTTTGCAAGGTCCACATAAAAATGGATTATATCCCATCAATTTTCTACATCAACCAGCAAATAAGGCATTCTCCACTGCCATCATTGATGCATCTCCAGAAGTTTGGCATAAGAGGTTGGCACATTCTTCTTTCCAGACCATGCAGCAAGTACACAAAACTTTCTTAAATAAACATGTCATCACAAAACCAATTTTTTGTAGTGACTGTCAGCTAGGCAGAAGTCACAAATTACCATTCCAAATGTCAAGACATACTAGAACATCACCATTATCTCTTCTACATTTAGACTTATGGGGTCCTTGTCCTATACAATCATCTTGTGGATATAAATACTATGTCAATATCATTGATGACTATTCTAAGTTTTGCTGGATTTATCCTCTATGTGAAAAATCAGAGTTCAAAATTATTTTCTACATGTTTAAATCACAAGTAGAGCTTCAAATGAACACAAAAATACAAGCTATAAGAACTGATGGGGGAGGTGAGTTTGTCAATAAAGATTTATCATCTTTTCTAAAAGCATGTGGCATCATTCACGAAATATCATGCCCACATACACCAGAACAAAATGGCATAACAGAGTCTAAACATAGACATCTGGTGGACATTGGCAGAACCTACCTCATCCAAGCTGGAATATCAGGTAATTTCTGGATTGAAGCATTTAGTACTGCTAACTATACCATAAACAGGTTACCAATAAGGACTTTAAACTTCAAGTCCCCCTTTGAAGTCCTATTCAACCAAAAACCTGACTATAGTTTCTTAAGATCTTTTGGATGTCAGTGCTTTCCATGGCTTAAGCCATATACTGCACACAAACTTGCACCAAGAAGCACAACCTGTATATTTATTGGATATAGCAGCTGTCACAAGGGCTATAGATGTATGGATGTAAAGACTGGAAGGATATTTGTTTCAAGGGATGTGGTGTTCAATGAGCAGATATATCATTTGCATACATCTACCAACTCTGAGAAGTTCAATACTACCTCAATCACTCCTGACAATTTTAGCACAGCAACAATGACACTAACCTCTACAGATATAATGCCAACTGCTACACCTGAGTCATCATTACCTACATTTGCACAACCCACTACAGCCAAATCAACATCTTCTGACAAAGGATATCTAATGAAAACTAGGAGCAAGCTTGGGATATTCAAGAAAAAGGTACTTAGCACTAAATATTCACTGTTAACTGCCTTACTTTCACAAATACCACCTACAATTCCAACTTGTGTCAGTCAAGCCAAGAAAGACCACAAGTGGACTGAAGCACTCAATGCAGAATATAATGCACTTCAGTCTGCAGGAACATGGTCCATTGTACCATCTTCCCCAAATAAAAATCTTGTGGGATGCAAGTGGGTATTCAAACTAAAATAAAACCCAAATGGGACTGTTGAAAGGCACAAGGCTAGACTAGTAGCCAAGGGGTTTCACCAGAAAGCAGGTATTGACTACTCTGACACCTTCATCCCAGTGGCTAAGCCAACAACAATAAGACTGATCCTTGCATTAGCAGTCAATAATGAGTGGTCAGTTCTACAATTAGATGTCAGCAATGCATTCTTGCATGATGACTTATCTGAGGATGTTTATATAACTCAACCACCAGGTTTTGGAGATAAAGCAATCCAACATATGTGTGCAAGCTGCACAAATCATTGTATGGACTTAAACAATCACCTAGGGCCTGGTATGACAAGCTAGTTACAGTTATTTTATCCTATGGTTTTCAATTATCTTCTGCAGATCCTTCTTTATTTGTCCAAAAGCAAGGCTCAAGAATGACAATACTGTTAGTCTATGTTGATGACATTATTCTGACAGGTACATCCTCATCCTACTGCACAACTCTTATCTCAGATTTAAAGAAACATTTTCCAATTAAAAATCTAGGCTCACTACATTACTTCTTAGGATTTAGAGGTGAAAAGAAGTGAGTCAGGGATCTTTTTATCTCAGACAAAATATGCTTTGGACATGCTCAATAAATTTGATATGGCTGGTGCAAAGGTATGCTCTTCACCTGTGCCAGTTGGTTCTCATCTACTTGAATCAGAAGGAGAGGTTCTGTCTGATGCAACAACTTACAGGTCCATGGTGGGGGCTCTACAGTATTTGACATGGACCAGACCTGACCTGAGCTACTCTGTTAATCAGGTGTGCCAGTTTATGCAAAACCCAACAAATGCACACTTAATTGCTGCCAAAGGAATACTCACGTATGTGAAAGGAACTCTAGATTATGGTCTTTTAATTAAAAAGGGAAGTAGTCATGTGCATGGGTTAAGTGATGCAGACTGGGCTGGGGATCCAGTTACCAGGAGAAGTACAAGAGGATATTGTGTCTTCTTTGGAACTACACCTATTTCCTGGTCCATCAACCGTCAAACCACAGTGGCTAGATCTTCTACTGAGGCAGAGTTTAGAAGTTTGGCTAACTCAGCTGCAGAACTACTGTGGGTGTGCAAACTTCTAAAGGACTTACAGGTGTATCTTTCTAAGCCACCAACAATGTACTGTGATAATGTCAGTGCAATCTCATTCTGTTCTAACCTAGTGTTTCACACACGCACATGTCAGTCGATTATAACTTTGTCAGAGAACTAGTTCAGGAAAAAACACTGTGCATCAACTACATCTCAACCCACAGCCAAACAGCAGACATCTTTACGAAAGGGTTAGCAGGACCAAGATTTGCATTTCTAAGGGACAAGCTACAAGTGTTTCCATCATCAACACTACTAGCTTGAGAGGGGCTAGTAGCACACCTTTACATCAGTCACATTGGTCTTCTGTAATGGCAGTGTGCCAACTACTTGTGTGCACAGATGTTTCTCGTGACTAAGTGCACGTTAGTTGCACAGCCTGTCACAGGCTTAGGTTAGCTGAGCCATGTCTGTTTTGTCAGGTCTGTATATAAACACTATCTGTTCTCTATGCGTGTAAGGTTTTTAATTGATAATAACAAGTCACCGATGAGATACTTTTCTCTCATCTTCTTCCACTACATGGTCAAGTACAAAAACAAAGTCTTCTTTTCTGATTTAAATCTAGAGATCATCCTCAAACTAAACACATGAACAAGCATCTAGCAAGTCCTTTCCACGCTTTCCACCAAAGACCAAGAAAAATGATGTCCTTCCTCCACAGAAAAACCTAACCTGCCAAGATAACTCCAACTTTCGCACCATGATACATTGAAATCTTTTTAACTCACTTCACTGACAACGAGCCAAACAACCTGTAAAGCAAAGCTCACGGTAAGTTGGCATAAAAACAAAGGTTGTTCCTCAGAAACAGGGTACCTGAACCTGCAACAACTCATGAAAGCATGTATGTGACGGATAGGAAAATTTCTCTTCTAACGGGTTGGATTACGACCCGTCCAACAAGGTTAACCGCCCGTTGCGTCACTCGTAAAAATAAAATATAAATAACCAATTCAAAAAATCTAGCAACAGAAGTTTTCAAGACTAACGACAAAGGTGGAGAAACAAGAAATATGTGTTTAAATAAAACAGGACAATGCCCATTTTCTTATTGTGCAGGTGAGTAGTGAAAGAACTAGAAGATGCATTGACGGTGGTAAACATCAATATAATAGACATAATCATTTGTGGACAAAGTCTTAGACATAAAATCACCAATGAGATTCAAAAATGCAACAGGAAATCAATATTTTGGAAGCTTAAAACCAAGTGCCGAGAAATCTACAGAACTTAAATATAGAATCCCAAAAATTCAACTAAAGTAGACTTGATACAGATTCAGGCTCAAACCCAAGTTTCAGTTTTGAGCAAAGTTTCCTATAATATCAAGAAGGTCCAAAACTTCCTATCGTGCTCAATTGACCAGCTAGATTGGTAAGCTAAATAAAAAGGAAATTTTAAAATACCTAAAGAGAATAATGGGAGAGACAAAAATGCTAGCACAATTAGCAACACGGATTCAAAAAGACATCATGCTAATTAAATTACAGAGCATAATAGAGGGAATAAATATACCAAAATGACAGAGACAGTAGGCACTTTCTTACTTCAAAAACTAACACCACAACTAACTTAACTAAGCCTATTAGCTTTAAGGACAAATTACCTACAAACACCAGCAGTACTCTTATAACAGTTGAAACAAGTCAAATACACTAATAACATTTGTTTAGTCTTAATATGTCTGAAGACCACAACTTAATAATTACACAAATAAAAAGAACAAAGGAGATGGTACCACATATACTAAGATCCACAACGTATTGAAAATGAACAGTAAAAGGAGTTCAAAAGTTGTCCATGTGCGCCCAGAAATCAGACCCAACCTACACGGCATAACCAAGTTTTTTTCTCACTTAATTATAAACTTCACATATATCTTAGCATATATATTTACACAGCGAAAACGTGACAAAACAAGAAACGAACACATTGGTAGACACCGATATATATGTACCGAAAGACCTTTCGTAAACAACATGACCAAGTTTCCCGTATCAACCACATTAAGATTTTGTACCAGATCCCAACATATATATAACAGCAAAATAAGGCAAAATGACATGGGACCAATGCAAAACTAACTACCATAGATACCATAGATAACCCCGTGATATACACGTCATAACTTAACAAAATATTAACTTTCGAAGCTTTCGAAGCTTGCCATAAGCTCTTCCCGGCTAACTGGTGCAACTTTGCTTCGTACTTTGCAGGGAGAAAACAAAACAAAGGGGTGAGCGAATGCCTAGTAGAGGTTACAAAATAAAAATAGTAATTTCAGCATGAAAATTTGAAGTGTAAGTAACGGGCAGCAACAATGATTAAATAGAGAAAGAAATCCTTACACAATTACAATTCAAAACAGAGAATAAAATACACAATTAAATTATTACTCTACTATTTGTATGGCCATAGCCACCGTTAGGATAGTCGGTTACCAACCATCGTTTCGAACGATCTTCCAGGTAACCATCAAGGTGGTGGGATACCAATTAAGGCCCGACGTTACTAAAGTACAGTTCCTATCCTCATATCACGTCAAACGGTATTAACCAACACAAGTCCATATGCGGCAAAAGAAGTCTAAAATATTAGCTATGAGAAGCTTTCAAGATTCGACAAATGCATATCCAAAAGAAGAAGGATCCTTGATACAAGTCTGGCTTAAATATGGTAAAATCTCGCATTTGTTACAAAACTGGATTTTTCATTAAGGAAAGTTAGTCCTAGATGCCAAGAGATTTTTCAAAGAAATAATATTGCAGCCACATCCAAGTTGGTACGAGAAAATCAAGGAACTGTTCTACTACCCATTCCTTCCTTTTTGCTAAAGCTGGTGTCGGAATCAAAGATAACCAGCAAATGAAATAAAACAACATCACCAAGAAGTTAAAAACTATCAATTTCATGCTAAGGAGAATTTTAGGATTTGTATGAATAAGACACCAAACAAAACAGTAGAGAAGTTAAGATTTTTATCACACAAATGAAGTACTGACCATAGTGTAAAACATGTAGTATGACTAGCTACATAAACCCGTAAAGGAAGTGGTCCAGTAAACCAAAATAGAACTTCATTTCCTTTTTATCACAAACCAGATAAACAGATCCCTTTACTTTCTTTTTGGAGTTAAAAATCAACCAGCTATCAGGACACGGAACTAATGAAGTTTAGCAAAACTCATACTTAAGTAAATAAATCATGAGTATGAGTCGAAATAAAAAATCATCGTAAGATCAGGCCAAATAATATATTTATACACATTTTGGTTGGTATGAAATCAATAAAAGCCAAAGTATATAATGGTAGCAATAGAGAAAGTAATGAGCAGGTAGTTGTATGAACAAAAATAATACTGACTCTATAAAACCATTCATAGAAAGACATCGTCAAGAGAGTTAAGACCTTAAGCTTTGAAAAAATAAAAATTTCATAGAATCGAATAAATTAACTCACACCAAATCATATAAAGGAATAATATAGATATGGAAGGAAATTTTCAAGTTCGCTCTCGGCAACTAAGAAAAAACGAGTATAAATTCTGAAGTACCAAAAATCCGCTTCAACACGTGGTAGCAACGATAGCAAAGCTCAGCATTCCGTTATCCATGATGTCCCGTTATACAAGTTCGGACCACATTCGAAGTTCGGAGCACAGTCAAGACCGTAACAAGGACTGTACTCAAAGTCCGGAGCACAGCTAGTCCGTAGCATGGACCGAAACATGGATCGCACCAGTCCCGCAGGAAGATCACTTTCATTTCCCGTAAGCCAGGACCGCAAGCCAAGTCCGCAAGCCAGATCCGCGACTCATTCCCGCAAGCCAACTAGACCAGCCCAGACCGTTTAAGGGAAAGCTGGATAAGAAGATAAGGTCGACAGATGGACGGAGAGGGAGGTGCCACGTGGAAGTACTTGGAAAGGAGAGAGTGGACAGATGGTCACACAAGAAGATGCCACATCGCTAGGAACTTGGATACTTTCCTTTAAAAGAAAAGAGATAGGTACAGAAAGGAGGATCGTCTGGGCTTTTCCCCGAGCAAAAACTTCTGCAACTTGATTTTCATTAGAGCTCCAATGGAGTTTCTGAACTTGTAATCACCAGAATCATCAATAAAATACCTCTCAATTTCAGTACCCATGGATGTAGGTTATTCAAGGCCGAACCACGTTAAATCCTGTCTCAGTTTCTTCTCTTTTTTCTGATGATTTTGGTTCTGATTTTTGTTTGATCTTTGGTTGTTTTTGCTGAGTAGAATTTTGGCATAAACAATTTGGCGCTAGAAACAGGGATTGGTTTAATGGATTTATCCAACCTGTTACACTAAGATTGGAGAATTGAAGATTTAGGGTTTTCTGGGTCAATCAAAATTAGGGGTGTGATTCTTCACGCTGGAAAGAGAGGAGTTAAAGAAAAGGCTTCTCTTTTCCTTTCTTTCTTTTTCTTGGTCTTCTGCTGCTGATCTTCTGTTCTTCACCTGTGAAGAAGAAACCAAGTGAATCAAAGTGAGATTTGTACCAAGAAGAAGGGAAGATAGAACAAGAGGGATGCAAAATCAATTTAGAGATTAACTTATTATTTTTTGCTAACTGGTTTCATTAGATATCCTTTGTTTTCCTTCTATCTCTTTTAAACTCTGTCTACAGGGGAAGTTGGGGATGAAGCTCAACTGATTATGCATGCTCATATCAACAAATGGGTTTGTAATATCACATTAAATGCATGATGTGATCAGGGTATATGAAGGCATGGGTTAGCTATAATTCGTGTAAATTTCATTTTTAAAGGTTCAATTTTGGAAATGGGTAAGTTAGGGTTCTTCATCCAAATTATGGGTTTTCCCCAAATCTATTTAAAACTGTCTAATAACCTGACAACTGTTTGTTTTGGATTAATGCTCTGCTTGAATATAAATTAATTGTGCAAATGATCATGTTCTACTAATTGGGTTCTTCTCCTGTGATTGTGACGGTGATGAGGGTTGGTTAGCAGAGAAGTGAGGCTGAACAAAAAATTGGAGTTATGGTTTTATTAATTTGATGATGGTTAAGTTTATAATTGGGGAAGAGTAAAATCTATCCAGTTTTGCAGTTGAAGAATCCTGACTTTTGTGGTAAGTGGTTCTCACCCAAATGATCCAAATGATGCTCATCCTCTTGCATGTTGAATGGTAAGGTTTCTGATTTCCACTTTTTAGTATTAAACTGAATGCATATTGGGTTAAGTATTTTACTTTGAATTCCTCCTTAAATTGATGTTGTGAAGAATAGGAAACTTTGGGGGTTTTCTCCCAACTTTGTTTGTAATGTCAAATGGGTGTATATCGCTTAAATGGGTTTACAGAAATTCCGCTAAACTTTTGGTTTTAACAATTGTGATGGTTTACAGTTAAACTTAGTAAGCATGGCTTCCTGTTTCTCTATGCTTAGTATTTTGAACTTTTTATTTTTATAGTGTGCTAAAGATCTGATTGGATCACACTGCTTTAGGGTTTTTTTATATGATATATCAATAAGATTTGCAAACTCTATTGAATACTTAGTTGTTCTCTACCTCACTGTGTGCAAATGAATATATGTAACTGCTAATAAAAATGCTGTGGCGTTTGAGGCTGTTGGGAAGTTGTCACCTATTTATATACATCATGTTAGAATTACATCTTGTTAGAATCACATCTTGATACCTAGTTATTCTTTTACACCGGTTGGTTTCATTTCAAATAATTGGATTGTGTTAGAATTTAATACTGTTTAAGTTAACTTGATGATAACATGAATTGGACTGTATATGTGTTATATTAGATAATTGGCATGTTTATGTTTCATACTTGTTAGGGGTAATGGTACATTGAGAAAGTGTTGGATTACCTGTAATGCCTTTGAACCTGGATTTCATGTTGAACCTGGATTACATGTTAAATCAAGCATGATCCGAACCTGTCTTTGAAGTTGTAATTCAATATGATTTTAAATGATGCAACATTAGGCTAAACCTATTCATGCTAGTTGGTAATTAACCATGAATGTCTGTGGTTTCGACATTTTGATAGGGAACAACATTATTTCTAAACCCTTTACTAGAATCTGTCACCTGGGTGATGTTCATATTGACCATGTGGTTAGAGTACTTGTTAGAACTGCATACTCTTGTGAACTCTGTATTTTGATTATTTGATTGTGATTTCAGAACAATTTACAGGTAACCCATTTCTGTTTTAGTTCAACCCAACTAAGCTAAGTAGCAAGTTTTGAATTTCTGAAGCCTGCCCTACTTGTTCCCCCAAATAGTTTTCTTTAAGGCCCAAAAATTATACCCAAATGCAAAGAAATTCAGTCAAATGTTAAATGTACGTGATGTGCATTGTTCTCTTTAGCACATGTTAAGTTGCCTAAAAATTGATCGCTGAAGCACAGAGATTTCTTTGTGACCAGTCGAAGTAACCGCAATGTATAATTTTCTTGTTAATCTATATTATTGCATCCTTTGTTTTGCTTCTTTTTAAATATGCAGGGGGGAAAAATGAATCACCCGCAGCATGGGTACCCTTATCACCACCACTAGCAACCAAGATAATTGATTCATGTCTGCCACTACCAACAATATTATCACCATCAATGCTGGATGTGGAACCATACTTCTTTTAGTTTGATGATTACAGGTTACCACCAATCAAGATTACTCCTCTACAACATGGTTGGCAGTGGGGTGCAAGAAATGACCAAGATCAACCAAATGCAGCAAAGAATGATCCCATGGATTATATTCCACTACAGAGACCTGCCAATGGTGTTTTCAATCCGTTTGATAAGGTTTTTTCTCAAGCATGAAGAGAGTGCAATATTTGTTGAATATCTGTGAAAGGATCAAACTCAAGAAAGATAAGATGTCATTATTTTCTCCAATATTTAAATTGTTATATATGTTGCATATCCTAAGTAGCAACTTAAAACTTAAGAATGATTCATACCCATCATCTTTAAATGATTGAGTTACTATCTATTTTTATCACTTAAAAAGCATGAGCTTGCTTGACTTGTGAACACAACATCTGTGAAATGAATTAGATCGTTAAATTTGTTCAACTAGTACCCATTGTATATATTTTACTTGAACATTACAAACTGTCATACATTATGAATTGATCAATTGCTTTCAATAGCATCAGAATAACATGTGATATCATGCACAATGATAATTAATCCCATAATCATCTATATTGATTTAATATGATGTATTCTTAGCCTGCAAAAATTCCAATTTATTTGATTATATTTAACTGTGGTATGCAACAAAAAGCATGAAGATCATTTTTAACTTGTACTCATTTAATATTATGAAATGCTTAAGACATTTTTATGAAATGTGAAGATACCTATGAAGGACACTTCAGAGATGCGCCAGTCATGCGCTAATGATGCACTGAGGCATGCTATAAAGAAACCAAATTTTTAGCTGTGAAATGAGCTAAATACTGCGCGCCAATTAGGTATTTCATTTTTTTACTAACGTCAAATAAATATAATATAATACTTCACGCCATTTTGTGTTATGTGTCCTGTACTTCTTAACATAAGGCATCAATTGATAGATACTTCATATAAGTTGTCGACAAATGATACTTCTAATGGCTTATGCTTCAAGCGAAGAATGCTTAGTAAATACTTCTATTTATTCCGTATTTCTCATATTAATTCGAAGGACGGTATTTCTTATTTTCTTCTGGATATTCCTCATGTTTTATTTAAAATACATCTCATATTTTTTCTATATATACTTCTCATGTATATAGAAGAATATGAGATGTATCTTAAATAAGAAATGAGAAATGAGAAATATCTGGATGATTCTCAAGTATACTTCTCATATACATTTCAGGTATATTTCTTAACGTTATTTCTCCATTCAGGAGACAGTCTCTTCGGAGACAATAAATCTATGGACTGCACACTAATTTTCTCCATGCCTGAGAAAATTAAGTGTGTGTTCCTGAGTGCTTAGTGGCTAGAGACAAGTCTATGGACCACACGCTAGTTTTCTCCATGCCCGAGAAAAATTAGGCGTGTGTTCCTGAGTGCTCCGTGGCTGGAGAAAAATTCGGGACCGCATCCAAATTTCCTCCTAACTAGAGAGAAGATGGATGCATTGTATTCCCATGACATGACTCCGTGGAAGGAGGTAAAATTCCAAATTTTAATGTATATACAAACGTTTGGGACTAACCTTGTAGCTTACTCCTGGCCCGGGTATGACTCGTATGTATTGGGTTCCCGAATGACATGTCTCCGTGGAAGGAGGTGCTCTATAACACAAATTTCCATAGTATTAACCCAGGGTACAAAGGAACCTTACGGTTGAAAACTAACAATCAGTATATATATATATTTGTATACAAAATTTTGTTTTGCAGGGATAAAAATACAACATAAAATGAAAATGCAAGAGCAACATTAACCACCACATTATGATTCGGACGAGACGTGAAATCGTTTTCTTAAGAGTTTTTCTTCGAACAACTATCAAGAAAAGGGGGCATGTTGTAAGTACCGAAAATCCGCTCCAACACGTGGCAGCAATGACAGCAAAGCTCAGCATTCCCGCTATCCATGATGTCCCTTTACACAAGTTCGGACCACACTCAAAGTCCGTAGCACAGTCAAGTCTGTAACAAGGACCGTACTCAAAGTCCGGAGCACAGCTAGTCCATAGCATGGACCGAAACATGGATCACAGCAAGGTCTGAAACATGGATCGCACCAGTCCCGCAGGAAGATCACTTTCATTTCCCGCAAGCCATAACCGCAAGCCATATCCGCGATCATTCCCGCAAGCCAACCAGACCAGCCCAGACCGTTTAAGGGAAAGCTGGATAAGAAGATAAGGTCGACAGATGGACGGAGAGGGAGGTACCACGTGGAAGTATTTGGAAAGGAGAGAGTGGACAGATGGTCACACAAGAAGATGGCACATCGCTAGGAACTTGGATACTTTCCTTTAAAAAAAAAGAGATATGTACAGAAAGGAGGATCAACTGGGTTTTTCCCCGAGCAAAAACTTCTGCAACTTGATTTTCATCAGAGCTCCAATGGAGTTTCTGAACTTGTAATCACCAGGATCATCAATAAAATACCTCTCAATTTCAGTACCCGTGGATGTAGGTTATTCAAGGCCGAACCACGTTAAATCCTGTCTCAGTTTCTTCTCTTTTTTCTGATGATTTTGGTTCTGATTTTTGGTTGATCTTTGTTTGTTTTTGCTGAGTAGAATTTTGGCATAAACAAATTCTAGGGATTTTTGATAACTTCAATTTGGAAAAGAAATTCAACTACAAACTCAACTGAACAGAAAACTAAAACAAATTTGCGGATACACATTCTTTGATTTGTCGGAAACACAAAGTATTTCAGAGAAACTTTATCAAGCATTTATTAACAGGAAATTGAACAAGTAAACTTTGAAAAACAAACCACAACTCAGAAATGGAAGAATACCCCTACCTCTGCGAGATGAATCACTGGCCAAATATGGAGGGTGGGTTGCGTTCCCATTTGCCTTTAGAAAACAAAGTTTATTGTCTGCTCATGGTGGGTTTGAATGGAAACAGTAGAAATCAAAAGGGGAAAAAAGAAAATGAAAGACAAATAATGAAAAGAAAAAGATGAAAATGAGAAAGGTGTCTGGGATCAGACTAGGTTCTTAATTATAATATGTATATTGCCCTTATGTTCATGTCTAACACGTGTCATCCATGCTCAAACTTTTTTTCTATTAATTAGGCACATTATTAATACTAAGGGATAACTTACAAGGCTAAAATGTATATATTGGGCTGGGCTAGGGTTCAAAGCCCTAGAGAAATATTTAGTTGTCACAATGTAAGATCAACTTATCTCATGAGACCCAAAAATAAAGTAATAAAGTTTATCATGGATGTGCAGTGGCCATATATACCGAGGTCCAATTTCTAATAACATACCCATCAATCATGTGAACAGACATTTGAGAGCAAGTAATGATCATTTACCATAATTCTTTTCTTTTGGAGGTTCTTACTCATTATCATACCGCAATTATTGTTTCAGTAAACTAAAACCTTTCAAATTCATTTTCAGAATTCATGGCAAGATGGTTAAAAATAATGATTAGTAAAGACCAGGTCGGTAATAAAAACTTAAAAATCCACATGTCCAGAAAACTTATTGTATGCTCAAATTTTAGTATAAGATTGTTTTAGGGTGAAACAAACGTACGATAAAATCGTACTTTTAAGTAGGTTCGAGAGATCAAGCTCGAACAGGACGAGCATAAACCAAGAAACGATCATTCACCTCCTGCTTAGATTACAAAGATGGAAAGGATTTGGGTAGGTCTTAGGGGAGAGAAGCAAAGAAGGCTGAGAAAATATCATTGTGATAGTATATGAAGAATAAAATGGATTCTCTGAGAGGAATTGCTAATTGTGTAAGTTTTGTTTCTCCAAATTAAGTGTCTTGTATGTCTTGTTTCGAATAGATGAAAATCACCTATTTATATATGAGACACACTTATTTCTCTTAAGTCATAGAAGTTATAGAGGTGGAGAAGTGATGATTATGGAAACCGTAGTGGGGTGGTACCCGAAAAGTAGGGAAGACCTATCTGACCACTACTCCTCATCCTCTCAACTGCTCTGTAACCGCCTACTACTTATTACCTTCTTGTTCGTAGAGATGGTGCCACCACCCACGATTGTTGTAGACCTCCATACCAATACCCCAATGAGAATCCCCTAATGTGTTGTATTTGATATCTCGTGGAAATAGCGGAGTCATAATCCACTATTGTTTTGATTGATTCAAGTCAAGTAAAATGACTTGCTAAGTCAGTGAGGCAAGTTGCGTGACTCACTGGATTGATAATCAGACTGATTTGTGTCGAGTCTGGGAAGTTTAGTGGTCATGTACTTGCTTGAAAGTAACATGACACATTTAATGACTAAGTATTAGCTCAGAAGTGACTTAGCACATTTGAGGCCAAATGTTGTAGAGGGATTCTTAAGCAAGGTGACCTATTAGAATCCATATAAGACTTAATGTTGGACCCATATTGATAAGAAAGGCGTATTTCTGAAGGGAGTAGCTAGCAAAGCTAGTATTAGCAACTTAGCGCAAATAAGATTGTTCTATCTCTTTTAGTAATAAAAGGCTAATGTGCTAACGTACCAGGAGTAAGACCAATATTCCTAGCTTCTAATAAATATTAATTATATTAGTGATAAGAAGATAGTGTCAAAGAGGTTTGAAGTTAGCACTTCAATAGTATAGTTAGCACTAAGGTATTAACGTTAATGCACTTGTGGCTAAGTCGCTAAGTATGGTCATGTTAAGCCAGGCGTGCTAGGCTAGAGACGCTAAGGAGCTGAGACGCGGAGGCTAGCAGGGCCAAGCTAGGGACGCGTTGCAGAAGTTGGGGCGTATTGGCCTTGGAGACGCGCTAGATAAGCTAGGACGTATCATCCTTGGGACATGCTCGATCTAAGGCGTATCATCCAGGCTAGAGACTTGCTCGAGCTAGCAGGGACGCGTTTGAGTTAAGGGAGGCGCGCTTAAGGTTAGAAGGAACACATTGGAGTTAAAGGAGGCGCACTTGAGCTTCCACGAACGTACTGGAGCTAAGGGACATATTGGCCTTAGGCGTTACTCGAGGACACGACAGTTTAGTGATGTCAGTACTCGAGGACACGTCAGTGCTGATGTGGCCGTTTCTCGAGGACGCCTCAGCCAAATGAGACCGGTACTCGGGGACGCGTCAGGATGGAGCTAGCCAAGAGATTTTGCACCTTTGGCACTAGGGTTAGGACCAGCACTTTTAGTGCTAAGACTGAGGTGCTAAGGTGGTGATGCGATGACTAAGGCCTTTTTAAGCTAAAATGTGCTAGCTAAGACTATGCTAGGTTAGTTAGAGCTTCTCAGGTGCTAGGGTTTAGCGCCAGGAAAGTTAGCGCTTTTGGCGCTAAGGTGGCTAACTAGTGCCAATGTGGTATTAAGCCAAATAGCTAGTGCTAACTTGGCGTTGATGGGAGAAAAGTCTAGGGTTAGTGTAGCTCAGAGGTTCAATGCGTCTTTTGAAGCATTGCTTCTTGATTGTGGCGCGTCCGAGAGGAATGGCGCATAATTTGTGGCTTATATTTAAGCAAAGTGCTAAAGTAGCAGTTTGAGCTCAGAAGAGCAATTTGTGATGTGGTCATTGCGAACAAGGTGTTAAGTTAGAATGTATTTGGGGATTAAGCATTAGCTACCCCCCAGATTATGCGTGTAGCAGTAAATTGATATTCTTTAAATAAGAATTTAAGTATCGACATTTCTCTAGGAATAACACTAGAGAAGACATCTGATACAGAAAAAGCTCTAGGAATAGCACTAAAGAAGACGTTAAGCTTTAGGAATAGCACTAGAGAAGACTCAAGATGCTCTATACTAGCAGGCAATCATTCTAGGAGCTTGAGACTTATTAGATAAGCTACACGGTCAATATACAACACCTGTAGTTATTTGTAGAGATTATAGACTACATTGTTAGCATAGAATACTTGTAGCCTTTTGTAGAGACTGTATATCCTCAATTTTCTTGCGGAATATAAGTAGGAATATAATATTTTATATTTTGATGTAAAGTCAAAGTATGCGGATAAGTATGTGAGGATATTTCTATGTTCCTGCAACTAGGCAGAAGGGCGATTTTATAATTATGACCCTTGTCAAAAACTCACCATCTACATTAAGTCCCTTGCTTAGTGCGGAACAGTAATGTTGCACAGTAAGCACTAGATAGTGACAATATGCTTATAATAATTATACATGCATAATTTAAAATTTAAGAGTATAAGAAGATATACTTAGCTTCTAGATTTTAGGTACTGGGATTAGTGCCCCTTATCATGAATCTTGGATGGGATTAGTAGATGCCCATGTTCTTGCCCTGAATTTCTAATTCGTGAGATAAGGGAAACGTAGATGGGTTGAACTTCTGATCCAGTCACGTTGATTGAGCAGCTTCCAGCAGGGTCATGGAGAGTATGTCTATGAGAAACACCATTGGTCAGGGAAGAAACTTGCTTGGATCTGTCTTACCCGATATTGAGATATGTGCCCCTTAGCACAAACCTTGGCTAGGAATAGTAGGCGCCGTCGTTTTTGCCAGGAATGACATCTTGCCTTGAGCAAAATAGGGAATATGGTCGGCGTTTTCTCCTTTTTTTTTTTCTATCTGAAACAGGTCCTCCTCATCTCAAATAGAGGATCAAGTCATCTGGATCGATTCTTCATGTATGTGTCTAGAAAGAAATATTGTTAGCTTTGTTTCCTCCAGGTAATGTCTTTGATCAAGATTTAAACCTTAGATTTAAACTTCCTTGTAAGCAAGTAGTTGGTTCCGGTGCTTGTTTAGATTTCGAGTATGCAGCAATCAAGTGTCAGCAAAGCGGCAGTAGATGAGAGACAGGACACCCGGAGACGATGCTCAGCAAAGTTGGAAATATTGGAAACTGGCAGTAGAAGCTTGTGGTAGATAAGAATTGCAGGTGAGGTTGGTGGTGGACTCCAATGCTCTTGTCGTAGAAAGGTTGATGAGGTCTTCTTGGGAGATGCAGTGCGACCTGACATGATGGTATATCTGAGAAGATGAAAGTCCACGGGAAAATGTGGTCTCTGTAAAGCTGAGTCTTCTGAATCCTGTTTGGAAACCCTAGTTTGCACATTATTCGTTTCTGAAGTTGTTGAAGTTTCATATGATATCGGATTTTGACGTTTGACCCCAACTTTTGAAGCCAAGAAACCAATCTATCATATGCAAAAAGAAACACTCAATTCGGAGTTTTCTAGTTCAGCCAACCATGTGTAAACATTTGTGATTAGTAATCCCGTGTGAATTTTCAGACCATGTAGACTTTAGTGTAAGAGCCATATCTCCTCACTCATGTCTCCAATTGAGGTGCCCTTCTGGTATGCCATAGTAAAGACATAGACAAACACTTCCCATGAAGGATGTTTTAACCCGTTCTTCACTAATTGTTGTCAATTTCTGAATTTATAAATTGAAGAGGTACTAACAGAAGCATCAAGGAATAGAGGAGTGGACCGAGCTGGTGCCTGAAGGTGATGTCGTGAGATGTTACCATTGTAAAGATGCTGGATTTGTGATGATGCTAGCTTAGAGAGCAGGATAAATACTAGAGAGAAGGAAAGGCACTATGTGACATGATAGGTACCAGAGAGCAAAACAAGTACCAAGGAACATGACAGGTACCAGGACACAAGACAGGTACCAGGAAGCAACACAAGTACCATGAGACAAGACATGTACCGGGAAGCATGAAAAATACCAAGAGACTGGACATGTACAAGGAGAAAGGAAAGGTACCATGAGGACAAGGTGTGTGATTTTCTCCATGGTGAGCATATTAATGGATTTCTGACTGGCAACTTGTAAACCAATATTCAAAAAGTTGAGAGGAAAAGCCTGAGTCTGAGGTGACTGTGTCTTTGAAGTTATGAGCTGGAGATGGTAGTGGTTTCCAATTCTGGTACGTTTCTAACAGTAGGACCATGTGGTTGAAGTAAGTGGCATCAACAAGAGTAGGGTTACCGTTCTGGATGTGATCAGGTAAGAAGAGGAGGCTTCCCAGTCGTATGAGTACTAATATAGAAAAGTTTTATTGCTTGTACCGTTGTTGATCCGACCTTCTAGTTGAGGGATGTTACTGTGTTAAACTTTCAAAAGTGAAGGAGTCGTCAGTCCCCAAGTGTGACTCACTTGGATCCGCTACCTGAAAGAAGATAATATTTGGGTGTCGTCATAGGTCCATGCTTCCAAGAATTTGAGAGGACATGGGAAATCATGAAAGTTTTAGTCGTCCTTTCCTATCGTTGAAGTGCTGGGACTGGGCAAGCATCTTAATTGAAGTTGAATCTGTCATTGTTGAACGGGTTGTTGAGATGAAACAAAGATGCTTTCGATGAAGACGTAGTGACATGTTTCTGGAACAAGTCTGAAAGCGGCTGGCTGAAGTAAGTGACATGTTATGAGCTGGAGATGGTTGTGGTTTCCAATTCTGGTACGTTTCTAACAATAGGACCATGTGGTTGAAGTAAGTCCCATCAAGAAGAGTAGGGTTACCGTTCTGGATGTGATCAGGTAAGAAGAGGAGGCTTCCCAGTCGTATGAGTATTAATATAAAAAAGTTTTGTTTCTTGTACCGTTGTTAATACGACCTTCTAGTTGAGGGATGTTACTGTGTTAAACTTTCAAAAGTGAAGGAGTCGTCAGTCCTCAATTGTGACTCACTTGGATCCGCTACCTGGTAGAAGATAATCTTTGGGTGTCGTCACAGGTCCATGCTTCCAAGAATTTGAGAGGACATGGGAAATCATGAAAGTTGGAGCCGTCTTTTGCTATCGTTGAAGTGCTGGGACTGGGCAAGCATCTTAATTGAAGTTGAATCCATTATTTTCGTCCGGGTTGTTGAGATGAAACAAAGATGCTTTCGATGAAGACGCAGTGACATGTTTCTGGAACAAGTCTGAAAGCGGCTGGATCTGGCTCTAATTGTTGATGCGTCCTTGAGGGACAGGTACTAGAGTGAGGCAAGTAATTCAAGGCTCTTGCGTTAACTTGGATCCGCCTTAAGTAAGCTTTTTTCTTTTTATGAACATGATAGAACATGTTAATTCTTTAAACTTCTCATATAAACATAGTTGTATCCGAATTTACTAAAACTTTATGGATTTTCGCCATCGGAAAATTTCAGAGGTATAGTGCTAGAGGAAAACGTTGTAGAATCTTCATACGACCTTTGTCTTGGATGATCGAACCCTCTATCCTTATTAGAAAAAAATTTCCTAAATCATAGTAGGAATAAATAAAGGTTTTGAGCTTGTTTGGGGCGTCAAAACGACTGAACAGTAGAACTCATGAAGTATCTAGGAAAATCCTGACAGTTTTTAGACTCGACTCCGCTAGCCGTTTTTTCCATAACTCTTAGCTCGCTTGTCCGATTGATGCTCCCTTTTAACACATTGTAGTATACATCAATACGAAACTTTTTATATAAGAAATGTGCAGATTCATCACCAATTGTTTTCATCTTTAGAGTTTCTGTGAGGTAGTGAAAACGGTTTCTAACGCGGTTTTTTGCGAAACATCTTGTAATAGGTTGGGCTCATGAAATAACTCAAATATCATTCTGTAATGAATGTATGCGATGTATGTGAATATGTATAGTAGGTTTTGTGGTTCATGCTCAAGAATTTAATGTTTGAGATGTTCTGACCTAATATGCCTGGCTTCTCTCTACTTTTATGGGAAGAATGATCAAATCAAAGAGGTGTGCTTGTTAGAGAAGCAACAAGAGTTACCGTCGATTTTGATAGAGACAGTACACATCCCCATACTGAAAACCATATGCGAGATCCCCTTCGTGCACTTGTTTAGGATTATGCTCCTATTGACGTTGATGTGCAGAATGGTGGTGTAGTAGGGACTGTGCTAGTTGAATAACCTAATACGGGTGTTGTTGTTGATTTCTCTTCAGTAGGAACCTCCCAGGGTACTCTTGTGAAGGGTTTTTTTCACCATTTCATCGGATTATGCTGATTTGTAATGATCTGCCTCCCTCATGGTGAAACTTGAGTCGTCCCCGAAATGAGAAGAGGTTGTATGTGAAGCTGGGAATTCTGATATTGGAATTGCATGAATTTATCGTCATCTGGGAGCTACACGGGAGCATGAAGTAGGTAGTGCCTTGCTTAAGGGACTGGTACCGGAGTAAAGAGACCGGATTGAAGAGACTGGTACTAGAGTGAAAGAGACTGGTACCTGAGTGAAGAAACTCGTACCATAATGAAATGGACTGGTACCTGAGTGAAGAGACTCGTACCATAATGAAATGGACTGGTACCTGAATGAAAAAACTCGTACCATAATGAAATAGATTGGTACCTGAGTGAAGGGACTCGTACCAGAATGAAAGGGTTTCCACGTGAAAGGAAAAATTTGAGAACGCCATAGCTGGTATTGTCTTTTGTTGTTGTCGCTGTTGAGTTTTATCTAGGACATGGAACAGAACTTGTCTTTGGAATGGTGTTGAGGCTAATGCTGGAGATGGGTTAGGATAATGGTGAGCGTTCGATTCGTGACGCTTGCATAGATGAGTCCTCCCTCATGACCCATTTGTTCTGATAGGACCTCATAGATGATTAGATGTTGTAGTGCTTACTGACCATACGGCTGCTCCAACAGGTACCCCTACGACTTTTGGACCTTGAATCGGCATATGTAGTCCCAGGGAGATTTTTCGTTCATCTGGAATAATCTTTTTAGATCTAAACATTTTTATCCCCCATTATAGAGGGAGAATAACGAGAGAGATATCCCCTGGTGAAATGATATTTTGGATGGCGAGAGGGTAAAAGGTTGGTGTTGATGAAGTGAGACTGGTCCATCTTTGCCTCAAAATTGTAAAAGTCTTCCAGGTACTGTCCTCCTTGAATGCAGATCTCGTCATCATCTTGAATATTGATTCTGGTACTGTTGACGCTGGTAGACTTGAAATCGTTGCTTGCTGCAACTGATGACGAATCTACTCTGGGAAGAATTATTCTGTTAGAGTCTTGAGGCAAGAGAGTACCTCTTTTAAGTGGTAGTCATGTCTTTTTGTGTTCTGGCATGAAATTTTTGTCTTTGCATCAGATCGACCATGTTGAGTGTCGTTTGGGCGTTCCTGGTGTTTTCAACCGTCGTATAATGAGAAAGTCAGATATGAGTAACCTACTGGCAAAGGACAACTTTGAATTTTTGGCGGGTAAGGAGGTTGGTGTTGATGGACCGAGGACGAGTCCTCCTTTCCATGGTTTTGCAGGAGTCACTCCAGATCTTCACGGATGATAAAATCGAGTTGTCAGTACTTCTGTGGTAGGCGGTCATGAATGATATAAACTTTATCGTTCCTTTGAGTCTTTGACGTGCCGACGTCAGTGGTTGCTGTGAAGTTGGTCCTGGTTCGCTCCGTCAGGCGATAATGTTATTCCGGGGAGAGTCGCTCCGTCAAAGTTTTGAGGCAAGCAAGTACTACCTTCTGAGTAATGGCCATGTCCACCTGAGTTCTGGCAAGGACTTCCTGTCTCTTCATCAGATCATCTATGTTAAACGGAGTTTGAGTATCCTCGGTGTCTTCATCGGTCTTATCACCGAAAGGGGGTGTAGTAGTAGTACTGGTAGTTAACGAGAGAGATTTCCCCTGGTGAAATGATATTTTGGATGGCGAGAGGGTAAAAGGTTGGTGTTGATGAAGTGAGACTGGTCCATCTTTGCCTCAAAATTTTAAAAGTCTTTCCAGGTACTGTCCTCCTTGAATGCAGATCTCGTCATCATCTTGAATATTGATTCTGGTATTGTTGACGCTGGTAGACTTGAAATCGTTGCTTGATGCAACTGATGACGAATCTATTCTGGGAAGAATTATTCTGTTAGAGTCTTGAGGCAAGAGAGTACCTCTTTTAAGTGGTAGTCATGTCTTTCTGTGTGCTGGCATAAAATTTTTGTCTTTGCATCAGATCGACCATGTTGAGTGTCGTTTGGGCGTTCCTGGTGTTTTCAACCGTCGTATAATGAGAAAGTCAGAGATGAGTAACCTACTGGAAAAGGACAACTTTGAATTTTTGGCCTGTAAGGAGGTTGGTGTTGATGGACCAGGATGAGTCCTCCTTTCCATGGTTTTGCAGGAGTCACTCCAGATCTTCACGGGTGATAAAATCGAGTTGCCAGTACTTCTGTGGTATGCGGTCAGGAATGATATAAACTTTATCATTCCTTTGAGTCTTTGACGTGCCGACGTTAGTGGTTGCTGTGAAGTTGGTCCTGGTTCGCTCCGTCAGGCGATAATGTTATTCCGGGGAGAGTCGCTCCGTCAAAGTTTTGAGGCAAGCAAGTACTACCTTCTGAGTAATGGCCATGTACACCTGAGTTCTGGCAAGGACTTCCTGTCTCTTCATCAGATCATCTATGTTAAACGGAGTTTGAGTATCCTCGGTGTCTTCATCGGTCTTGTCACCGAAAGGAGGTGTAGTAGTAGTACTGGTAATTACGTTGGTACGGGGAAGTTCAGTAATAACATGAGGATCACCACCACCAGTGCTACCTGAACCGACCATAGGATTTGTAACTGTTCCAGACCTAAGATCCACCATCTTGAATAAATAAAGATTGGCTTTTGTAATTGATAGGTTAATCTCCCGCCAATTTTTTAAAGTGAAAACAAATGTACGGTAGAATCGTACTTTCAAGTAGGTTCGAGAGATCAAGCTCGAAAAGGACGAGCCTAAATCAAGAAACGGTCGTTCACGTCCTGTTTTGATTACAAAGATGGAAAAGATTTGGGTAGGTCTTAAGGGAGGGAAGCAAAAAAGGTTGAGAAAATATCAGTGCTATGACTGAGGTGCTAAGGTAGTGATGCGCTGGCTAAGGAATTATTAGGCTAAAATATGTTAGCTAAAACTATGGTAGGCTAGTTGGAGCTTCTCAGGTGCTAGGGTTTAGCGCTAAGAAAGTTAGCGTTTTTAGCGCTAAGGTGGCTAACTAGTGCCAATGTGGTGCTAAGCCAAATAGCTAGTGCTAACTTGGCGCTGATAGAAGAAAAGGCTAGGGTTAGCCTAACTCAGAGGTTCAACGCGTATTTTGAAGCATTGCTTCTTAATTGTGGCGCGCCCGAGAGAAACGGTGCATAATTTATGGCTTATATTTAAGCAAAGTGCTAAAGTAGCATGTTTGAGCTCAGGAGAGCAATTTTTGATGTGTTCGTTGCGAACAAGGTGTTAAGTTAGAATGTATTTTGGGGATTAAGCATTAGCTACTCCCAGATTATTCATGTAGCAGTAAATTGATATTTTTTAAATAAGAATTTAAGTATCGATATTTCTCTAGGAATAGCACTATAGAAGACATCGGATACAGACAAGCTCTAGGAATAGCACTAGAGAATACGTTAAGCATTAAGAATAGCATTAGAGAATACTCAAGTTGCTTTATACTAGCAGGAAATCCGTCTAGGAGCTTGAGACTTATTAGATAGGCTACAAGGTCAATATAGAACACATGTAGTTATTTGTAAAGATTATAGACTACATTGTTAGCATAAAATGCATGTAGCCTTTTGTAAAGACTGTATCCTCAATTCTCCTACGGCATATATGTAGGAATATAATATTTTGTATTTTGATGTGAAGTCAGAAGTATGTGCATAAGTATGTGCGGATATTTCTATGTTCCTGTAACTAGGAAGAAGGAAGATTTTATAATTCTAAACCTTGTCAAAACCTCACCATCTCCAAAGATGCAAGAACATTGACAGGAAACATAAGTAGAAGTTTAAAACGGCCACAAAGGAAAGGGTTTGGTATAAAAACAAAAAAGAGAACTTTTAGCAAAATATCTAAGGCTGAATGACATTTCTTTTATGGGTTTTGTATATTTCATTGACATAGATGTTCGTCGTGTTCATAACCATTTTTAAGACGGGATGAAATCTGTCATGGTGTTGATTTCCTGAAGAAATAAATAGTTTGAGATAGTAAAAGACTCAAAATTGTTATATAGCTTATGTATAATGATTTTTTGATAGTACATTTGTTTTCTTTCACCAATTTGCTAGTGTTTTTTGATATCTGATGTACCAGAAGTTTAAACAAGAATTCTGTGTAGTAGGAAAGTAAATTCCTCAAGTAATACTGCTAAATGTAGAACCCATGATGAAAAGATGGTCGAAGAATCTACTGGGGAGGCATCGAAATAATCTGTGGTTCAGCCAACCTCAGATAGTGATTGCATATTCAGTAAAGAAAAGATAGAGAAACCAAACTAAAGAGATAGTTAAAGAATCTGTATGAGGTAATTCTGGTAATAAGAAGAGAACATGTAAATTGGGATCTATTTTAGTTCACCCTTTGTTTAAAAGTGCAAGTCTGAGCAATGTTTGAAACCAAATTTAGTGGTTGGGATTGATGTTACCCCGACTGATGGATGTAGAACTCCTGGATCATTCTGCAGTGATGAAATGAAAGTACTTCTGAGGAGCAGGACTATAGTGGAAGTTCTGGAAAGCGACTGCATAGTACATGGGATTCACAGTTTGAAGGCTAAGGGACCTACAATGGCCTGTCTTTCAAAATCAAACCAAACAAGCGATAGTATAAACAGATTAACAAAGTATAAATAAGAAATTATATTCACATTCGCCATCCTAGAACTTAAAACCTGCACACCACCTGCACAGTGGAAAATGGTATTAAAATAAACTTACTCAATGAGTACATATTGTATAACCCGAACCCGCATTACCTATAAAACAGACCGAGAAGCATCATTCTAACAAGAGCAAGGAACAAACTAGCCGTCACCTACCAGATTAATGATCATATTAATGTGAACCATATCCTCCTCCTGTGGTTGTTGCTGCTCATAGTTTTGCTCTTCATTTTGTGCATCATGCCCGTTGTTGTTAAATGAAACCCCATTTAACAGTATGTTTTCCAGGTAGGAGGTTTTGACCAATTGATTATGTGGGTTGGTAAATCGATAATATGCCCATGAAAACTAGCGGCCAAGTTGATTCCCCATTTTACACCATCAAGATTTATGTTCTTAAAAATGGTTGGTAATATAGTTTTGTTTCGTATTCCGTAGCTTTGGTTGGCTCTTATATATATGGTTATCTTTCCTTGTATTTTCGGTATGCAGTTGTAAGCTTGATCTTCTCATCCATAAAAGGAGATATGTGGAATGGATCGTATAAAATGCTACCTTTTATACTGCACCCGTGTTGTGTTGTGTCATTTCGGTTGATGTACTTGCTTGCCTTTGCACGTGCCTGTTATTAGTGTTATCTGATTTACATTTAATTTTGCCAAACTTGACACAACCACTTGACTCCCCAAGACTTTGCAGCCGCTAAGTTATGTGTAGACATCACGGGGCTCGCAACCTCATAGGTCACGAGAAGTGCATTTACACTTCCAACGACCTTGAAGTGTTTGTAAGTGCACTTCCAAGCGTATCCAACATAGGTGAAGACGTTGCTTATACCATCAAAAAAAATAATTGTTTGACATAAAACCTTTATTGATGAAACATGAGTTATCCTGAATATTTTTGATAATTAAGTTATAATTCTATAGTCATTTGTCCAATGTTTTCCGTACCAGTAGAATAAGTTCATTTTTTGTTGAAAATTTAACTATGATTTGGATAGTAAGATATTTGATGCATATTATTTGACCAAGCTGGAGTCCATGGTGTTGTTAGATTATTGGGTTACTAGTGGAAATTCTTTTGTGATTTTTGTTTTTATGGTATTTTCAAATGGAGAGGAATCCCAAATTTTAACTTTTTTTTTCTAAACTAGAAGTGCATGTATGGTGTTTGTACGAAAAAAGAAAGATATTATTAACACTAATATTTTACTTGAATTTACGTTGGTTCAATTGTCTAGAAGAGATCGTTTTTAGTTATGTTATAAATTCCAAAAGATCAATGTAATTTTCTCTTTATTTACATATTCTAGTTATGTATCCTAAAGATATGATCCAATTATGTATCCTAAAGATATGATGCCTTTGTTACTGTAATGAGCTTTTTTTTAGTTTGAGTTCCATGTTATTTTAGCTTGCTCATTTATTTCCTTACTGGATGCAGGCCTCTTGAAATCATGCTTAATCAAAGGCATTTGGAATGGAAAAGCCTTCTAAAAATTAAGAAATGATAGTTGTGGGAAGGTGCTATCAGTATGTTTTATTTAAATCAGGTTCAATTAAGAAGCAGAGTTCATTAGTTGTAAGATTATTTGGTCTCGACTCTCTCCCAAGGAGTAGCAAGATTATGGCAGCTAAGTAGATATTAAAGCTTAAGAGATTTGCACTTCTTGGGAAGACTGCATTAGAGATACAGATTGAAACCCTTTCAAAATCATCAAAATGGGAAATAGCCATCAGGTATAACTCTGCCACAAATTCGTGTTTCCGAGTTTTTGAATTCTAAAATGGTAAAGTTCATTTTTTCAGTTTATAGGTATGTAATAGGATGCGGTAGTTCCTGGCGGGAATGGAATAACATTAACAATGTGTACGACGGATATAAAGTTAAATCTAGCTTCAGGTTATTGCATAGAGGCCCCTTTTTCACTTTTATTGCAATTTCATCTCACTTCAGATATATGTATTAAGGAAAAGTGACATTGAAATCTTAGATTTTTTTTATGACAAAAGAATCCAAATGTTTGGATTTTGTTTTTATTAGAGGGATTTGAGGCGTGATCCAAGGGATAATCCAAGGGAGGATATCAATGATGTTGGATAATAAGTAACCCACGTTGCAGGGCGTTGGATAACACAATTTCGAATCTGGAGATGGGAATGGTTGTTCCAAGGGCAATTCAGAAATCTTACTTAATGGTTATCATGTACCAAAAAGTCTGAATGATGTCGAATCAAATAGGAAGAGAATATATTTGATTGTTAATTGAAAACTAGATATTGATTTAGAATCCCATATCTATTCAAGGATCAAGGACAGTAACATTTTAGTACCACATACTCCAGTTAAAACCAACCAACCTTTCGTTGTGGCAGAGGTCGAAGGAAAATGATATTGATCCTTAGTATCCCTACCGGTCACGAAAAGTTAGAGAATGTGAATGTTGATATTCTGGATGAAATCATCACGTTTTAACTCTAATGGTATTAATATTATCGTACCCCATTAATGGTATTAATGGTATTAATATTATAATCAAAATGATATAGGTCTTAGTTCGAGATTAGAATTGAAATGATGTAATATAAAATAATATAAATGTTGGTTGGTTTTTTTTAAATCATTTGATTGGAATTTTTGCTTAAAGTTTATTTGTTAATTGGATTTGTATGCATGAAAATGATTTTTGAACCCTGAGTGTTATATTTTTGTAGCAAGAATGGTTATGATCTAGATACGGTAGTAAAGCTTAAAAATTTGCACCTCTAGGGAAGACTACGTAAAATATCCATAGACACCCTTTCAAAATCGTCAAAATGGGAAATATCCATCAAGTATAATGCTTCCAAAAATTCGTTTGTCTGTGTTTTGAAACTTAAAATCGAATACCATCGGTTACAAAAAAATTCATCTTTCAGTAAATAGGTGTTGTTATATTATAATTTTTCAGTAAAATTGAATGTCTTAGGTTTTTTATATTTTATGATTTTTTTAGGTTAGTGAGTTATTTGATTTGCATGTTGGTGTCGTGATAGTTGATTTTTCACCAGCACATTGACACAAAAGAGGAACAAATGTTGGAAATGAAACAGGTCCTCTGCCTCAAAGAAATACGAACCGAAGTTTGTGTTTTTACATATTATTTTCATTTTACAAGTACCAATTTAGGGTTTTTAGGTGAAAATATTCTTCAGGTTCTGACGTGTATATCACATGTTCTATTTTCTGTTTATTTTGCAGTTAAAAAAGTTTGAACGTCTCAACTCGAATGCTAGGATTTAGGATTATTATGGGAACTTCTTACTCTCTCAAGGTTTCTTTCTCTTAGATTTTCTTATTTCATTGTATCAGTTTCTACAAAAATTAGTAATTTTCACTTTTTTTCAGTTGCATACTAAACTTTCATCTATTTTTTCTTTCTGATCAATGTTATAAACATGATATATCTCTATCATATGACTGGAATACGTGGAAGATGAGCTCTGGATAAAATTTTCTACCTTTATTTATTAAATAGCCGATCTAAAGTTTCAGAGTGAAATATCAATTCTAATCCCTTTGGATTTAGTGTCCACATGATGGAGGAGAGTATCTTCTTATATGGGATTCTAATTATATGTTCGCTTTTAAAATCTTGACGGTCTTTTTATTTGTATCTCAAATATTCGCCTCTCGTCTTAAAAAATTTAGAGGGTGGAGGGTAGTATTAGCATTGAAATTTTAATTCGACAAAGGAAAATTAATTTATAAGAATTATTTGATTTAGTAGTTGAAGAAACCTTAAATTACTACTTCTTTAGATAACATAAAGAGGGTTTATGAGGATGTTATAACAAGGGAATTAAGTTGGAGGAATTAAAAAATTGGTGAGAGGATACGGTGGTGTTGGTGGCATTGTTTTATAAGGAAATAATAATCTAAATCTAAATATTACGGAAACGAGGCTGAACTTGAACATGAAAAAGATTTGGGATGATTTGCTTTCAAATTTATTGATAAGCTTCCCAATGTTGAGTTATCGTAGTGAACTTGGAGTTGGGGATTTACAACTTACAAGGTTTTTAGTTTTCGTGAATCTTTTATATCATGAGAACATCTGGTAGAATAATTTGTTACAGGGATCGATATGGGTATCGTGATATATAGAACATATCCCACGGTGTCTCTTGCAGTGAGGAACTCAAGAAATGTCTCACACTGGAAGTTACAAAACATGTTTAAAATCTGAAGAAAGATATATTAGTGGATTTCCATGATTACATCTTCTTTGACGGGAAACACTTCATATGCTTTGCACTATTTAGAGTTGAAAATCTCTTTTATATTAATATTGTTTTGTTTTTCAGTGTCTCTAATATTATAATATATTGATACAATTATAGGGACTATGATTTTTTATTTAACTATAAGGAGTTGGAGCCTGGAAGAGCAGTTAAGTTGGCCACTTGATTCTTAACGCAAGTATATGATTTCTGAAGAAAGATACATCAGAGCATTTCCTTGATTACATAATCTTTGACGGGAAACACTCCATATGTTTTGCACTATTTAGAGTTGACAATTTATTCTATATTAATATATATTTTTAGTATATCTATCATATACTAATACAACTATATAACGCATACAAATTTTTATGTAACTATAGGGAGTTGGAGTTGGAGTTGGAGTTGGAGTTGGAGTTGGAGTTGGAGCTGGAGAATGAGTTGGCCGTTAGATTTTTAATGCAATTATATGATATGATACCTAAAGAAGGTGGGGAGTGTATAACAGGTGAAGTACAAACATGATTTGGCCGAACTGGACACCATTACTGGGGTTTTTTGAGGTAGAATATTAGTGTGACTTTGTTTCTTTACTTTTAAGTTGCAAAAATTGATTAACCAAGAGATATAGCATAGGTATTCTAAAATCTAGCAAGACTAAAAGTAGTTGTAGTGCTACTTTGAGTAGAAGAGTTCAAATCTAAACTTACCAATCATCTCTAGAGTACTGGTGTTGGTAATGTCATGAACTACTAACTGATTTCAAAAGTATTTTCTTTAAGAGGACTTCTTAATCTCCAACACTTTAAAAGTACGTAATTGGTGATTCCAATTTTTAATCTATTAAATGATAATTAATGTTTTCATTATACACTGCAGTTGTTAGTTGGGACCCCTTCTGGGACGAGTGTGAATCGAAGCCCCACCTCACCAAATGGGTGTCATTTTCCATTGTATCCGGTGCGTAACATGGGTTAAATACTAGTTTAACTAAAGAATGACGCACGCTATTTTAAAGGCTAATTAGCTTATGCCATTTTCTTGATTAATCTATTCATAAATCTATCAAAAACATAAATAACAAAATACCAATAGGGAATTGGATCAAACATTTTATGTGTGATTGAGATAATAAGTATTATAAGCTCCAAAAGCAAAAGAGACTGTCGAGTTTGTAGGAGTTTTGATTGAAATATACTATATCAGATAACCTCCTAAATTTTCAACAACAAAAAAATGATTGGTTAGTGAAGGTAAAAACAAACCTACATGGAAAATGAAAAATATAGTTTATATGTTCCAGCGATTGTGGTGATGCGTAATATAGATGAAAAGTCTTTTTGAGTTATTTTCTTTTCTTTAATTTTCTATTCTATCGTTTGATGGAGATAAATGAAAAATTAATTATGCATTTTTTTCCTTTGTGCAAGGTAGTTAATGGCGTGTTAATCAGATATTTTACTGAGAAGGAATTTATTACCCGTGATTTAGTTTAAACAAAGGATGGACTTTTAGATTTATGGGGCTTAGATGATTCTGGAAGGAGGGAAGATCCTAGTCATTACTAAGAGAATGACAATGTATCTCAGCCGTTACGTGACAGACCAAACACTACTAATATGTAAGTATAGATTAATAATATACGAGTGAGGAACCACTCACACTGTTATTCTCGTACTATCTCACACTTTGGACGCTATTTTTACTTTATAAAAAACAAATGGTAACGGATCTGAAGCTAATTTTTTGAGAATATGTTCCTCTTACAAAGCTCTATGTTCCTACCAAAAATGAGTGCATTCTGAAATACCATACCTCACTGTCTACCGATCTTAATTTTAACATTTGAAAATTCTTTGATTTTCAACGACTGATTTTCAAAGTATTAGATGGTGGTATTATACTTCTCGGAATGTGTTCATTTTTTTTTGTAGGATCGTAAAGCTTTGTAAGAGGAACATATCCCCAAAATATTAGCTTCAAATCCGTTACCATTTATTTTTTATAAAAAAAATGACATCCAGAGTGTGAGACAGTGTGAAAATAACAATATAAATAGATCTTTATCTCTCTCTTTATATTCTATATTGTCTTTAAACTAGAAACGAATAAATCCTAACTCTGCTAATTTAAACTCTCTAAATCCTGAAACACTTTCCTGACGAGTTTATGATTTTTGTTTGATACCGATTATTCCCTAAATAAAATATTCTCGTTTTAAAGGCATATGCTTCTAGAGTTTAAATCGACACTATATTTAGGCTTCCTCTTATGGACGTTCAACATTCAACATTCAAGACAAAAAGCGTTGCCTAAAGTCATAATTCCATATTGCATTCAAGGAGTTGCTTGAATGCAATCTGGAATCAACTCTGTGGCGCCAAATGGTTTGACGCTGGAGAATTCACTTTTTGTGCCAAACCATTTGGCGTTTTGAATCTCAGCCATCAAATTTTATATTAGAAATTAAAATCTAACGGTTATGCTTTTTGTGCCAAACCATTTGGCGCTTTAAACTCAACTCAGATCTTCTTTAAATTTTGAAATCTAACGACTCCAATATTCCGACGCCAAACCATTTGGCGCTAAGTTGATTCCATATTGAATCACGATAGCAGTGAGACATTGAATCAAGGTGGCGTGGCTAGGTGTGAAAGTTGAATTGTGAAAGATGATAAGGCTTAGTCTTATGAAGTAGTAAGATCTAACTTTCACAGCAAAAAACATTGCCTAAAGTCTAATTTTCAGATTACTTCCAAGGAATTACTTGAACGCTATCTGGAATCAGCTATGTGGCGCCAAATGGTTTGGCGCTCCACATTTTACTTTTTACTTTTTACGTCAAACCATTTGGTGCAACAAAGCTGAACCATTAAATTTCAGTTATGAAAATTCAAAATCTAATGGTTATTTTATTTGCATCCAACCATTGGACGCTTCTATTATTAACCATCATATTTTTTATAAATATTATAATCTAACGGTGAAAAATCTTATGCGTCAAACGGTTGGACGCTAGGTTAATTTCATCTTAAATCATGATAAGAATAAGATTTTAATTCGGGGTGACGTAGCTGACTGTGACAGTTGAATTGTGAAACATGATAAGACTAAGCCTAAGAGAAGCCCTAGACCAACTAAAGAAAACAAAACACCCCCGCACAGTCTGGCTTCTGTGAGCGGCATGAGTTAACTTATGACATTTTGAGCAGAAAGAAATACACCCCCACTTCCATATTCTCCTGTTCCGTAACTAGTACTACTGAACTGACTGGTCCTGAAACTCACTGCACTCACATGCCTCGATATTGGCTTTCTTCAAACCCCAGAAACAAACAATAGATTTAAACAGATAATAAAAACCAGATCCGCCAAGTTCATTCCACGTGTATATATCCTTGATCCTATGGCCTACTTTGAACGGATCTCAAACTAAAATAATTACCAATGTGTATTCACCTAGGAAACTGTGCAGGATAGATTTGATGCAATGCTCCTCAGACCTCGATGTCGCTATAAATCACGATTATATCTTCCATGGCAACATAAGTCTTGGCCGTTAATCAGGTTCTATGACGACAGTGGTCTTGGGCGACAAAATGTCTACAGTCCCAGATATAAAGAGCCAATATTATCTCCACGGAGGCCCATGGCTTCATTGTCTTAAAGTAGCCCATTAAAAAATATATCCAGGAAAGCCCTTTCGACCAAACTTTTTACAATCTCCGTTCCTATGAAAATAAAAGTAATAAAACTTCAAACACTTTTCATTATCAATGGAATTCATATATCAACGTTATAACCAAAAGAAATGAACCAGCAATTGAGCCGATATCAACGTTACTGCTCAAGAGTTGCAGCATTATAATGATGGTCCTATACTACGTTGTTAAACAAAATCAAACATCTGAAAAATCTGCATAAAACTGGAGAGAGCTTATATATGGTTGAGAGTGAATGTACAGTCAGAATCAGCAGTTATCAAATATCATATGGTTGAGCATTACATAGGGTGTTATCTGTTAACATCTTCACATATCATCTGGTTCGCTACCACTAGCTTCAGTATTGTTGTTGAAATAATACAGGGTCCCTTCCGGACCCAACACCTGAAACCTGCTCAACACGCAAAATTCCATTCTATATTAAATGAGATGTTCCGGATATGATACTGTAAACAATAAATATTTTCCACACATTGTGATCCAAAATCTAAAAACCGACTAAGATGTCGGGAGAGGGAGAGGGAAAGGGAGAGAGAGAGGCTACCCAACTACCTCTCAAGAATGAATTTTCCTTCTTTATATCTCTGACTCTTCTCTTGTGCAGCTACCTGGAGACAACAATCAGTTATTAGCAAAGAAAATAGATATGAGAATTAAATGATAATGTTAATACTTAATAGTAATGGAAGCATTAGCTTGAAGTCATGCCACCCCGTATGGATCACATTCTACTACCAACGAAAATTGAGGACAAGAAAGGAAAGATATGTGGTACTTACATATTTCCATCCCACAATTGATCCACAGCCGACACAGAATATATCGCAAACACTGTGTACACCAGTCATCATCATGCGCTCTTCAGTCTCACCAACTGTGAAATTTGTACTGTAAAGCATCAGAAGAAGATAAAACATTAGTGGAGGTTCGAAATCAGTTCAAGAGTTATGCACAAAGTGCTCACAAACTTGTAAGGGAAAGACGCGCACCCTTCCTTCCACAAAAATTTAAGAAAGTTGTGTAACAGGATTCAACATTCATGGTGCTGGTTTATGATTATATTATGTCTGGACAAAGTACTAACATTTTATTGAAGAGGTATGCCTTCCCATGCCTGCAATGGAATGCCTGAAAAAATGAAGAGAGTCATAACATATTCCTGCTTGACCGTTGTTTATGAAGTATTAAGAAACAAACCAAAGCCAGTGATTACACCTTTAATATGCAAGCCAGCAGATGCAGGCCATGAGCAATTTTACGGCATGCCAAGTGCAAAGAAGTTCTATAGATCTTATAATAAAACACACACCAGCAAATAAAATTAAAATGTACCTCCAAGTTTATAATCGATTTAGTCATTTACCAACTACTCAAAAAATTTACCATATGAAATTGTATATCTTTCTAGTGCACCTCAGTTTTAGTTTCGTGTATCCAGACAAATTCAAACATGACTTCAATTCCATAACATGAAAGGAAAAATCATGCCTAGGGTAGTTAAATGTCAGCATTGCACTTACAATATCTGTCATAACATCATCCAGTGACAAATGACAAACTAAAGCACCACTTTCAACCAAACAAAATACAATCACTTTAGCTTAAGTGCTTAACCATATCATAGAAAGATATACAATTTCATCGCATATCGTTCCATAATTCAATTACAACGAAGCTGAGTAACCAAACAACAAACAACAGACTGATAATACTTCCATCCGTGATCGCCTACAAAGTTCAATAAATATGACAAATCACTTGCATATCAAGTGATTCCTCTACTTGTTAAGAGAATATTCTAAGCATATAAATTCCAGCATTCCCTATCCATAGATTGTTAGAATGAAACCCATTTTGACAAATTCGATAGAAAGAAA
>JAJJMC010003761.1:10903644-10980369 GCA_023531435.1 Papaver californicum | reverse complement strand
ATACTGGTGCACCAATATGTACCCACCAACCCATATTGAATAAACATAACATGGAAACTCAAATGGATTTGAACCATCGACTTCCGCAAACCTTGTAATAGGTTTGAGCGCTCTACCATTTTGAGCTTATAAGTCCCTAAATTTAATACATCTAATGAGGAAATAAAAAGTACCACAACTTTGGGATCGTACAAACAGAAAAAAGAGGAATTTATGTTTAGTCTGTATCACGACTTTGGGACCATACCAAGGTCAGTGATGACGAAAGAATGAAAGATGAAGTGAGAATTGAGATAAAAGTAGGAGAAAAATAATTGGTGAAAAATGATTCTATCACATCGTTATTCGAAATCATCCATGAAAAATACAAATCATTCAATTGGTGATCATCAATACTACAATAATCACAAGAACACAAAAATAATAAATGCAGAGATTGGGATACTTTGAAAAAGAAAAAACTAATCTAAATTCCATAAAATCCTGATATATGCAACTTATTATGATTTCACTAATGAGATATAATTATATAATATCAAGAGATATAATTATATAATATTAAGAGGTTGAGTGATTTTGATTACCTGGAATCCTAATAAATTTTAGGACTGAAATTGAAGATTTAGGTCTAACACAACTGCGTTAGAAAAGAATAATAAAGGATGCGTTTCAAAGTTATGGAGATACAACTAAGGAAGAGGAGTAAGATCTAATTTTCAATACGAAAAATATAATCACCCAATCGATTAACCATAAAAACCCAAATCCCCGAAAAAGAATTTACAACTGGATAAGATTTAGAGAATCAAATCTGAAAATTTTATACCTTATCTCTTTCTTCTAATATATACAAAAGGGTATTTAATGTAATATATAACCATATTTTATGAATCGTTAGAAATTTGGACTGATCCGAAAAAAAAGGACTAAAACGTTCACGTTTTTAAATAAAAGGACTAACTAGTAACAGACTTTAAGGGGCAGGACTAGACAGTCTAAAACCCAACTAAAATAGGACTAAATGTTAATCCCTATATGTTAAAATACATAGACATCTTTCTCCTTTGAAAATTTTGACATGACCTTTAGCATATGGTTAAGTTTCTAGATGAGAATCCCAAGGGAGAGGAGTAAAACTCATAGAGCTATATGTTGGGCTGGTCATTCCCTATGCCCAAAAACTAGGTTATCCCTTATCTAATAAGGAGGATCTAACTAGTGGTAGATTTTTTAGGTTAAGAAAAGAAACAAGTTTTGTTTCTCATATTCTTCCTGATCATAAAAAGGAAGAGAGAAAGGAGTGAGAGAAGGAGGCATCCACCATTAGAGAGTTTTGGTGAAGATTTGAGTTGTGAACTTGAAGAAGAAGGGTGTTCTAGTGAAGGACCGGTTTGGTTGATGAAGATTTATCCATCACATCCTACATCTCTTCAAAGGGGTAATTATAGGGTTTTCTCAAATCCTAGTTGTAAGTTTATCATCTTCCTTATTTTTTTATTAGTTAAATCTACCTTATTTGGTAAAGAACTAGTTATCCATCATTTATGAGTAGAGAAAGAGGGCATTGTTATCCAAGTGATATATGCACCTTGAAGTTGTGTGAAACCCCAATTTAGGAGATGTCGTTGTAACCCATTATTTGTCATTGTGGAAGTTTGTCCGTGGTTATTTACTCTTCGCACTAAAGAGATTTTTCCACGTAATTCTTGGTGTTGTGTGATTGATGTTATTTCCGTTTATTTCCGCATTGTGGTTGTTTATTTGTTTATCTTTCATATTGCGCATAGCGACTCAGGTTTGTAAGTCTCCCCCAACATTATATGTGTAAAATATCCCAACACATAAAAATCCCAGATAATTTGAGGCCTATCCGTTTTATTTAAAGTCCACCACTAAAGGTTAAAAAAGGATATTATAAAGTAAAATAAATGACCCCTTATCAAACTATTTTTGTTAATGACTAATTTCCCCATGATTAATTAGTGTTAATTAATTCAATTGATAGTTAAACTAATTGGTGTTTCAAATTGGATTATAGTTGGTGTTAAATGGTAAGAATTAAAGTAGAGTTTTTTTTTTAAAGTTTGAAGAAAATAAGAAGAACTTAAGGAAAACTAGGGTTTTGTGATTTTGGTAGCAAAAATGAAATTTTATAGTGATGACGAAGATTTTAGTGATGATGAAAAAGTGGGTGCATCTACGTATCACCAATTAGATTATCGTGATTTCGATCTTACCGATTTGGGTTATTTATTGGATGAACAAGAACGTGTAAACCAAAGCATAGTTGAGGATTTTACTCAAGAAAATGAAGAATCAAACCTGGAAAATGAAGATCTTAATACTTTCAGTCATCAGGTATACGTGCTAACGATCTCGAAAAATGTATTTGTAGCTTATAATAACCCCAAAATGGATTTTTTTTCCTTCAAATTTTAGTTATTTTCTGGCCTACGTATTACCCATAATCGACTGGTACGATGATACCACACTCGTCGATTGTGCATCTTCCCAAAATATTATGAACCACAATCAGCAGACATGTTCATGAACAACAACCGATTGTGGTTCATATTTGGTGGGATTGTTAGGTGAAAAAATCGGTTTTTATGGACTCATATATCGATCGATTATAGTTGTTGGATATTTTCCCAAAAATAACCAAATATACAATTGGTCGGTGCATGTTGCCATGTGAGCTGATTGTAATCGAAAAAATGGACAGAAAAACTATACCTTACTGAATCCTAGAATCGGCATACAAGTCAGTTCATGTGTGCCAATTGTATTCCCCCAAAACAATACCATGTGGAATCTTTGGATAAATATGTACCTAAAGGCCGATTGTTAAGAATCGGTCGACGCGATGGTTCCTTATCCGTCGATTATGTTGGCCTAATTTTAGTGCATAATGTGGATTGTTGAAGCGTTCGACGACGATCAACCTGAACCCGTATCTCATATGGGGACTGATACTTTTTCCCATTACTACATCGATTTGGTATAAGAAAAAAGGACGATGCAAAGCAATGGTTTGTGGATAATGACATAGAGATCAAATGTGCATTAGTATTAGGCCGCCGTTCTAGGCGTGACCGTTTATAAATTGCTTGGGAGAGAAGTGGCAAGATTGAAAGTCACGCGACAAAGGAAAAACCGTATGTGAAAAAGACGTCAAGGGTCTACATGACTAAATCAAAGAAGCACTAATGCCCGTTTAAGATTATAGTGCATAGACTCAATGGTGAATATAATCTTTCTAAAATGATGAACGGTTGCCATAATTATGATGATCCGGAATCTCTTATTGGACACTATTTTGTTTGTGGGTTAAAACCATATCAATTCTCAACGGTAAAGTAAATTAAGGCAATTAAACTAAGTAATATCCTTAGGAAATTAAAGGAGGATGATCCTAAAAACTTGTCCATTATGAGAAAAATTTATACGACAAAAGGAACCATCAGGAGGACGGAATATGATGGTAGAGTGGTTATGGAAAAATCTCAATGGTTAGCAGAGCAACACAACTACACAATGAGGAAGCAGGTAGTTGACGAAAAAGTGACTCATACTTTCTTAGTGCATCCGAAGATGATCCAATGGGCTCAATACTTTTATCAAGTTTTGTTGATAGATTGTACTTACAAGACAAACAAATACAACATGTCGTTGTTAAACATTGGTTTCCACATTTCGGATAAACAATCTTGCATGGTGGCATGGGGTTTTATGGATCGGGAGAATGATGTGATTTTTATTTGGATGTTAGAAACTTTGAATGAGATTTACCGTAGCGATCAAACGCCAAGGGTCATAGTAACAGATAAGGATAAAGCACCAATTGATAAGTGCATAATTTATATGTTTTGAGTATCATTTTCTTGACTTATTTGCTATATTTTGTGTGAATTACTTTGTATTATAATTACTTTTGTATATTTTATCTTTTGTAGGTTACATCTTTTAAAGAAGTGAAAATGAAGTGTTACAAGGGAAGATTTCCAAATCCCCAGTGTTACTCATTCGAATCAAGGATTTCTACACATCATCTTGAAAAAGACGAAATTACAAAGCCAACAACGAAAGAATGAAGTCATTCCGACTTCGTATGAAAAAGTTATGAACAAAACGAAAACTAAGGGCATAATAGTCATTTCAAAGGAAAGGGAAGCTTGAATTTAAATATTGTTAAAGGAACCACCCCTTTTACTCAGGGCTTCCCATATTTGAAAGTTGCTAAAGGCATCAACCCATTTGATAAGGGCCATCTTCCTCCTTCATTACATCAGCGAACATGGAAATTTGGGTTTTGCTTGTTTGAGTTTAATGGTATTGGATCAGGTGGCTACAATGGAGTTTTTGTTGGTTATATGTCTGAATCAAGGTTGATGATGGTGATTGAGGGAGCATGTGGTGTTGATAATCGAGAGGCAGATGGTTTGATCGATAGTTGATTGCAGTGATAAAGAAGAATCATAGTGGTTGTGTTAAGTCGGTGATGATCATGACAGTGAGTTAGTCGATGTTGATCTTGATGGAGAAGCTCAAGTATATGATGAAGAAGGTTAGAAGAAAAAAGACAGAGATACCATTGATCATGATGATCACGGTAATGGTGTTTGCTGGTGGTTGTGGTCAAAATGAGATGGAATAGAAGATGCGGTGATGGTTATGAGCGAGTGAACCAATAATGGAAGAGTGGGTACCAATGATTCTTGTTGTTGGAGGTCGTTGTTGATGATGGTTGTGATGAGCTCGAAGTCTTGACAGAGAAGTTTGATTGTGTTGTTGCTCAACTTTAATTCCTTGGTATATCATATCTTTTAGAGAAAAGAAAATGCACTTTGGATTTTAGAGATTCTTCTACAATTATTAGGGTTTGTTTTACTGATGAGTGTGTAAATACGTCATTTTTACATCTTAATTAACATTTTTCTAATTCTTTATTTTGTACATATTTAATATTTTTATTAAGTTAAGTTTTATAGAATTTAATATATATAGCTCGACTGGACTAAAAGACGGTACTTTACCCATAAATTTGATGGAAATTCAAAAACGGACCTAAATTACTATCAAGATACAGATGTACGTCACAAATGAGCATTTAAAAGAATTAAAATAGTCAATAAGCCCATTAGCACAGGTGTCATCTGAAACCTGTTGTCAACAATAATATTAAAGTCTGGTACCTTGACTGGAAAGTGAATAAGATTTCACAGAGGCCATCACATGGGGATTCACTAAACAAGGAAAGAAAATTTCAAAGCTTGATCGCATATAACAAGAAATGTGAAGGAATTGATATTGATTACCTTATTTTGGCGTTATATGAAAGTCAAAGATCTATACCTTGTTGGGTACAGCCATATTCGGTAAGAGTAGGAGGTGGCAAATCGAAATTTGCCCATGGACAGAGATACTTTCAATTCTTTTGGGTGTTGGAATTTAATGTAAACCTTGATAGGTAGATTCGATCAAGAAAGAATGACGACAAAATGAGTTGCTTACCTCATATATGCGATTTAGAGGTGCTCATATTATACTTTTATCTTGTAAAAGAAATGAACGTATAAAAAGGCATTCGAAACCCATGTGATCAATATCGGTCGTTACGGTCACGATAACGATGATATTTAAGGTATCGCTTCAAGAGTGCGATAAATCTTCAAATATCGTCGTACGATTCGTTCGATATTTAAGGTATATGTTTGTTGTTTAATCTAGATTTTTGGAACTTTGAACTTAGAATTGTAATATACTAATATGATTTCTTCTTAAAGTATGGTTGCTAAGATTCTTGGTAATAAATCAACAAAAATATAGTTAATTCTTGGCATTTACATGTATAAAATTTGGATATAAGATTTGGGGCTCCCGATATTTCACCGATAATCTCCCCGAAATATTGTTATCAAGGTGTCAAGGTCCCGGCCGAGACGAGACCGAGATCTGAGATTAACTACATTGGTCGAAACAAACATACTAGGCCACAAAGAATAGTAGTTTAGGTTTTAATTATTTTCTTCTTTATTTTTTTTAGTTTATTCTTATAATAATGGAGAGATAATATTTTTATTAGGATTGATGATGAAACTAACTCTAATATGTAAAAGATTCGGATATTTTTTTAATAAAATATTCTTTTTAGCTTTAATGTTTAATTTCTCTTTATATTTGCTTCGTTCTTTAATCGTACGGAATGGTCTTCAGTTATTAATACTTTATAAACGAAGGAGATTATACCATTTTGATTTATAATAAAAGTTGTATTTTTGTTTTAACGGTTATATTTTCCGAGATGTATCGGTTTGGTCTCGATAGTCTTGAGTTATAGAAATGAATATTTGGTAAAGAGTGTTTGAGCATTTTACATAATTCAATTGGTGGATTCTAAAAACCACAATGTTCTTTAGTTTGGATAATTATTAGTTTAATATTTTCTAAATTCATTTCTTTTTATATTTTTAGATCAATAATTTAATTGTAAACTAAAAGTAAGATTTAATTAGTCACAATGGAACGATCCCTTTTATAAAACTATCTCATCGATAGCCGTACACTTGCGGTATAATTAAAATCCCATCAAATTTTTGGCGCCGCTGCCGGGACTAAAAATTATTATTTTTAGTTTATATTAAATTTATATATATTAGTTTAGATTTTTATTTTTTTTCTATTTTATTTTATATTATTTGCTAGATTTTACTCTGAGTATTTGTATTATTTATTGTTTGCAGATTTTATTGGAAGCTAAAAGTGGAAAGTAAAATCTTGTTAATAAAGGTAAGTAAAAATCCTAGATTTTATTTTATTTGTAAATAATTAGGTTTTATTTTATTTTATATTTAGTTAGATTTTTATTTTTATTTTTTATTTTATTTTATTTCTTTTATTAAAAAAAACACACTTGCACACACATCATTTGCATCGTCCACTACCAAATTTTAGGAAAACACGCGGAATAGTACACTGAATCCTCTAGGCATTATCAGTCAAAATTCCACAAGCCTTAGTCTTGTACCTTTGACCAGTCTTTGACTGTAGGTATATTTTGCTAAAGTAACCTGAGCCTACCCAATTGTAGTTGACTTTACATTTGCACGTGCACCAAAAAAAATGTCGAACTGGTATTGAGAACCAATACAATGATTATCGACCTGAATTCCAAATGGACATTACCCATACTATGACCATAGTGTGGATAGTACTTGGGACCAATACCAACCCTCTGGAGGTTATGGTTCAGACCATAGTGATCCCAATTACTATTCGCACACTCACCAGTCGTACGAACGGAAAAACGAGCAATATTACATTGAGAAAAATGTTTGTCCCCCGTATTTGGAGTATTTAATTATACAGTTGATACCCAACACTTCTTATGATACTAGTCTTTCTTTAGAAGATTCACTCAAGCAGTTGACTGAAACTTCACGTAGGAATGACATAGTGTGGGAACAAATTCATGAGACCTTTAGAGAAATGGAAGAAGAACAGTCAGCTTATAATATTACTTTAAATGAACTTAATTGTCAATATAGGGTTTCCAATTTTACCATTGATAATAATGATAATTATTTACCTATTCAAGAAGACGAGGTTAGAGTTGAAGACACTACTTGTTTAAATAAGGTTCAATCATCTTCATATTATTATTATGATGAGGATAACATTGATGAAGAGTTCGAAATTCGTAGTCATAATGATCAGGAAATTTTTACAACAATTTAGCTTCATGATAATAATGATGTTTCTAGTTCTAATCCTAATAATGTTGATGATCATTCACCTATTTAAGAGGAAAAAGATATAACTAGAGATATCATTGTTAAAGACAGTGAACTATTTCCTTGTTGTTATGAAGACGATGATGGTTTAAAGGAACAAGTTTATTCCGAGACTAGTGTGTCTGAGTCCGATTCAAATACCATAGTCCTTGACGAAGATGATGGTAGAGAATTTGAATGAAGGTGGATCACCTAATTACAATCTAGATGAAATAATTGACAAATTTCCTAAATCTGGTAATTTAGAAATTAAGGAAATTGTGACAAGTTTGTCCAAAGACATTGACCATTCTAGGTTTGGGGGTGAATATCATTTTCCCCATGGGTTACCTTTAACAGTCCCTCACTTGGGACTTAACGTTTGTGCCCCTACCATTTTAAGAGATTATCTTCAAAAACTGTTTCCCGAACCTAATGATGTCCAAAAAGAAGTCCAGTTGCTAGAAAGCAATCCTCTGGTTAATGTGGTCTACCCAGACAATAATACCATAATTGACGTTGTTGTCCCACCAAAATTTATTTATCAAATGTGGGAATGTTTCAACTTCAAATGTATCAATTTTTAATTTTTAAAACTAAAATCTGATTATTTTAGAAAGTTTAAATCGACATATTTTCATGAGATTGACCACCACTTTCATATACTCCATTGTGGTCAACTCTGTGAGTCAAGGATGATTGACTTTAAGGATCCGTATTTATTCCGATTATTGTTATATGATTCGTAAATTTGACTAATCCTTTCTTGGTATGGCTGAAGACTTTAAACTTAGCACTCTATGGGAGGCAACCCATATGCTTTTGGTACTTGGTGCTGGTAATATCTTTCTCTATCTCTTTTTACTTTTCTCAATATTTCTTCTTATTCATGCATTCATCTCATCTTTAGAACATTGAGGAGTATGTTCAATTTAAGTTTGGGGGTAAGGGAGAAAAAAATTAAAAATTTTTGTTGTACCAAAAATTTTAATTTGGGGGTATCCACATATTGGAATAAATACTCGGAGAGGAACTATACTGAAAGACAATCAAGAGGAAACAATGAGTGATGTAAACCGTACACTAGACTTAGCTTCTCACAAGATGGATACACAACAATGGTGTATTCAAACAACATCTACATTTGAGATCAAGCCAGGGTTGATCCGTGAGCTACCAAAGTTTCATGGATTGACTAATGAAGATCCAAACAAACATCTAATGGATTTTCATAACATAGTCATGGCCATGCTACCATAGGATACAGATGCAGATGGAGTTATGTTACGAGCTTCCATTCTCCTTGATGGAAACTGCTAAGGAATGGTTGTACTATTTACCTTCTGGCAGTGTCACAACTTGGAATGGTTTGAAGAAACTCTTCTTAGAAAGGTATTTTACTGCATATAATGCAACCCAAATTCGTAAAATATTTGTGGCATTAAGCAGATGGCAGGAGAGACATTGTATGAAAAGCTAGGAACATTACAAGAGATTGGTGTCTAGCTGTATGCATCATCAATTCAGTAATTTGTTGATCATCCAGTATTTCTACGAGGGTTTACAAACAAGTGACATGAATCTTCTTGACAGTGCAGGTGGTGGTGCACTAGTGAAAAAAATAGTAGCTCAAGATAGGGAGTTAATTGAGAACATGGCAGCAAATTTCAATAATTCTCAAGTCATGGGTCAGAACTACTCGTTAGGAGAGTCAATGAAGTGATCGAAGTTTCTGAGCTTCGTCAACAAATGGGCAACATGGCAGGAATGATGCAACAAATTACAACCGTGGTGGTGCCATCATCCCCCCCAAGGTTATGAAGAAGGAAGTGATCAAGTCAACGCTATTTTCCTAAATCAGCAGAGGCAACGGTACGATCCTTATTATAACACATACAATCCAAGGTGGAGAGATCATCCAAACTTTAGCTATGCAAACAAGCAAACTGCAGTTCCAGGACTGGTTTTCAATTGTCCTAGTGGTTTTCAACAATATGTACAACAACCACAACCAGTTCATAAATCATAATCATTAGATATGATTTCCATGATGAAGAATATGACTTTAATGATGTAAAAAAATCAGCAGACAACTGATAATGAAATCAAAGAACTACAAATGTAAGTGGGCACTATGGCAACTGAGATTAATCATATGAAGGCACAAAATAGTGGGAAACTCCCTTCTCAACCTCTTAATCCGAGAAATTCTGTCAACGCTGTGACATTGAGAAGTGGTACACGAACTGTGCAACTAAAAGATATCGAGAAAAACAAAGACCCTATGGGGCCGGTTTTAGAGAAAGAAATTACTGACTTTTCCCGAACCTATGAGGTACCTAAAGAAAACTCTAAACCTCATGTTTCAACTTATATTCCTCTTTTACCCTTTTCTGAAAGGTTTTCTAACTCTAAAAAGGAAATATAAGATAAGGATATTTTAGATGTTTTAAAAAAGATTCATGTGAATATTCCACTCATAGATGAGATTAAACAAGTCCCCTAAATATACAAGAATTCTGAAGGACTTATGCACCAATGAACAAAGATTAACCGGTAATGGGGTAATAAGAGTGGGGGAGAAGGTTTCGACTATGTTGCAAAAGAAACTCCAACTTAAATATAAAGACCCTGATAGTTTTGACATTCTTATTGTTATTGGTAACACAAAGTTTAATAAGGATATGCTTGATTTAGAAGCATCAATAAATATGTTTAATAAGGATATGCTTGATTTAGAAGCATCAATAAATGTTATTCATGCTATGTAATGACCCGACCTTCCACCAATATGGTCCCCACTTAGCCAGGAGGGGGACCGTTTCGGTTATTCAGCAACAGCTTCCCAGGAGGTCACCCATTCATGGATTACTCCCGCCCACAGTTGGCTCCAGAGTTGGTAAAAAGCTCTGTAGTTAAGCGTGCTCGGGAGGGAGTAATCCAGGGATGGGTGACCTCCTGGGAAGCTGCTGCTGGATAACCGCCCGTTGAAAACCCCAACTGCCGGATAACCGCAGTGACTAAGTGGGGACAATATCGGTGGAGGGTCGGGTCATTATAAATGGTATCAGAGCCGACGACGGGTCACCTGTCGAGGGTGAGAGAGTACGCTGGTTGGGATGTTCCAGGTATTAGTCTCATGGGTGGTAGGGAACGTCGGAGATCTGGGCTTGAATATATTCCGGAGCCGAGGACTGCTCCAATTTAAGGTGGTGGTATTGTAATACCCTGATTCGGCAGGTAGGCAAAAAGTTGGTATTCTAACACCGAGGCCTTTTCAGCACAGTTGACTCCAGAGTTGGCAAAAAGCTCTGCAGTTAAGCGTGCTCGGACGGGAGTAATCCAGGGATGGGTGACCTCCTGGGAAGCTGCTGCTAGATAACCGCAGCGGTGCCCGTTAAAAACCCCACACTTCTGGAAAACCGCAGTGGCTAAGTGGGGACAATATCGGTGGAAGGTCGGGTCATTACAATATATGAATCTCTTAATTTAGGTCCTTTGAAAGAAACTAGAATTACTTTACAATTAGATGACCGTTCTAATGTATACCCTAGAAGTATTATTGAAGATGTGCTTGTGCAGGTGAATCAACTAATTTTTCCAGTGGATTTCTGTGTGTTGGAGATGCAGACAGATCAACTGATGCGTCTCTACCATTACTGGTGGGACGACCCTTTATGAACACGGCTAGAACTAAGATTGATATGCGTAGTGGGTTGATGTGGTTATAGACAGTGGTAAGAAAAATATCGTTCACTCAAACTTGTGAAGATTTATTTTAGACTGAAATTTTAATTTAAACTAGCAATTGATTAAAAGACGATAACAATATTAAGAGAAACTGGGATTCAGGATTCCACCATTAATCATGTTCGAGTGATGCATATATTGATTCATAACAGTTTTAGATCTTTTATGGACTTTGTTCTTTTCCAAAAGTATATTTTATATAACATTAGATGTAAATCATAAGTATGACGCATCAAAAGTACTTAAGAATAAGCATACACCATAAAAAAAATCACAAATAATTGATCAAAATCATAAATCAATTAAATCAATGCAAAAAGTCATAAAATATCATTTATAGTTACCAAACAATTGTGAAATGTGACTTCCTCCATTGTCCCAGTGTTCGGGTTTAGCTCATCATGGCAAAAAAAGTAGAAGAAGATAGGGAAGAAACCATTTTATTCATTTTATTAAAGAATTACAATAAAGAACAAACTCACTGTGTCGCTAAAAGAATAAAATCCATTTTATTGAATAAAGGACAGAATCTGTTTGCTTTAAATCAACGACCCCTTTTATGTGTTATAAAGTCCAAAACTATCACAAATCACTTCAAAAAACTGTTGCGAAAGCAGCTCAATTCAAAAGAATTGACCACAGTTTCTGCGACTATTCTAGATTGTGATTTCTTCTTCTTCCTCCTCCTCCTCGGTCATGACCTGGTTTTGCAACAAAAATTTTCGGAGTTTTTTTTTTAAGCTTTCTGGATCGAAGCCAACCCTCACGCTCAACTCTTCTTCTCTTCTACTGTTTATAGTACAACATCAAATAACTTCATTAACTTCACCAAATCTTCGAGAATATCACTCTTTCAATGAGAATAATATCTCGGCCATTTTTATCCTTGCTTTTGCTTTCACGAGAATAATATTTCTTAACTCTATTTCCTTGTTTGTTTCTTTAGTTGTCCTAACAAGACATAAACAAGAATCTCGTGAAAGAAAGAAAATCCAAATCAATTTCTCGAGATAACTTTTTTTTCCTTGTTTTATCGAGCAACAAGGATTCACGAGATATTCTTTGTTATTTTCCGAGTTCCCAACCATATATAAACTCTTGCTAATTAACACAAGAAGATATCTTGTATTTAAGACCTAAAATCTTGTCCAAAATTTTGATCCAAATCTTCACAGCTTCACGCAAATTCAATATATTGAAGAATTAATTTTTCCGCGCACTTTAATTTGAATTTCAAAAGAGTGGGTGCCCGTATCCAAAACTTGGTGCCTTTAGCAATTCTGGTTGGTGCCTTTATCAATTTTCCTGGGGGTGCCTTTATCACTTTTAAGCCATTTTTTTACAATTTTTATTCTTCCAAAAATACCTAAAAACACAATAAATAGCAATATTAGTACAAAAACTGAGAGATAACAATATACAAATTGAGAACAATCAGACACATAAATGTGTCTATCACGGGTCGTTGACTATGGAATTCGATGGAGAAGTAATACGTTTCAACATTTATGAAACGATGAGTTATCCTAGTGATTCTCGCTTCTCTATTGATGTTCTTCATACCTTAGCTCAACAGATGTTCAACATGAATTGGGAAGATGTGCTTGAAACCGTGTTAACTACACCCATTGATGATAGATTTGAGTGTGGATATGAACTTAAGGATGCCTTAGGATCCCTTAATTCTTTGCAAGAATGCTCACCAGCTCATTATATTTCTTTTATCTCTTTACCGCGCTCTGATGAAAAAACTTTGTTATTTATTTTATAGGCTCCAAAACTAGAACTTAAGTCTCTTCTTGATCACCTAAAATACATGTATTTGGGTGATAATGAGGAGTTGCTGGTAAAAGTTTCGAATAAACTAAGTGAATTGCAGGAACATAGACTTCTTCGGGTGTTGAAGGAGTATAAATCGGCTATAGGATGAAAAATTGCTGACATCAAGGAAATAAGCCCAGCTACATGCATGTATAAAATACTACTTGAGGAGGGGGAAAAACCTACAAGGGATGCTCAACGTCGTTTGAACCCTCCGATGATGGAAGTAGTAAAGAAAGAGATGCTCAAGATTTTAGACATGGGAGTTATCTACCCCATTTATGATAGCAAGTGGGTGAGCCCGGTTACAAGTTGTACCGAAGAAATCGGGCGTTCGAGTGGTGCAGAATGATAAAAATGAACTCGTCCCAACTCGTGTGCAAACCGGTTGGAGGGTTTGTATAGATTACATGAAACTGAATGCAACCACTAGAAAAGATAATTTTCCTTTACATTTTAAGGATCAAATGTTGGAAAGATTGTCTGGACACTCTTATTATTGTTTTATCGATGGTTATTCAGATTACAATCAGATTGCTATAGCACTTGAGGACCAAGAGAAGACTACTTCTACTTGTCCTTTCAGAACATTTGCATACAAAAGGATTCCTTTTGGTTTGTGTAACGCACCCGCTACCTTTCAAAGGTGTATGGTAAGTATCTTTTCATATTATGTTGAAAACATTATCGAAGTTTTTATGGATGATTTCAGTGTGTATGGTAATTCATTTGACTTGTGCTTGGATAACCTTACACTAATTCTTAAACGATGTGTTGAGACTAATCTTGTGCTAAATTTACGGTAACTCATGGCATTATTTTAGGCCATATTATATCTTCTAAAGGCTTAGAAGTTGATAAATCTAAGATAGATCTTATTCGTGCTCTTACCCCTTGATGCAGATCGGAAACGTGTAAAGATGATAATAATCGCAGCGGAATAGAATTATTGAAAAGTAACCGATAAAATAGATAAAAATTGATAGAAGTTAGTTGATCTTCAAAGAGATATCCTAACATCTAGGGGTTTATCTAGACTTTGTTAATTCACTACGAATAATGACTGTAGATATGAGATTAGTATTCAGACTTCGGGGTAAACCCAACTATGAATAAAAATCAAAATCAATAAACTCAACAAGTTTAATGAAAATAAAATAAATTTAATTAATCAAAAACTCCCCTAATTTTTCGTTTTTGGAGCTCCTTATATAGATAACTCCTACTAAACAAACCCTAACTTATCAAAAACCTATAAACTTGTTTCCCAAGGTATCTGTTACCTTTAGGAAACTTTCCTAACTTATTAAAACTCTTAAATAAACTTTTAGACTCTTATAAAATTACCCAAAATAATAAATAATAAATCAAAAATTAGTTATTTATCTATCAAAAATAACATTAATAAAATATAAATAATAATAAAATAATAGATTTATTTTCCATAAATCTCCCTCCATCACCCCTCCCACTACGAAGAGGGAGATCCATTCTTTTCTTGGTCACGCAGGCTTTTATCATAGGTTTCTCAAGGATTTTTCCAAGGTTGCATCACCATTATGCCAATTATTGCAAAAAGACGTGGTTTTTAACTTTGATGAGAAGTGTTTGGCGGCATTCAATCATTTGAAAGAACTTTTGATAATAACCCCTATCATTAGACCACCAGATAGGATCAAGCCTTTTGAGATAATGTGCGATGCCAGTGACAATGCAGTCGGTGTAGTATTAGGCGAGCGTACTAGGAAGCTACCTCATGGTATTTATTATGCTTCCAGAACGTTGAATGATGTTTAACAAAATTACACGATCACATAAAAGAAGTTGTTAGCAATCGTTTTTTCTTTTGAAAATTTGTTCTTATTTGATTGGTAAGAAAGTTGTTGTGTTTTCTGATCATGCAACACTTAGGTACTTACTTGCAAAGAAGGAAACGAAACCAAGGCTCATACGATGGATACCACTCTTACAAGAGTTTGATCTCAAAATTAAAGACAATAAAGTAATTGAGAACACTTTACGGATCATTTGAGACGTCTTACTATAAACAAATAAGCTATCCATTGCGTGAAAGATTTCCAGATGAGCAACTATCCTCTGTTGCAGTTTCAGAACCATGGTACGCCAATATTGTGAATTATTTAGTGTCTAAACAAATCCCAAGTAATTTGTCTCGTGATGAGAGGGACAAAACTAAAAAGATAGCAAATCAATACATTTGGGATGATCCGTAAACATTGTTCAGACCAATTTATACGAAGGTGCGTACCCGAATATGAATTCAATTATATCTTGTCTTTTTTCCATTCGTATGCTTGTGGAGGACACATTGGGTCTAAACGAACCGCACTCAAGGTACTTGAGAGTGGATTCTTTTGGATAACTTTATTCAAAGATAAATACATATTTATACTACTTTTGGTCGATGCCAAAGAACGGGCAATCTAGGTGCTCGAAATCAAATGCCACAAACGGTTATCCACTTCGTAGAAGTGTTCGACGTTTGGGGCGTTGATTTTTGGGGCCTTTTGTTAATTCTTTCAGTAAATTATACATTCTACTCGTTGTTGATTATGTTTCAAAATGGGAGGAAGCTAAAGCCACCCCAACTAATGATTTTAAAGGGTTACATATTTTGTTAAAGATCATATTTTTGCAAGGTTTGGAACTCCAAGAGCCATAATCAGCAATGGGGGATCGCGCTTTGAAAACAAGTTCTTTCAGGGCTTATTGAAAAAGTACAATGTATACACAAGATAGCTACACCATACCATCCATAGACTAACGTGCAAGCTGAAGTATCTAATTAAGAAGGGAAGTCCATCTTAGAGAAAACAGTAAATCCTACAAGAAAAGATTGGAGTTTACGGCTTGATGACGCATTGTGGGCATATAGGACTGCATATAAAACACCTATTGGGATGTATCCTTTTAGGCTTGTGTATGGTAAAGCATGTCATCTTCCCGTTGAAATTGAGCATATGGCTTTTTGGGCTATTCAACAGTGCAATATGAAGATGGATGGTGCAAGAAAGGAAAGAAAACCCCAACTTAATGAACTAGAAGAGATTTGTAATGATGCATATGAAAGTTCGCGTATTTACAAGGAGAATACAAAGACTTTTCATGATAAGATGATTTCTAGAAAACACTTTCGTGTTAAAAAGAAAGTTTTGTTATTAAATTCACATCTTACTTTATTTCCCGTTAAATTACATTCTCACTGGATATGTCCTTTTATTATGCTTCACGTTTTTCCTCATGGTGCAGTAGATATTCGAAGTTTAGCCACGGGAAAGGAGCTAAAGGTGAATGGACATCGGCTAAAGCCATATTATGAGTCGTTCACATCTGATGTTGTGGAAGATACAACTTAGTATATGTACTCCCTCTGGAGGAGTGGCAGGAAAAAAGTCTACATTCGGGTTGACGACATTAAGCGTTAAATGAGAGGTAACCTGTTGGTTTTTATTTATGTCTTTATCTTTTTAGTGTTGTTTTCCTTATCTTTTCATATCGTATTATAGGATTTCCCACCTTGAATTTACATTGAACGAATCAATTTACATTGAGGACAATGTAAAGTTTAAGCGTGGGGGAGCGATTAAGCATTTAGATTTTCGTATTTGCTTTTGTAGGTAGAATTTTTAATCTTTTTGTACATATTTGCATGAAAACCTCCAATTTTTAGAGATTTTAGAGTCACTTAATATACTTCTAGCTAAGTCTACATACAGAGTTCTTACTGAAATAATTGAACTTAGAAGTAATAAAGAACGACATTCGGGTTTCTTAGTTGTTGAGAGGCAAGAGATGACAAAAAGGGACTTAAACTGCCGGTAGAGAATAAAATATTAGGGAGCTTATCAATCATTAGTGGAGACTACCTATTACATCAAGTGAGGCACCAGACCTTCAATTCTTTGTAGCTGTCTAAAAAGTGTGCTTTAGAGTATGTGTCATCATACGCAAATTCCGGGTAGAATGATGAGCTACCCAACTTCGCACCAATTTCATCACTACTTTTTGATCTCTTGGGTGCTATTTCTTCAATCATGAGGGTGACATCAGAATTGCTAACTTACAACATCTTTTGTAATCTTGTTTGCAGTTAGCACCGTTCTCTCTTTCGACAACTACAGGTCCATATAAACACTATTATCATCAACAAGCGGAGCATCATAAATTCAAAGGAAATTTGAAGACGTTCAAGGTTTACAAAAAACGGTACAAGAAAGAGCAAATTTCATATTCAAGTGAAGCAACAAGAAAAATAGCAAAATTTTATATACATGTTGAAGACTCATGTACAAGAGCGAGGGAAATCAAAAGATAAGGGTTAGAGTTTATGATATAGAGACAATACAAGTTGTGAAGAATCAAGTAGTAAAGTCCTTATCACACGACCATAGTAGTTTCATTATTTATTTTATTTTACAATGTGTATTTTATTTTTCTTATAATTCATAAAAAAACAAGATTTCGTTTAGTGTTTGTTTGTTGTTTTTTGTATTCATTCAATAAGGCCGTGGGGAAGAAAAAATTTATAAAGAAGTTCAAGCGATAAGGAATTGAGGAAAAGAGTTACAATTTTCAAGGTTCTACGAAGTTCAAGAATTTATCATCAACAATTGAGGACGAAGACCGAAGACTTTTCTATTGGATGCTATGAGAGTGGTGCTAATCGTAGATCGGGCAACAAGGTAAGTAGCATTCATATCCTCACATAGTGGTTGATTTCCTTTCTTAGAGATCACAAGAAAAACAAAAAGAAAAGGTTCTTTTCATCCCACGTTTCTTTGGGATAACAAAATATGATTCAGAAGGTTAATTTTGCTTCCCACCATTCAACGTGTGCAGGATTTCTATCTCATTCCTTCCTGCACACATTAGAACCATAAAGTACGTCTTTTGAGTGCAACTTCATAAAACCCTATTGGTGAGGCAGAAGTCGAGGCGGAATGCTTATTCGATCGCTCTTGAGTTTGGATTCTTTCATATGGTGGTTTTCTCCTAACTCAAGAGTTAAGCATGAGAATAACATTCTTTATACTTTTAACTTCTTATTGTTAGTCTGCATAAACTTTATATCTTCGTAGTTCTTTGGATACATGTACTCTAGAATTTTTGAAAGTTGAAATTTAGGTTTTGTGGGTATACCTCTTGTAAACCCTCACGAGACTATAACTCGTCCACTAGGGATACCTAAGGGTTTAAAGGATTGTTACACATGTTAAGTGTAACCATATCCTCCACGAAAGAGAGTTGTTGTATTTTAGTTTAGTTAGGTTAGTTTAAATTCATAGTTTGCTCGAGAACTAGCAAAAGGCAAGTGTGGGGGAATTTCATAAGTGCATATTTACATGTTTTGAGTATTATTTTCTTTCACTTATTTGCTAGATTTTGTGTGAATTACTTTGTATTATTATTGTTTTTGTATATTTTGTCTTTGGTAGGTTACATCTAAAAGAAGTGAAACTAAAGTGTTACAAGGGAAGAATTTCCAAATCCCCAGTGGTACTCAGTCTAGTCCAAGATTTCTATACATCATCTTGAAGAGGACAAAATTACAAAGCCAACGACGAAAGAATGGAGTCATTCCAACTTCGTATGAGAAAGTTAAGAGCAAAACTAAAACAAAATGCAAAAAAGTCATTTCAAGGGAAACTACTATTGGCACTCTGTTGTACGTTAAGGGGCATCTTGAATTTAAATATTGTCAAAGACACCGCAACTTTTACTCAGGGCTGCCGATATTTGAAAGTTGCTAAAGGCATCAACACATTTGATAACGACCATCTTATTCCTGCTTTACATCGGCGAACAGGGCAATTTAGGTTTTGCTTGTTTGAGTTTAATGGTTATGGATCAGGTGTTGGTTCTGCAACAATGGAAAAATACTAAACAGAGAAAATTGTTAACGTTAGGAAATCACTACACTCTGATGTTGATACACACACAAGGATAGAGCCACCTACTCAGCAAATTTTTCTTAACACAATAGTTCTCGGGTACTCCTCAATAATGAGAGATGCTATACCTCAACAGAGAAGATGTGTCCAGGATAGAACTGCATATTATAATTTGAATTAGCACAATGCAAATCATCCTCTAGAACTTAACAGCAAGATAGATAGAAGGGAAATAAACAATCAATTGTGCAAAACAATGCAAGAAAAGGGGAAAAGAGCTAGGGATAGTAGCCTGCTCTGGAGTAAGTTGAAATGATAAACTCGTTTTTCTTTTATAGCCAAATGAAAGAGAGAAATCAGTGCGTTAATTAATGAGAATAAAATTTTATAATTAATCACAAAATTAAGTGTGAGATTTAATTATGAAACGGTAATAAAACGATCAAAACATATTTTCTATTATGACAAGAGTTATTCTCTTCGGGTCATACGCCCCCACATTTAAAACAAAATTTAATGAAAACATTTATATTTAAAAACATAAGTCTTGGTTGGCCCGCAGCCTTAGCTACGCCCGTACCCACAAGCATACTCAATCCCGCAACACACAAGCACCGCAAGCAACGCAAGCTCCGCCAGCTCCACAAGCTCCGCAAGATCGCAAGACGCAAGCACGCAAGCCGCAAACGTGCGTGCTTCGGTGAGAAGCACCGCACATGTGTGAAAAGTATGCTTAATTCAACTAGCCCATTGCCTTAGTCCTCCCCCAACCACAAAAGCTTCTAAACCCTAAGGGCCCTCCCTTAGTTGCATTTTTTGTGGTAATAAAGGGAGAACTCATCTCTAGTCTCTCCAATGTGGGACTAAAGGTTCTTCATTCACAATAGTGAAAAATGAGCTAGTGTACCTTAGTGACTTCTAGGTCCTAAGGTCCATTCCCACCAACACCAAAATGCATTTTAAGTCATTTTTCTCCAACAATACCCCACATGAATGAAAACTCGATGAAAATCAGAAGTCAGAAAGTGAGAAATACCTCTTAGGCAATAGGTTTCCATAAGGTCTTGAACCTTTGCTTAGTGAGAAATTATCGGAACTACTTGATGGACAGTGAACGCGATGTCTTGAACTGCCATCGTTTGTTGTAGTTCATCAATAACTTCCACGCGTGATATCTCTCTAGGTACAGTAAAGTTCGTGTCGTTGTGTCCATTTTGGCCCTGGACGTATCCCGTTTCTCAGAATGCTCTAGAGAATCAACTCAGTTCTCATAGGAAGCGGCCCACTTCCTCATTCAGATAGGTGCTTTCTATCAAGAGTGTTTACTGCTACACCCCACTTCAATCTTAAATTGAAACTATAGAACTCATTAAGACTTAATAAGAACTCATCTTCACATGCAGTCACACTATCACGTCTACACCATAGGGAAGGACAGAGAATGAAATTCTCTGATAGTGCTTCCTTTAACCCACCAAAAATTAGTTGTCTCATTCGAAACCTTGATCTTGGGATCTCCAGTCAGCAAGGTTGAGTATCCTTCATGGCAAGTTTAATTGATGAACTTAAGCCCCATCCCCTTCGATGCATTACTAACTATCTCCTTGAACAAACCTTTCGTCAAAGGGTCCGTGATATTCTCCTTAGACTTCAAAAGTAAACATAAATAACGCCAGTTGATATTAGTTGTTTTAGGGAATTGTGTCTTCTACGAATGTGTATAGACTTTCCATTGTAGTTGTTGTTTTTAGCATTAGCTATTGCATCTTGACTATCAAAATGTATAGATATAGCTGGCACATGCCTATGCCAGAGAGGAATGTCTTCTAAAAAGTATATTAGCCAAGTGGCTTCCTCTCCTGCTTTATCTAACGCAATAAACTTTGATTCCATAGTGGATCGAGCTATACATGTCTGTTTTGGAACTCTTCCAAGATACAGACCCGCAAGCTAGAGTGAAAAGATATCCACTCGTAGACTTAGACTCCTTTGAGTCCGCTATCCAGTTTGTGTCACAATATCCTTCTAGAACCGCAGGGTATCTCTCATAATTTAAACAAAAGTTTAAAGTGTACTTCAAGTACCTTAACACTCTAATAAGTGAATCCCAATGCTCTTGTCCCGGATTACATGTATACCTACTTAACCTACTCACAGCATAGGCAATGTCTGGTCTCGTACAGTTCATTAAATACATCATACTTCCTATAACACGTGAATATTCAGGATCATAAGGAGTACAAGCAGGTTTACAATCAAACTGGTTATATTTTCTAAGCACAGATTCAACATAATGAGATTGACTAAGACTATATCCATTAGAATCTTTTCTAATCTTCATCCCTAAGATTACATCAGCGGGGCCTAAGTCTTTCATGTCAAAGTTCTCATTTAGCATGTTCTTAGTGGAATTAATTATATCCATGTTTGTACCAAGTATAAGCATATCACCAACATACAAGCATACAATCACACATGCATCATTTACAAGTTTAAGACACACTTATCAGATTCATTTATTTTAAATCCACTAGAGATCATTACTTGATCAAATTTTTCATGCCATTGTTTAGGTGCTTGTTTCAAACCATACAAAGATTTTTTCAGTTTACAAACTTTGTTTTCACAACCTTTCACTACAAACCTCAAGTTGGTCCATATAAATTTCTTCATCTAATTCACCATTTAGAAAAGCTGTTTTTACATCCATTTGATGTATCTCTAAGTTATGAATGGCAGCAATAACAATTAACATCCTAATGGAAGTAATTCTCGTAACAGGTGAATAAGTATCAAAGAAATCTACACCTTCTATTTGTTTATAGCCTTTAGCTACTAATCTAGCTTTGTATTTTTCCACAGTTCCATCTACTTTACGTTTCCTTTTGAAGATCCATTTACAACCTATAGGTTTGCACCCTAAAGGTAAATCTACAATCTCCCAAGTATCATTCTGTATAATGGAATCCATTTTATAATGGTAGCTTCTTTCCACCATGGAGCTTCAGAAGAAGTCATGGCTTCTCTATAAATCTGTGGATCAGTCTCAGATAAGCATGTTATGAAGTCTGGCCCAAAAGATTTTTCAATTCTAAGTCTTACCTATTATAGGCTCAAATTCATCTTCCTCTACAGGTAATGTCTGACTAGTAGAAGGGACATCTAGGGGATCAACACATATCATGCGAGATTCAGATTTCAAAGGAAAAACATTTTCAAAGAACACAACATCCCTAGATTCATAATTGTATTTATACCAATTTCAGATATTTCAGAACTTACAACCATAAATCTATATGCAGTAGTATGTTCAGGATACCCTATGAAGGCACAATCAACAGTTTTGGGTCCTATCTTGGTTCTCTTAGGTGGGGGAATTGACACCTTAGCCAAACACCCCCACACTTTAAAGTATGCATAAGAAGGTTGTCTACCTTTCCATAAATCATATGGAGTTTTATCTGTTCCTTTAAAGGGTACTCTATTCAAGACATAGCAAGATGAGAGGACGGCCTCCCCCCACAAGTTTGCATGTAGTCCTAAACTAATTAACATGACATTCATCATCTCCTTAAGGGTTCGGTTTTTCTATTCAGTTACACCATTAGATTGTGGTGAATAAGGAGGGGTTACTTCATGTATAATGCCATGCTCTATGCAAAAATCTCCTATAGGGATTACATACTCACCACCACGGTCAGACCTAACAGTTTTAATTGTAGTACTCATTTGGTTTTCAACTTCTAGTTTATAAATCTTAAAGGCTTCCAAGGCATCATCCTTACCTTTAAAAAGATGTCAACTAGGTTTGAATGAATTAATTATAAGGGTTTAGAATTTCTCTGAATATTTTTCCTATATGCCTTTTTAGCATATTTTGATTCTACGTAAATTTCACATTTATGTTCATTATCCAAAATAAAATTTGGGTATGCAGCCTATGCTTGCTAGTTTGTTCATTGACTTATAGTTTACATGACCAAGTCTACCATGCCAAACATTCAATGACACACAAACATAAGAAGAATCATTTTTATTCATTTCAATAGAGGTTACATTCAGTTTGTATAGACCCTCAGTCTTATAACCCTTTCCTACATAGTCTTTACCCTTAGTGACAATAACTTTCCCATATTCAAAAACTAGTTTAAAACCCTTATCATCTAACACACCACAAGATACAAGATTTTTGCGGATGTCCGTAACATGAAGAACTTCATTCAATGTGAGAGTTTTTCCAGAAGTGAGCTTTAGCCCAACTTTCCCTTTTCCCGCAACCTGTGCTGCAGACGATTTACCCATGTAGAGTTTCTCCCCTTCCTCTACCTTCTGATAGGAGGTGAACATATCTTTTTTTCCGCAGACATGCTTGGTAGCACCAGAGTTTACCCACCCGTCTCTCAATTGGTTACCAAATTGACTTCAGACACCGTGCCAGAAAACTCGATCTTGTTGGTTTCAAACAAATTAGCATTGTTTTTCTTATTAAAATCCTTACGTTTTCTACATTGCATTGCCATATGGCCAGGAATACCGCAAACATAACACGTACCTTTAATTTTACCAACGCCAGATTTGGGTTTCGGGAAAGTACCTTTTTTTGTGCGGACCAAGCTTGCGGTTGCTGCTGTCCAGGCTTGCGGAAGACTTGTGTTCACTGACATGAGATTTGTTGGACATGTCCCTTGCGGAAGATAAATTTTTGTCTTTTGAACACAACAATTCTTCCACTTGAATCTTCTTACCCAATTCTACCATACTGACTTCACCAGTTTCATGTCTCAATCTTTGTTTGTATTCAGACCAAGAAGATGGTAATTTCTCAATCACCGCAGACACTTGAAACGTTTCATCAATCACCATACCTTCATCAATAATTTCATTGATAATGCGCTGAATTTCAGGAAATTGGTCAACTACAGATTTGTCATTTATCATTTTGTATTCCAGGAACCGGTCAACCAAAAACTTTTTACTACCAGCAGTTTCCGTTTCATATTTTGCTTCTAAAGCAGCCCATAAGTCAAATGCAGAGAAGTTTTCTTTTGCATTATAGAAATCATACAATGCATCTTCTAAACAGTTAAGAATGTGATTTTTAGCCATATAATTCTGTCTGCCCCAACTTTCTAATTCTCTTTCATTACCCGGATCATTCAAAGTCTCTTCAAAAGGTTTCAGAACTAATTCATCTAACATGTGAAAACTCAGAAAGAACAACATCTTGGATTGCCATCTTTTGAAGTCTTTCCCACTGAATTTTTGTGGTTTATCAACATCATTTTTAGCCATTGAAACAGAAGAAATAGCTATTGTGTTAAGATTGTTGGTTCTGCAACAATGGAAAAACACTAAACAGAGAAAATTGTTAACGTTAGGAAATCACTACACTCTGATGTTGATGCACACACAAGGACATAGCCACCTACTCAGCAAATTGTCCTTAACACAATAGTTCTCGGGTACTTCTCAATAATGAGAGATGTTATACCCCAACAGAGAAGATGTGTCCAGGATAGAACTGCCCGTTATGATTTGAATTAGCAAAATACAAATCACCATCTAGAACTTAACAACAAGATATATAGAAGGGAAATAAACAATCAATTGCGCAAAACAAAGCAAGAAGAGGGGAAAAGAGCTAGGGATAGTAGCCTGCTCTGGAGTAAGTTGAGATGATAAACTCGTTTTTCTTTTATAGCCAAATGAAAGAGAGAAATCAGTGTGTTAATTAATGAGAATAAATTTTATAATTAATCACAAAATTAAGTGTGAGATTTAATTATGAAACGGTAATAAAACGGTCAAAACATATTTTCTTTTATGACAAAAATTATTCTCGCTGGGTCGTACGCCCCCATATTTAAAACAAAATTTAATGGAAACATTTATGTTTAAAAATATAAGTCTTGGTTGGCCCGCAGCCTTAGCTACGCCCGTACCCACAAGCATACTCAATCCCGCAACACACAAGCACCACAAGCTCCACAAGCACCGCAAGCTCGCAAGCCGCAAGCATGCGTGCTTCGGTGCAAAGCACCGCACATGTGTGAAAAGTATGCTTACTTCAACTAGCCCATTTCCTTAGTCCTCCCAACCACAAAAGATTTTAAACCCTAAGGGCCCTCCCTTAGTTGCATTTTTTGTGGTAATAAAGGGAGAACTCATCTCTAGTCTCTTCAATGTGGGACTAAAGGTTCTTCATTCACAATAGTGAAATATGAGCTAGCTTACCTTAGTGACTTCTAGGTTTTAAGGTCCATTCCCACCAAGACCAAAATACATTTTAAGTCATTTTTCTCCAACATCAGGTGGCTACGATGGAGTTGTTGTTGGTTATAGGTCTCAATCAAGGTTGATGATGATGATCGAGGGAACATGTGGTGTTGATAATCGAGAGGAAGATGGTTTGATCGATAGTCGATTGCAGTTATAAATAAGAATCATAGTGGCTGTTTTAAGTCTATGATGATCATGGCCGTGAGTTATTCGATGTTGATCTTGATAAAGAAGCTCGAGTATATGGTGAAGAAGGTTAGAAGAAAAATGGCAAAGCTGCCATTGATCATGATGATCACGACAATGGTGTTCGCTGGTGACTGTGGTCACAGTGAGATGGAATAGAAGATGTGGTGATGGCTGTGAGCGAGTGAACCAAGAATGAAAGAGTGGGTACCAGTGATTCTTGCTATTGGAGGTCGTTGTTGATGATGGTTGTGATGAGCTTGAAGTTTTGGCAGAGAAGATTGATTGTGTTGTTGTTCAACTTTAATTATGTGGTAGTGTGATGAATATATGAAGAAGGAAAGAATGAGACAAAAAAGATATGATGGTTCGAGGTGGTTGATAACTTGCTATCAACAGAGTTTAGCTAAATCAGGGAAGTAAGTTGGAATAGTTGACGAAAAAATATGAGGATAAAGTTTCGCGTTGAGAAAATTTTAGAACAGTTCACGTCCAAGTTCAAACCTGGCCGTAGAATTGAAATGGAAAAGAGAGGTAACTTACGTCTATCTTATTCCTGGCCATAGAATTAAAAGAAAAAGAAAAGTAAAATCTCAGATAAACTTACATCCAAATTTAACCTGACCGTAGGAAGAAAAGGAAAATCACCAAGGAAAAACTTTGCATATGCCTGTCATTTCCTTGGAACCGAGAGGCCAATTCAAGTTTTAAAGATGAAAATGGGTTGGGCCCTCTATACTTATGCGAGCCCATTAGATGTTATGTTTTTTTTTTTAATAAGAAAGGAAGTTTCATATATTAAAGAAAACTACAAATTGTTCATATCCTGTTGTAACAGGTCTTGAATCCAGGAACGGAAATTGTTCAACCAATTAAAACATGAGTTTTGTGATCTTGCAAACTTAGCTAAAGAATCTGCAATATGATTTTCATCCCTGTGCATATATCTATAAGACCAATACTCTACTGAACTTAAATTAAAATTGCAGCATTGATAATCTTGTAAGTAGTCCACTTAACATCCTGTTGTCTTCCATTTACTGCAACAATCACATTAATGCAGTCACCTTGAAGCTGAATTCTAGACCATCTATTATTTTTTGCCCACAAAACAGCTTTCAACAGCGTATGTGCCTCTGCTTGTTCTGGATCTATTGTCGAAGATGTGCCACCTCGCATTCCATTGCCTGAACCTGCAAAATTCCTACAAATTAGTCCCCATCCAGAAGGATTATTACTATCTAAGTGTGATGCATCAAAGTTGATCTTTAAGACATCTCCATCAGGATTATTCCAAGTATGTTGTAATTATCTATGAGAGCTATTATTATTGTTCATAGCATCCTTAGCTCTCGTCCAATCACTTATCTGTAGAGAAACATTATTAGATAAAGAGTTAACATATAACACTATTATTGAAGATTTTGGCACATATAGCTTTCCAAATAATCCATGCAGTGAAGCTAGCTATCTCATACATGATAAAATCATTGTTTACCATATTATTTCATGTTACAAAGAAACTATAAATCCAATGATAGAAGTCTACATTCTGCAACTGAACTGCTACTCTATCATTCACAGTATGCCAAATAGTTCTTGACATGGAGCATTCAAGAAATAAATGCTGAGGAGTTTATATACTAGTACCACACATGGGACAACTGTTATCATGATGACTAGAAATATTAGCTAGCTTAGATTTAGTTGACAGGCATTTATGAAGCAGTTTCCACATGAAATATTGAACTATAGGAGGGAGCTTATGTTTCCAAAAGGGTTTCCAATAGATAGATAATTGTTCTTAGTTGGCTTGGAGACTAGAGATTCATTTAGAATTTCATTATAAGCTGATTTGACGGTAAAGAAACCACTATTAGATGGTTGCTATCTTATCTTATCATGCCTGACAAAAGGAATTCTTATTTTTGTTATTTCAGTAACAGTATTTTCATCAAACAAAGCTCTAAGAGTGTTGACATTCCAATCTTTAATATCATGGTCAATCAATTGACTAACAAAAGACATGTTAGTATAAACATAGTTGGAGGATGGTGGAATGTGCATTGTTGGGATCCAGTTATCCTTCCAGATGTGCACAGAAGAACCATCCCCAATCTCCTAAATATAATACCTTTTAACAATTTCCAAACCTGTGCATATCCCATTCCAAACCCAAGAACCTTATCTATTCATATTGTCACCAAGAGAATTATTATTAGCAAAATATTTATCCCTAAGAATAATAGCCCATAGCTTATTAGAATTTTCAATCATCCTCCAAGCTAATTTGGCTAGAAGAGCCAAGTTAAGAATGTAAATCCTTCTTATATTTAAGCCTCCTAGTTCCTTAGGGAGAGCAACATCACTCCAACCTTTTAAGTAGCAACCTTTTTTAATTTTCCTTTATTCCCCACCAGAAATTCATTTGGATACTATCCATTTTTCTTCCAATTAGCTGTGTGTTATGACTTATTCACGTTTTTGGCTAACTTTGAGAGTTTTGGCAACCTATTTCGACCGGGATTCGAGCAAAGGCACTTCCAATTTTGGGATATCTATATAAGAGACAAGTTCACTTTTATTGATATCATATCATACGTATCTTTTAGAGAGAAGAATAGAAGCTTTGGGTTTTGGATATTCTTTTACAATAAATAGGGTTTGCTTTAATTTTCCACTTTACTATTTTCCATGGATTTTAAGAAATTCATGAGTAGGTAAACTCCTCATATTGGTTAAGGATGTAGTCGAATATCATGAACATGTCATTAAATTAATATATTAGTTTTATCATCTTAATCAAATCATTATTGTCTTGTTCTACTAATTATTATCGCCATGTATGATTGTGTGAATGTTTGTTTAAGAGCACTACTAAATAAGCATGAATGCATATCTATGGCTATACAAGGTTTTAAGATACAAAATTGTTGATAAACCTTGTCATTAGTAGCATATTGTGATTACCAATTGTATCTAAAACCTTTGTGTGATTGCATATAGAATCTTGACATATGTTAAATAGAATACTCGTAGTGTATCTATTGCATTTATTAGTATAATTCATAGAACTTAATGCTCTTGGAGAATTAAACTTAATAGCACGTTGTATTAGGTTGTTCTTTGACATAAGGAATTTACCGGAGTATGCTCTCGATGGGATACTCTAGGACTCTTGATAATGAATGATTAAGTGAAAACTCTAGTTATTAGTAAAAGTGCATGTCTTATGATTGAACATGAACCCAATTAACCAGTACTCTTAACCTATTGCTTTTCTTTACTCATTATTTGCCGGTATAACTACTTTAGTTTTAGAACACAAAATCCCCCCAGTTTACATAAGTTCTCAAATACGAATAACAACCCATATCTCCTTGTGGATCAAATTTGTTCTTATAACTATACTCTTATTTATTATTGTGAGTGAAAATAACTTGAAATAATTTTGTTTGGATGACAATCGACCAAATTTTGACGTCGCTGTAAGGGAGGCATATCATATTGTTATTTTTTTTTTTGATTTCTTATTCTTAGGTTCTAATTTAGTTTTGAGAATTATTTTTCAGGTTACCTAAACCTGTCGGGTATCCACATATTGGAATAAAGACTCGGAGATGAACTATACTGAAAGACAAGCAAGAGGAAGCAATGGGTGATGAAACCGTACACTTAAGGACTTAGATTGTCACACGATGGATACACAACAATGGGTATTCAAACAACATATACATTTGAGATCAAGCCAGGTTGATCCAAAGTTTCATGGAATGACTAATGAAGATCCAAACAAACATCTAATGGATTTTCATAACATATTCATGGTCATGCTACCAAAGTATACAAATGCAGATGGAGTTATGTTACGAGCTTTTCCATTCTCCTTGATGGACACTTCTAAGGAATGGTTATACTACTTACCTTTCGGCAGTTTCACAACTTGGACTCGTTTGAAGAAACTCTTCTTAGAAAGGTATTTTACTGCATCAAAGGCAACTCAAATTCTTAAATAGATTTATGGCATTTAGCATATGGTATGAGAGATATTAATGAATGATGGAACATTTCAAGAGATTGGTGGCTAGCTGTCTGTGTCATCAATTCAGTGATTTGTTGATTATTCAGTATTTCTACGAGGATTTACAAGAAAGTGAAATAAATCTTCTCAACCCTGCAAGTAGTGGTGCACTAGTGAACAAAACAGTAGCTCAAGCTAGAGAGTTAATTGAGAACATGGAAGAAAATTCTCAACAATTCTCAAGTCGTGGGTTAGAATCACTCGTCAGGAGAGTCAATGAAGTGAGCGAAATTTCTCAGCTTCGTCAGCATATGGGAAACATGGCAGCAATAATGCAACAAATTGCAGCTGTGGTGGTGTCATCATACCCCCAAGGTTATGAAGAATCAAGTGATCAAGTCAACGCTATATTTCCAAATCAATAGAGGAAACGATACGATCTATATTATAACACATACAATCCAGGATGAAGAGATCATCCCAACTTCAGCTATGCAAACAAGCAAGCTGCAGTTCCATGACCGGTTCTCAATCGTCCTAGTGGTTTTGAACAACAAGTACAACAAGTACAACAAATACAACCAGTTCATAACTCAGAATCATTAGCGATGCTTGCCATGATGAAGAATATGACTTTATTGATGCAGAAAATCAGCAGACAACTGATAAAGCAATCAAAGAAATACAAACGCAAGTGGGCACCAAATGGAATGGTTACTCTAAGAGCCGCAATTGGTGATCAAGTAACACCAAGGGATGAATGTGGTAGACCCCATCGAACGTGTTATACGATATTCCATGAGTGTTATACGAAACTCCCTTCAAGTATTCGTCCTTACGTGTTATCTACCAACAACGTGGATGCAGATGAAAAATGTTGTTTTCAGGTTGTGTCTGAACAAATAGGCCATTTAACTTTGGCGGATGAGGCGAACCTAAAACAATGCAAGTATTTTAGAAAGATGATGACCTAACGCCTACAAGAAGACAAGGAATTTTATATCTCAATGATGTTGGAAGGAACAATGAAAGATAAAAAAAGTGAAATTCGATGAATTGGTTGCTCGTGTACAAGGGACAGAGGGGAATGAAACAATTACCAACAAGCACTTTATGACTATGCCTCGATATGGCCATCTGTTAGCATATACGTTTAGTTATGTTGTTCATTATTTTGGTCAGGGAGCATTTATTACATTCACACCAAAAATAACAAAGTGTGATAAATCGCTTAAGGATCGAAGATTTTTTATAATCAACGTTAACAACATATATTTTGTCGGTCTTAGGTTACGTGAGTATTTTCCATTACCTCAATTGTGTAGGTTGACTTATTTTTTTAGGGTTCACCAACAACACCTCTAAGGAATGGCTGAAAAAATACGAGCCCAACATGAAACGTTGGGATGAATTGGTTGAGCTGGATCAAATCAAGGATACAATCATGTTGAATTAAGTATTTGGATTTTGTTAACAAATGAACTATCATATGTCCATAATTTATCGTTTTCATATATTGAACCACTCTTAATGAATGAAAGAGATTTTTTTTGGTAACACTGAATTTTTTTAGATTTTTTTGTTAAACAAACAATAGAATCGACGCTTACATGATTCTATATCTACCAATTCTTGGACTATGATAACACATCAGTCTGAAAAATTCCAGAATCGGCGAATGTGGAAGACCACGACGGCCAATTCTGATCACTATTGAAAAAGAGTAAGTTGTCGTCTCCACCAATTCTGATTAACTATTGAAAAAGCTAAAAACTTCAATAACAATCGGCCCATATGCACGTACCTAATAACCAATTATGACCATAAAAAAAGGGAACTTAAAAAGATAAACAATCGGTGGATAAGAAAGTCCATACCTTCCGATTGCACAATTCAATTTTTTGAAAAAAAGGGAAGCGAACTTTGAGCCATTCATATAACGCAATGAACCCTAAGTTCATCTATGCATAAAACAAAACAAGTACTCAAATAATTACAACCCAAACTAAATAACACAACAAGTCTTAGTTCAATTTAGGCAAAAAGTCTTAAAACCATTTTCACAACTTAGATATCAGCAGCAGCAGAAGCAGCACCATCAGAAGCATTAACGATTTTATTACCACCACTATCAGCAACAACAACACCTTCAGCAGCCTCTTCGGCTTCTATCTCTTCAAAGATTGGATCATGCTATCTCCATAAAGCAATGTCATTTTTTTTTCGGGTTTCCACTTCCATAACCTCATCAAGCTCCTCTATTTCCAGTTGACCTAGGAGCAACAAAACTTCCTCCAATTTGGTTTCGACACCGAAATCAAAATTTTAAAGATCGCGGCTAACCTTTTGTTGTGGTTTTCTGTCAATGTCACATTAACGGATAGCTACGTGATTGCCACTCTTGCGATTGTCCATATTGGCCATACAAAAAAAATATTTCAATAACAAACATAAGTATCACTGAAGATTAAAAAAATTATATAACAAGGACTATTCATCATTAAATCCTAAAATGAAAACAAAATAATCGGCTGATAAGACGATGCTTATCCACCAATCTTAACCTTAAAAGTGAACATAAATATCAGTAAGAAGAAATCGGTGGATACGACACATATGTATCCACCGATTTCTACTTACTGATGAAACTAAGAAAAAATAATCAATATCCAGAATCGTTGGATACGACAGATAGAATCCACCGATTCTCATTACAGAAAAGTAAAAAGAAAGTGAAAACAATAGAATCGGTGGATACGATCTGTCATATCCAACGATTATGGATATGATATTTGTTAAAAAATAATATAAACATAAATCGACGGATAAGCATGTGTCTTATCCATCCATTCTCATCTGCGAAAAGTTAAAAAAAAAACATGTAGAATCGGTGATACGATTTGTCGTATCCAACAATTCCATCTAGGCTATTTATTTAGAAAGAATATGAACAGAAATCAACGGATACGGATGTACCCCATCTACCAATTGTGCTGCATATTCTTCATGTCCATGAAAAACATAACTAGAATCGGTGGATACAATAGATCTAGATCGACCAATTATGTCTATATTTCAGGATTTTGATTCACGAAAAGTAAAATTTAAACCTATAGATCAATCAAAAATGCTGCTAAAAGAATGAGTTTATAGAGACTTACTTTATATATTAAAAGAGTGGGAGATCTAAGTAGATAGAGAAAAAGTTGGTTTAAGATTTTTAGAATTTGGAAAGTTTAGATGGAATAGAAAGTTTGTTTTTGTTTTAAGTTTTTAATAAATTTAAAAATAATAAAAATAGAAAGAATCTTCTATTTATATTATAATTTTAGTATTATTGTTAATTAATAAATAGGGGTAGTTTGGTATTTGTAATTAAAATTAGACACCTTTTATTCTATTCTCTAGTTGTGAGTAAAATTGAATAGGCTTCAAATAAAACGACTAATCTTAAATTAGCCGGAATAAAAACACACGACACGATATATGCAAAAATGTCAAGCAAAATGGCCTAAAAGGGAATCAAGTATCCTTGAAAATTGACTACTGCAAGCCATATGGTGCCTATCCAGTGGATTTCATGGTATTCGGTGAACTTTATTTAGTAATTTTAGTTCTTTAGTATACATCTTTGTAATGTAGTGGTTTACCGTATAGGTTCTTACTTCACTAAAATTGTTGCATTCTGCTTTGTTGGCATTTCTTGGTACGACTGGATTCAGTTTCCACTATGCTAACTGACTTATTTACTTACTATTTGTTATGAAGATTGCCATTTCCGTTTCCCCTAGTGGGTTTTAATGTTTTGCCGATAGCCATTTTGTTTTCAAGTACACAATTCTTTATTGCTGATTGAGGATTCGGAGCACTGTACACGAATGATATTATTTGAAATACCATTCGAGGAGACTGTAGGTTAGTGAGCTTATCTGGTTATAAACCTATGAATGCATATACTCTTAGATCAGAGGGCAGCCAACAGTTGTCACTCTATCTAAAAGAAATAGTTCAAAGGGATCTTGTGCATCCAATGGCTAGCAATTCCCCTGCAGCAGCCTTAAAGATTTGAAGTCAAGTTTAGTCACCGCTCTATTATGGAAACAAGTACGGGGCATTGTTTTGGGATCCCGTTTTATCATTTTAAGATATAAATAATTGGTTTAATAACCCATAAATAAGTTTTTATGGATGTATAGGACATCTAAAATAAAATGTTTTTGTAATATCCATATTTTTCAAATATCCTTTATGGACATTCTACCCAGATTTCATTAAGAGAAATAAATGAAAGTGGCTAGATTACCGTTCAGACTTTGGGTTTATAAAGAAAATTTTTGAAACGAGTTTCATCATGTTTATCATCCTGTTTTTTTCGGTTCTTTCTCTTTTCATTGTTCAAAAACGAAAAAGGGGCATAAGTTTCAGATCTGATTAACAGTTCAAATCGTGGTGAAGAAATGTTGTGAAGTCAAAGATTAAAGGATACTTACTTCCGAAATCTGATTAACACTTCAAATCAGTAAGTTCTCAATTTCAATTCATTTAGTTTTTAGCCTGATTTTGATTCATAGATTCAATCTGTTTTAGTTTGTGTTTGATTCTAAGATGAACACATATCGTTTTATTCTTTGATTCAGTATGATTTGAAGCTCATTAGCTATTTTGATTGTGTAATTTTCTTGGCAATTTTTGTGTATATGTTGATGCTTTTTCTAGGGTTAGTAATATTTTGATTGTTATGCTTAAAAACTTCACCAATTTTGTTTCAATTCATCAATTAGGAAAGAAAATTAAATTTTCTCTACCAAGTGAGTCACTACATTTCTATAAAGGGCCTCTGTGAATGCATGCCGTCTGTCTATCCCTCAGGACTGGGAACCAATTAATTGTTAATATAAAACCAATTTCATGATTACCATAAATGATTTTTTTAACTTATTTCTATGTGAACTGATTTCAATTTTCCCTATATAACTCATCATATTTTTAGGCTTTTGATCTGTTTTTATATTCAATTTGATGAGCATTCAACTTGTAGTGTTTTTTGTAAACTGATTTCAACTAATTTCGATCGATGTTTGTGAACAGATTTTTGTTTCATCATTTAAAGCAGGATGAATCCAGTTTCATCCTGTGTTGATGTTTAGAAAATTTGTTGAACACTTATGTTGAATACTGTTGTCATTGAGAACATATTATTGTTAATATATTTTTTTATAGATGGATCCCGATTACCAAATTGTTTGTGTTGTTATGTACTCTACGGACTCGTGTTCATACAAGGTTAGTATGCCGTCAATAGTCGATGAATTGAAGTTGCATGTGTGTTCGTGTTGGACAAAGATGTCATCAGCATCAATTCAAATTATATTTGATGGTGGTGAGGGAAAAAAATGGTTGTCGATAGTGATTTTAAGCTTTAATAGGTGATATCATTTTGTTACGTTAAGAGTTTGAGTTTGTTGGAGTTTGAACTTGGGTTTGTCCGTGAAGAACATTTGACGATGGAATTGTTGTTAGCTGAAGAAGCAAGCCAACAACTGTCCATTATTCCTACTTTTCATCATGGTTGTCGTCCCAACAACGAGCGTGCATTTAATGGAAAAATTACGGTAAAAAAAATTGTAATGGAGATGAATGGGAATTCATTATAAAAGGTGTCGGCCAAGAGTTTTTGGGAGGACGGGAAGAAGCTCGGGTTGTTGTTCAAAAGTATAATCATTATTTTGGTCGCAAAATTAAGGTTCTTAAGAGTGATGATACACGATATACAGTTGAGTGCTTTTATAAGAAGGAATTTCAATGCAAATGGAGGTTTCATGCATCAACGAAGACTTCAAGTTTGAAGAAGCACTTTATCCTTTGAGACTATAATGGAGGCCATACGTGTTGTGCCGGTTATAAAGATGAAACCAATAGTGTTCCCATTACACGCGAGTTAGTTAAGGATTTGGTAATTGACCAACTCAAACAAAATCCAAACAAGAAACCACGTGATATTATGGCTGATTTGAAGAGTGATTATGGGTTAACATTGAGCTACGATCAAGCGCATGCCAGAAAAGAAGTATGTTTGAAGGAGTTATATAGTGATGATACCAAGGGATACACTGATTTGTTATGGTGGTGTGATGCTGTGAAGAGAACAAATGAAGGAAGTCGGGCTGATTTAGTCTTGGAAGGAAACCAATTCAAGAGTTTGTTATTCGCTTTTGAGGCTTGCATATTTGGCTTCGAATTGTATCGTCCGCTGTTGTTCTTAGATGGAACTTTTTTGACGGGAAAGTTTAGGGGATGCCTTATGGCGGCTACTAGAAAAAATAAAAATAATGGTATGTCTTCTCTTATAGATATATTTGATAAAAATTTATTTTATTATTGAAGTCAGATTGCATCCTCACAAATTGCATTTTTCTGTCAGTCTCTATCAGTATTTTTCACAGGATGCAACCAGTTACATCCTGTGTATATAACTCTGTTATTTTAATTTTTTACAGGATGTAACCAGTTACATCTTGTGTTTATCACCTTGACTTTTTCCGCTTAATGATTTTTTTTTTGTGTGTTTTGTTTTATTTTTGTAGGAATCTTCCCTTTAGTATACGGTATTGTTTCAAGCGAGAATGTCGACAACTGGCGTTGGTTCTTGTATAAGCTAGAGTCTATTTTGGGTCCTCGCCCATTAACTTTCATTTGGATCATCATGATAGTTTGGTCTTTGGTATTCTCGCTGTATTTCCTACTTCTCATTCAATGTTTTTATTCGTCAACTCTTGAATGTTTTCATGACGGTATGAATAAGTTGAAGGAAATGGGATGCAAAGGTCTTCACGCTACTTGAGTGCTCTTCCCGTGGAGAATCGGTCCACAACATATTGTAAGGGATGTCGATACGAAGACATGTGTTTAAATGTCGTAGAATCCTTTAATGCTGGGATTAGGAAGACGAAAAGTATGTTTATTGCAACATTAGTCGACCACATTCGATTCAAGATAATAGTGCATATGAGTTCAAGGAAGGTTGAAGGGTCAAAGTATTTTGGATATTTGTGTCCCAATCTTGAGAAAGAAGTTGAGAAGTCAATTCGTGTCGGCGGTACTTGGAGAATAAGCAAGTATGGTGAACTTGAGTTTGAAGTACACTCCTCCGATCATACTCATGCTGTTAATCTTAGCAAGTGGTACTGCAACTGTCAGCGTTGGTTTACTGATCAGTTCCCTTGCGCTCATGTTATCGTGTGTATGGTTTCAGCAAAGCTTTGCGTCTATGATTTCATTAATCCTTTATTTTTCTTCAGTATTGGGTTCTTCCAGGCTGCATATGATCATTCAATCAAACCAATTCCAAATTATGACAAGCCTTCAACTGTTGCTGAAGAAAAACTTATCCACCCACCAGATGTTGCTGGCAAAGTAGGAAGACTAAAGGAAAAGAGGATTCCTAGCACCGGTTCGGGTTTCACGAGATCTATTATGTGTGGTAACTGCGATACAAAAGCAAGGCATAACAAGACAACGTGTCCTCATCCTCCCGCCAAAAAGCTGCGGCTTATTCTCCCTCCTTAATAGCATCTATTTCCACTGATTCTTCTGGACAATTTATGATTCTTGGTCTTATTCATTATCTGCAACTTCTTGTTGCATATTAGACTCATTCTTTTTACAATTAGTATTTGTTTAGACAAATCTATTTTTATCATTGTTTGGGATTTTTATATTTTGTTTGAACAATTACAATGACTAGTTTATCTTAATGTTTTTTTGGGTTGTTCAATTGTAGATGCTCTTCAATTCAGGTACAACGTAGATTAAACCTTGAATAAATTCATGAAAAACACAGACTAAACCTGGATGAAACAGGTTTCATCCTGCATAATGTAAAAAAAAAATAGATTTTTTGCTTAGATGAAACTGGTTTCATCCTGTATATTCTGACAGAAAAACCCTGCGCTTGACAAAAATGTTAGTTTGCTTGGACAAAACCAATTTCATCCTGTATATTCTGACAAAATTACTTAAAATTATCAATAGGTAACAATTCAAGTAAAATTTTTCATATTAATTGATATGAAATTAGGATATATACATTCATAGATGAAATCCAAGGTTCATATTAATTGATCTGCAATTAAACTACATTAATAGCATTTTACATAAAAAACTTAAACTTAAACTTCTTTACGATCTTTAGATGAAACCAGATTCTTTACAAAACCGTCTTAGTTCTCTTCCAACTTCCAACAACTTCTTTCACCACTGAGTATTTCATATACGAGGTCTACTCGGTTTGTGCTAATCTTTTCCCTTAGAGTTTCTTCGTCTTCAAAAGTGAAACCATCTTTCATCACCCACTTCATGAAGTAGATAACATACATTCCAGAGTCAGGAATACAAAACCAAGTCTTTCATTAAGTTTTGTGTTTAATAAATGAAAAAAATATATAATAACAAATGCCACAGTGTGAATGACCTACCTTTCGCCATGTTGTGGACAATTCTCTATGGTAGTGAATTCATTATCATCCATGTTTTTATCATAGAGTTTGCTAAGAACTTGGTTCACTCTTATTACCATTACTTTTACATCCTCCAGACAACCATTTTTTGTAGTATCGAGAAGAGAATTGTAGTGTGTCCAAGAAACGTCATCGAAGTCAAATTGAAGCAATGTAAAATGGTATTTATATTCAGGCTTCGATGCAACTTCACATTGGTGGTTCATCGGGATCAACAAGTAATGGAAATCGTTGATGTTAGCATGCTGCAATTTCTGCAATTCATTATCTATCAACTTTGTAGCCATTTTTTCATCTACCGTGGAGACATAAAACTGAAAACAAATTAAGTGCACTATTTAATCCAATCATTTTTACCAAAAAAATTAATTAAAATAAATAAAATGTTTTTGTGTTTTACCCATGCAAGTGTTCTTAGAAATTCGGTCATAATGAATCCATCGCACTTACTGTTAGGTTTAAACAGTTCCCTCTATTTCATAATCTTGAACCTTATAATACTGTTCGGCACAAAATGATTTAACATCATTTATTGGATTCATCACCCATAAAAGAGATTGCAAACTCACCACCTCTGTTGTAATTCCAAATGCAGTCTCTGCATTATTGATCATTCATATAGTTATAACAGTTAAAAAACATGATGAAAAAACCGGTAAAAAGAGGATGAAACTGGTTTCATCCAAGTTTAACAGTTTGGTATAAACAAAAACCATACTAAAATGAATCCAGTTTCATCCTAAACAATAATGCAAAAACAAATTATCAAAACAAAAAACAGTTGCGCGTACCTTAAATTTTCAGATTTGTAGAACTCTTTGATTAACTTTTCTTCGGTTGCTTTGTTTTCACTCAAGCAATTTTTCCACAACTTGTTATTCTTATCTAACTTCTTCAACTTATCACTCTTTTTATTCTTTTCATCATTCCTAATATAATACAAACCAAGGTTTTTCCTCTTCCTTGTATACTGATACACATTCTTCACGTTTCTCTCAATCGACCCAAGTTCACTCATAACTGCTAAAGGTTGTGCTTCAATAACTACATCTGTGTTTGCAGCTTCGGGAATTTTATTGGGTGCATTAACGTTTTGAGGAACATCACCTTCTACATCTCTGTTCATCTCTTGAGTGATTTTAAGATTAAAAAAATCTGGAGGTGGTGTATGAACAATACTATGAAGAGAAGGTGAAGCTTGTGGAGTTTCTGATTGCGACTTGTGCTGTCCTTTCAATACTTCCACTTTATTTCACAAGTCTAAGATTATCTTATCTTTATCCTCTAATTCAACCTTCAAGTTAGAGATAATCTTATCTTTCTCTTCTAATTCATTCTTCAAGTTGGATATATTTTCTTCATGGTTGTTTTCTTCCTCACTAAACAAACATAATTGTCTTTCCTCTTCATTCCAACTACCAACAAAGTCAATCATATGCAACCATGTAGACAACATGTTTTCATTTTCAGATTCAAGATGCATCTGGTTTCATCCAGTGTTTACACAAGATGTAACTAGTTTCATCTAGTGATTACAGAAATATTACACAGGATGTAACTAGTTTCATCTAGTGATTATAAAAATATTATGGCTTTATATTATAGATTTACCTGATCTTTTGAAAGATTTTTCAGCATCGCCTCGACATCAGAAGACACTTGATACATGTTCCATCTTGCAAACCTAGGTAAGTTATCACTCTTGTCTTCTTTTTTCAATACCTTTAGTATGTTCATATATCCAGTACTGCAACAATAAAAAGAACAAGATGAATCTGTTTAGTTTTATGCTTGTTGTATTGAAGATAACGAATGTTAAAAAATAAAATAAAAAATTATATAAACTCACCAACAGATAGAAGCTACAACCATTTACAGAGTAAGGTATCTTATGTACTTTCGCAACGCTTTCCATTAGATGCTCATGGATGAGATCCGACCATGAGATTTTATTGACGATATCAATTGACTTCACACAATTTAAGTACTTGTAATTTATATACATACCACCAGTGTTTGTGAAGAAAATTGTACAAAACATGTATAACAACAAAAGGGTCACCAACTCTTCTTCTTTGCATTCTTCTTTGATGACATCCTTGATTCCTTTAATAATGTCATTTTTCTCCAATTTGTCTCCACTTTTATTTGCATCCTCCTTCCTGAAGTACTTTATGTAAAATTCAGAAGTTTTCAGACTAGGGTCCTCCTTTGTCCCATAAAGTTCCTTATTTTCTTCACTCATACGTATTCTCTTCATTGCAAAGGTAACAACAAGTGAGTTAGGATCCGTCTTCAAAATTCGACCACCAATCTTGAATGAGTTGTTTGATTCGTAACTCATTATGATGTATTCTAATGGCTTTGGAGCTTTGCTACATTCAACCTTTCCCATTTTTCCTTCTTTGATCACATTCAAAAAACTCTAAAACTCAATCTTCCTTAATTCATCCTCTTGTTTCTCTATGATTTCCAATGAACCTATTAAATCCACCGAAAGGTTTTCTTCCCTTCCTTTCACTCCAAATGATCTTCTTCATTACTTTCTCCAACCACATTTACGTCATGCTTTTTCTTGGTTCTTAATATACCTTTACTCTTGCTTTTGCTTCCTACAACAAGATGAAACTTGTTACATCCTATCAAAAATAAATTTATATCTAATATTAAACCTGGATGAAACTAGTTTTATCCTAGTTTAAATCTGCTGAAACTGCAGATTAAACCTGGATGAAAGTGGTTTCATCCTAGTTTATCCTAACAATTGTTCACCATCATTAACTCAACACAGATGTTCAATAACAATTTAAATATAAAAAAAATCATAAAGTGGTACCTTTAGTTGAGGGGGCCATTGTGTCCTACCAATTTAGCCAAACTGTTAAAACCAAAAAAACCAACTAGTTGTTAGTTCAAGTTATAATCAATTAAGAGGATGCAACTGGGTTACTTTCAAGGGGCACACATAATCATAAACTAGAATACAAACAAGAATAAATTGAATTCATATAGGAAACCAGTTATATATGTACTACAACATCCCGAATTCATTACAATCACATCTGCCAACAAAGTAACCAAAGGAAACCAAATTCATACTTCATGTAAAATCGTTCTAACTAAACTTAGATGAATCCAGTTTCTTCCTATTAATTCTAACTAAACCTAGATAAATTGCATATTTCAGATTAAACCACATTTCACATACTCTCTCTGAACTGCACACTTTGCTTATTGAAAGCAGTTTCATCCTACTTTAAACCTGCTGAATCTGCATATTAAACCTGGATATAAAACAATTTACACTAACATTCTCCAATATCTACTCAACAATCACATCATAAACACCAAATTCACATCAAATTTCATCCAACATACAACACCCGTTTCATCCTACTTACAACAAAAGTTTCATACACACCAATATAACAACAAATTTCACATTTACAACAACGACAAATCCATCTCAACAGAAATAACTAGATGAACCTGTTTTTATCCTGGTTTATACTAACATTCACCAATATCTACTCTATACAACATACACACCAATTTCACATTTACAAAACTTTGCCCAGATTTTGATTAAACCTAGATGGATGATTCCAGTTTCGTCCAAGTTTAAATGGGTAATGTGTAAAATTTCCCTAAAATTGAGCATGTGATTAGATTAGGGAGCATCATCAAAGAAGCAGATGAAACCAATTTCAATCATAAAAAAAAGACATCAAAGAAAACCTAAAATTAGTAGATAGAAATTACCTTCTTCGTAATGGTGATTAAGAGTAGAATTGAATAGGGTTTTTGTTGGTGGTGGTGATAGAAACTTCTGGTTGAGTCGTGTTGGTGTTGATTGATCTAGATGAAACTGACTAGGGTTTTTGATGTGGTGGTGGTGGTGCTGGTGGTGAATGTGGATGGAACAGAGACTTGATGGTATCTGGTGGTGCTGGTGAAGAAATTTTTGATGCAGATCAGAATAGGAGTTTCTGATGGTGTTGATGGTGGAGAGGGTGGGAGAAGTTTTTTCCGTTGTGGAAAAGGTGGGAGTAGTTCTGAACTGTTCGATATTTTTAAGCTGGTGGGGGTAAAACTGATTTTGTGGGGTAGAAATCCTAAAGGGTAGTAAAGTCAGTTTTTTTGGAAACTTAATACCATCCATTTCACCCAGGACAATATTTTAGAAGACTATTTCAACCAAATTTTAAAGGTTTCTGGGCAATAGGCCCATTTTCTCTTTGCAGTAATACTCCCTAGTACATGTAATTGGACTTTATTTAGTATAGTGTACTAACTTCAATATGTCTTTCTTCTTTTCCCCTATATAAATAGGATCTCCAAATTGTCATAGTTTCATCATCCATGCTTCAAAAAAAAAAAAAAAACATTTTCTCCTGTTAGCTTAAGTTGAAAGAGTGAGAGTGCTTAGAAAATGGGTGCAAAAAATGTTAAGGTTTTCATTTGGCTAGGATTTGTTGTTGCCATTCTCCTAATGTCTTCTGAGGTTTTAGCTGTTAAGGACTTGGCCGAGAAAACATGTGAGTTTCGGTCATTCATTGTGTTTGTGTGCAATTTCAATGTGTTATTCTAGAAAATTGATTTGAATTTATTCCAAATTTGTTTAATCTTCTGATTTGTCTATGTTGTTTTTATTTGCAACAGAGGTGGAGACAACTAAGAAAAATGGAGTAAAAGACCCAAAATATGGGGCATCTCTTATTGGCGTGAATTGTGGTAAAAGAAATTGTTGTCTAGCCGGGTCAAATAGGTTCTGTACCTATTGCATAACATGTTGCACCTGAATTTGTTGCTCAAACCAAATACTGAAATTCTTCGTTGAATCTACTTCTGCTACTACCGACAATACTAATCCTTAGAACTGGCTAATGAATATGTGTTACTGTGATCAAGTACTATTATCTACAAGTGTTTATCTATCTATTTCAATCTATGTATAAAAGGAACATGGTTAGTAAAGCTAAATAACTGTCTTTCCAATATACCATGCTGCATCTATGTAATAATCTTAATTTGCATAAATAATTATGAGAGTGCAATACTTAGTTAATACATCTAAATAGTTACTTCATTTATATTTCATAATTCCGATATTTTGCGCTTAGCATTGAATTATGTATGACTATGAAACTGACTATTGATTTCACTTGTTCATCCTAATATATATTGAAAATTTTAGAACGCGTAACTGCACATGCCCCATAATATAGTGAAAACAAAATAAAGAAATATTTTACCTGGCTAATTTTAGGTCTACCTATTTTATTTCAGGCCTACCACTAACAGGGAAGTAGTCAAATGAGACTTTTATAGACTTGCATAGATTTTTTATTTGAGCGACTCCTAGAGACTCTCTGAAAATCTAGAGATTTCTAGTGATTTTATGAGAGTATTACAAAGAGTCTTTATGACTTATAGATACAAATTTAGTGGTTTTCTAGAGAGATTTTGTGATTTGTAGAGACAAAAAAATGTATAATATCTTTAAAAAATTCAAAATATCTACTAACTTTTTTTACTATATAAGTTACAATGTTAACAAAAGCACCATGAATAACTCGTAAAACACGTGTCGATTGTAAAAAATATTTAGTATATGTATCACACCATCTGTGTTTTTTTTTCTTATTTTTCTTCGTTTTTTCTATAAATATTTTGTTCTCTTGGCCATGACAGAGTACTATCATGCAACACAAATGAAAAAGAATGAGTCTACATTGAATGTAAAACAAATAGAGTATGGATGTTAGATCATTGTAAAATAAATAAAAAGAAGATTTGTATGTGAATTTGATGCTTATGAGAAAATAACCCAAATTTGGTCTTTAAAAATCTCCAAAAATCTCACCTATTTAGGAGAGATTTTTGTCATGCCTATTTTCTTTCAAAAGTCCTCCAAAGTCTCTAAAATCTACAAATCCATGACTTATAAATAATAACAAGGGTGTTTGAGTGACTCTTAAGAAATCCAATCCAATAACATGGAGTTTTAAAGAATTAAAAAGACTTAAAAAAGTCATTATCCGCTGACAAGGGAGATTAGGAGACTCTCTTAGAATCTCTATTGACTAAGAATAGATTTGAAAACTCTCTAAAAATCCTTCAAATTCCCATTTGACTACCTCATTGTAAAAGTTAAAATAGGGTCATTATGAAATAAAATCAAAACTCCCTTATCCAACTATTTATGTTATTGACTAATATACTTAATTAATGTTAATTAATTCAAATATTAGTTAAATTAGTTGGTGATTCAAATAGGATTATAGTTAGTGTTAGATGGTAAGAATTAGAGTAGAGTTATTTTTCAAAAGTTTGTAGAAGAAGAAGAAAAAGTTGGGGAAATCTAGGGTTTTGTGATTTGGTAGTAAGAAAATGAAAATTTATAGTGACGATGAATATTTTAGTGGTGATGAAGAAGTGGGTGCATCTACGTATCACCAATCAGATTATAATGAGTTCGATCCTACCAATTTGGATTATTTGTTGGATGAACAAGAGCGTGTAAACCAATGTATATTTGATGATTTTACTCAAGCAAATGAAGAATCTAACCGGGAAAATGAAGATATTAATGCTTCCAATCGTCAGGTATGCGTTCTAAGGATCTCGAAACATGTTTTTGAACCTTATAATCGCCAAAAAGTGGATTTTTTTTCTAGATTTTGAGTTATTTTCTGGGCTACGTACTACCCAGAATCGGCGGATATGGTCATGAACAACGACCGATTCAGGTTCATGTTTTGTTGGGATTGTTAGATAAAAAAAATTGTCTGTTGAGGAGTCACATATCGACCGATTCTATCACTTGGAGATTTTCCCAAAATTCGACAAGTATATAATCGGTCTATATGTGACTCCATAACTGCCGATTTTAGTTGCTAAAATGTCCAGAAAGCTGAATGCTAGAATCGACACACAATTCAGTTCAGTGTGCCAATTTTAGCATTTGGGGATTTAAAAAAAAAAACTAGACAAGGAAGAATCGATGGATAAATATGGACCTAAATGACGATTTTGTAGAATCATTCGACACGATTGTTACCTATCCGCCGATTTTGTTGTCCTAATTTTTTGATATGTATTGTAGATCGTTCAAGCGCTCGGCAACGATCAACCTGAACCCGTGTCTCAGCTCGGACCTGATACTTCTGACCACTACTACACTGATTTGGTGTGGAAAAGAAGGACAATGCAAGGCAATGGTTTATGGATAAAGGCATAGACATCAATTTCGCATTAGTCTTAGGCCGTCGGTCGATGCGTGATTGTTTGGACATTGTTTACAAGAGAAGTGGCAAGATTGAAAGTCACGTTGCAAAGAAAAAACCGTATGTGAAGAAGACGCTGATAGTCTACATTACTAAATCAAACATGAATGCCAGTTGTTTGTGGATAAAAACGAATTTAGGGTAAAAGAGGAAAATGATGGAGTAGGCTGAAGCTAGTCAGAGCAATTCGTCTAGACGCCAAACATTTGTACTGTATAAGTACTTTTAAGATTCGAGAGATCAATCTGTACGAAATTGGCCTAAATCAAGGAGTGATCGTTCTAATTTCGTTTTGGTCACAAAGGAAGAAGAATGGTTTATCTACAGGAAGGGAAGTTGAGAAGATATTAATATCAATGAGATTGAATTTCAATGATAGGATATGTTAAACCACTATGAAGACGAAAATCATAAGTCTGAGTTTTCAAAGAATGCTCTAAGATGATAGATCTGTGATCATATATGTTTGCTATATTCTAAGATGATTGTCACTTTTTGTCAATAGGTTGAAGACCCGATTTATAACAGTGGAGTTAACACATTGATCTCGTAAGTGGTGGCAATTGCAGAAAAGTGGAAGAGTACAGAAGTGAAAATCGTGGTAAAACCAGTTCCGCTATGTCAGGGAAACTTGATGGTTGTAACACCATTAATCCCTTTACTCTTTCAACTACCGACACAACTTATTTACTTTCTAATTGTGGGTGTATTGCTACACCGCACGTGTTGTAGGCCGACAGACCAAAACCCTAGTGAATATCCCCTCATGTGATATGATTGATGTCTCGAGCATGGTTAAGTCTATTTTATAGACGTGTATTATTTGGTAAGTTGTTGACCTAGCTAGACTGTTAGTCTTAGCATATTGATGAGTCTAGCACGTTGCTCGGTGGTAAGTCTGGCTTGCTGGCTCATTGGTAGATGAAGCATAAAACGTATGTTGGACAAACAGTGATACTTAATAGATTATACACGTAGAAAGTCTGATTCATATTGATATTGGTAGTCGTGGCATATTATTGTGTCAGCTGAGGCACCAATGATATTCGGATGATCTTGTTGGATTGTTAAGCACATGTCTAATGATATTTCTTGTAATAACCAAGTCTTTTCTTAAAGTATTAGAATATGATCCCAATCAATTTGGATTGGAAGACTAGAGTAGCGCAATGTGGAGCGTGAAATCTAGTTATCATTGTGTTTCGGTTGCGAAACACCTGTTTATTTGAGAAACTAGATTTCTCTTCGTGTGAGCCTACCCGTAGCGTGTACGGATGCTAACAAAAAAAAATTACTTGAATTCGCATCAAAATGACACATGCCAAGGGTACATGTTTGAGTCGAATTAGGGGCATTTCAGTTTTTTTGCTTTCTTTAATAAGCTTTTCCGGCTGAATTTCATTTAGAATCCAGCCTTTTCTTCCACTCTTGAATCTTCTTTCTTCTCAAAGCAAAGAAATGAAAAATTGATCACAAAAACTTGAAATTTGAAGCTTGTTTTACATATTTCAATCGTTTGTTTCGGGTTGGTTGGTTTGAAAGCTTCAATTGCACAAAAGGTAGGGGAAATTCTTCTTTGGAACTATTTTGATTTGATAATCGTGATTTTGATTCTCTGTTTGTGTTCAATGGAATTTGAACCTTCTTCATACTCTTATTATACTCGATATGATGAATTTTATAATATTTTAAACGAATTTATGATTATTCTTCTTGAATATGATTTTGTTAAACCTTATGAGATGCGTTTTGTTTTACATTACTTGATAAGCTTTATACAAAAGGAGATAGAGTAACAGACTCCTAGTCTGTGGGAAAGTTACAGAAGTTGTTCCTATAGTTGTGGGTTGTTACTGACTTGACTTTTTCTTGTGCAGGTAATCAGGGATGCTAGCTGTACCTGTTATCATGCCCCCTCAAGATGGACCGCGAGAGAGGAGTCCAATCTTGGATTTTAGTTGTAGAAATCTTGAACTTGGTAAAGGTTTTGTAAGTGCATCCGCTAGCTGATCAGCAGATGAAACATGTGCTACTCGCAATACACCTTTTTGGACCTGATCTCTTATGAAGTGAAAATCAATGACGATGTGCTTCATTCGCGAGTGGAAAACCGGATTTGCACAAAGTTGCGTAGCTCCCACATTGTCACAGTAAATCACAGGACAAGTAGACAATTGAATTCCCAGATCAGTGAAGAGAGAAGTCAACCAATTGAGTTCAGCTGCAGCATTTGCCACAGCCCTATATTCAGCTTCAGTCGACGATCGGGCTACTGATTTTTGTTTCTTGGAACTCCAGGAAATAGGATTGCGACCAAGGTAGACAATATAGGCGCTGGTAGAAGAGAAGTCTTCCTTGTTGCCCCCCCAGTCTGCATCCGAGAACACTTGTAACTCACTGTTGGTGTGGATGTGATCAGAAAAGGCATGTAGCTTTAGAGAAGATTCCCTATACAGTTGAATACCGTCATTGATTGTGCCGCAAAGATAACGTAGAAGTCTTTTAACAACCTGCCAGTGTGTTGTTGTGGGTGAATGCATGTATTGTGATAACTTGTTCACTGCAAAACTCATATTTGGTCTTGTGATTAGTAGATATTGTAAACAGCCGACAACATTTCTGTACTCAGTAGGATCTTGCAACGGTGAGCCAGAGTGTAGGGACAACTGTGGTGTAGTTGGAATTGGAGTGAGTACAGGTTTGGCATCTAGCATTTTTGTTTTTGTTAAAATATCCATGATGTAGCGTTTTTGGGACAATAGAATACCTTGTTAGTTTGGTACATCTTCCACTCCCAGAAAATATAACAATGTGCCAAGATCCTTAATAGAGAACCGATTTGCTAAATTTGTAATAAACCGATTAACACAATTAGTGTTGTTCCCAGTTATTATCAAGTCATCCACATACACTAAAATGTATATAAGTGTTGTAGAAGTTTGAAGCACAAACAGTGATGTATCAGCATATGAATTTTTGAACCCAGAGTGCAGTAGAAACATGCGTAGCTCATGATACCAAGCCCGGGGTGCTTGTTTTAGCCCATAAATCGCTTTACGTAACTTGCAAACAAATGAAGGCTTGTCCTGATCAACAAAGCCCGGTGGTTGTTGCATGAAAACTGTTTCGGATAAATTACCTTGTAAAAAAGCATTGTTGACATCTAGTTGACGAAGAGTCCAATGTCGAGAGATAGCCAAGCTCAGAACAACTCTGATTGTTGTTGGTTTAACAACTGGGCTGAAGGTGTCCATGTAATCTACACCTGGTCTTTGATGAAATCCTTTTGCGACCAATCTGGCTTTGTACCAGTCAATAGAACCATCAGAATTACGTTTAATATAAAAAATCCACTTACTCCCAACAATATTTTGTTGTGGGTCTGGTGGTACTAGATCCCAAGTGCCATTGGTTACTAATGCATTGAACTCGTCTGACATGGGCTTGCGCCAATGGGGTTTTTGAAGTGCTTGAGCTACTGTTGTGGGTTCCGTAGTATTAGTCGAGGTCTTTTGTGTTGCAAGGTTCATTTTTCTGATGGGTTTGTGGATCTGGTTCTTGGCTCTTGTAGTCATTGAATGAGGCTTATGTTGTGGACTTGATGGGTTAACAGCTTGCATTTGTGTTTGTGTAATGGGATGTGAAACAGGAGATGGATGTTGAGTTCCTGTTTGCTGGGATGAGTCAGTTCTGCCTGGGTTCATACCTGAAGTTTCACTTGATGTTGAGGCTGTACACCTGAGTCCCTGGTCAAGTTCCACTGTCGATGATGGAATGAGTGGCCGCTGCTGTTCTGGGTGTACTACATGAATTTGTGGAGGTATCCATGTATCGATGTAATGTGCTGGTTGAAGATCTTGAGGTTTGGATAGTGTTTCATATGGAAATTGAGTTTCTATGAATTTCACATTCCTGGAGACATAAATCTTTTTGTTGGTTGGGTCTAGGCAATAGTAGGCACTCTGAGTTAGAGAGTAGCCTAGGAATATGCAAGGTATGGATTTGGATTCTAGATTGTGTGATGTATATGGTCTAAGCCATGGGTAGCATAGGCAACCAAAGATTTTCAGTTTTGAATAATTTGGTGAAGTCTGAAATATCACTTGGTAAGGTGACAGTAGGCGCAATGTTGGTGTTGGAAGTCTGTTGATTAAATAGACAGCAGTTGCCAAAGCATAGGGCCAGTAGGTAAGGGGTAGGGAAGCATGAGAAAGGAGAGCCAGACCTGTTTCAACAATGTGAAGGTGTCGGCTTTCGGAAAAACCATTGTGTTCAGGAGTGTGTGTGTGGGGGGGGGGGGGGCCCGGTAGTAAGGTGTGAAATTCCTGAATTTGAGAGAAAATCTCTGAGACTGATGTACTCACCAACATTGTCAGAGTACAGAGTTTTGATTTTTGTGTTGAAGTAGTTTTCAGTGAGTGCCTTGAATTTTATGAAGATTTGTTTCACTTCTGATTTATGGTGTAAGGGGTAGAACCATATGTATTTGGTAAAATGATCAACAAAGATGACATAGTACTTGAACCCATTTGTAGATAACACAGGTGATGTCCACACATCAGAGAAAACTGTTTCAAGTGGTTGGTTAGAGACAATGGAGGAGGTAGAGAAAGATAACTTGTGACTTTTATTGCAATTGCAGGCATTACATGAAAGATTGGTTGATATTTTAGGAAGCTGTCCTAAGTTATTTGTGGACACAATGTGTTGTAAAATAGGATAGGATGGATGCCCAAGTCTTTGCTGCCAGCAGAAAGTGTTGAGCTTCATGGTTGAAAAGGCATACTTTGTGTGTGTCAGTGGCCACTCATAAACACCATCTTTAGTTGGTCCTGTCATCAGGGTTGCTCCTGTGCATAGCTCCTTCACAAGAAAAGAACAAGGTAAGAATTTAACTGACACATTATTAGTTTTGCAAAACTGAGAAATTGATATGAGATTCTTTCTCATTGAAGGCACATACAAAACATCATCTAGTTTGAACAGTTTATTAGATGTAGGAAGAGGATGTGAACCAGTATGAGTTATTGGGAGGTTGTTGCCATCTCCAAGCATGATATCATCTTGGCCTAAGTAGGGTAAGTGTAGAGAAAGGTTGTCAAGATCTGTGGTGACATGGTGAGATGCACCTGTATCAAGTAACCATGCAGGATTGGAGGTGCTGTTGGTAGTTACATTAGCCTGTGGTTGCCAAGGTGAGGGCTGTTGAGTTGTTGCTGTGTGCTCTATTGGTACTAGCCGATAGGATGGGCATTTTTTTGTTGTGTGGCCCTGGACTCTACATATCTGACACAAACCAAGATATGGCTTGAGCTGTCTTGGTTGTTGGAACTGTGGAGGTGCATTGATTGGTGCTTTTTGTTGTCTGTAACGGCTGTTAAATTGTGTAGATTGGTTGTTGTTGTTCCTCCAGTTATTGTGTGATGTTGGTTGAGGACGCCAGGGTGCATTATACCTGGTTGTGACATTGACAGAAGCAGGGAAATGATGTTGTGCTGTGGTTTTTGTCTGGAGAGAGGCCTCAAAATTAAGAAGCTTTTCATGTAGTTCTTCAAATGTTATGTTGGTGTCTCTTGCTTGAACGGCTCTAACCAACTCCTTGTAGTCATCATTGAGTCCATCCAGGATTCTATCTGTTATTTCTTCAGCATCAATTGGTGCTCCAAGAAGGCTAAGTCATCTGATTTGGTCTTTATTGACTGCATGAACTCAGTAACAGTAAGAGAACCCTTTTCAGTATTTTTGAGTTGGTGTTTTAGCTGTTTGATTCTTCCTCTAGATGGCTTTGCATATGTATTGGCAAGGGTTTTCCAGGCTTGTTGAGATGTGTTAGATTGTGCTATGAAAGGTATGATTGAAGGTGATAGAGAGCCAATTAGTGCATTGAGAATTAGTTGATCTTGTCTGTTCCAGAGGTTGTATGCTGGATTGTTTACTGTTGTTTGATCAGTGGTAATTGTTTGTGGTGGGCAGGGAGTGGTTCCATCTACATAACCAAGAAGATCATAACCCACAAATAGAGTTTTGAACTGAAGTTTCCAGGAGATGTAGTTGGTTGTAGTTAGCTTCAATGGGGCTTGTGCAGCAACATTGATACTGACAAGAGTTTGGTTGGGATTGTTGGTGTTGAGAATGGGTTGTTATTAGTTTCTGCCATTGTGGTTGGAATTGAAAAAAAAGAAAAAAACTGGATCAAGGCTCTGATACCATGTTAAACCTTATGAGATGTGTTTTGTTTTACATTACTTGATAAGCTTTATACAAAAGGAGATAGAGTAACAGACTCCTAGTCTGTGGGAAAGTTACAGAAGTTGTTCCTATAGTTGTGGGTTGTTACTGACTTGACTTGTTCTTGTGCAGGTAATCAGGGATGCTAGCTGTACCTGTTATCATATTTTAGGGTTCATAAATAATTAGGGTTTTCTTCTAATTTAATTTTTAGACTATGCTTCCTGTAAACCTAGCCATGGGGGTTCTTTGAATTTCCTATAATGCATCTTTACTTCTTCATGAAACTCAATTTAAGGCATTTCAATGGTTTCTTAAAAGTTTTTCTGTCATGTTTTGGGGCTAGTACTTCACCCGTCTCTCGTAACCCTTGTTTTTAATTATAAATTTTATATGAAAGATGTCCTTTTATTATTTAAAATGAGCTAGGAACCAATGACTTTCAATAAATAATGAAGCCTGTGTGATTTTTCAAATAATTTATATCAAAACTATAGGTTTTCTGAAGCAATTGCACTGTCGGGTTTCTCTGCAGTGATTTCAACTTGTTCCTGAATTTATTATTTTTGCTAACAATTTTTATGTGATATCTTATCTTCTCTACTTTAAAATTATATAAGAAACACTGAATTTCGTTAAGTAATTAATCTTGTGTAAATTTTTGAGTACGAACAATACAAACTGTCAGATTTCTGTGGGAAGTTTTTTGTCAGACATTTTCATCAATATTTCGATTTGTTACTGAACTTATCATTTTTTCCTATAATTTTTATATAATATCTTACTATTTATAGTTTTAAATTAGATAAGAACCACCCATTATTATTGAGTAATAGTCTACACAATTATTTGAACACAGGCTATGCAATCTGAAATTTCAAAAAAAATTCAGACGTTGTCTTCTACCTGCATCTCTAATTCTTTAAGTTATTGTATTTATTATTTTTCATAGTAATTTTTGTATGAAAGGATAACTTCTACAGTTTCAAAAATAGTAAGATTTGTCGAATTCTAATTTGAAATGAAGCCCATGGTAATTTTTGAGTATAAGTGGTTTAAGATAAACTTTATTTGCAAACTCTTTGATTTGAATGAACTTAATGGTTCTGAGTTTTTTCCAAGATCTATGATTTAATACTTCCATGTATTTATGAACTTGTTTTATGTGGGAAAAGCTAAGGTAAGTTTTTTTTATGGTTTATGAATACATATTTGTTGATGGTTTGTTTGATACTCGTATTTAACGATGTTTGCGAACTATTTATCAATTGCATTGAGCATTCTATTGGTTACAAACCCTACTTATGAGTTTGTTGGGCCCATAAGGGGCAATCCATATTAATGGTGACCTGCGAAAGATCGTCTGGGACGATAGGGTGGTTTTCTGATAAACCTCGGCAGTTGGTTGGGCCACCACAGTAGACTATTGTGAACTCACTTATTCTAGATGATTTCGATTTTGTATTGGATTTATAAGGCCTTTGATACTTCAATATGGATGTGCTCAACAACTTAACACATTATTTATGTTTTATTCGATTCAATATCTTATTGTTATCGTTTTTTGGGTAATCGTTGTACTCGTGTTATCGTACCGTTATCCCTTCTACTGGGATGTGGCTCACCCTTTTTGTTTTGTTTTCCACATAGTTCGAGAGCGACTCGAGGCAATAAGTTTTCTAAAGCTTAGTTCGTTGAGCTTTGGGGGTCAAAGTGAGTACGCTCACTTTGTGTTCATGTATATATTCATATGTATTTGGGTTGATTTGTAAAAGTGTTACTGCATTTTGTTGTTGTTGTAGTTTGTAAAAAGGGTGTTGTAAATTAGATAAGTGTCATGTTTAAAAAGGTTTGATGTCGAGAAACTTGTTCATTTTATCATGCGGTTGCGAAAGCCCTTTAATTGCCACCTTTTGCATAACTGGTTTATGTTTTACCATGACTTTTACTCTTGTTACAAACTATTTTCGATATGTACATTCTTTAATGGCAGCTTAGAGGATTTGGACTTATCAGTTGACCGAACTCCACGGCCAATTGGAAACAAAAAAAACTCACGATTATCCAATAAGAAGGGTTTCAATTTATTCAAATGAACGATTTGAACACCTATTGATTCTAACAACTGATTGCAGAGTTGATCATTCGACCCTTTCAATTCATAGATGTGGATCTTGGACCTATGAATGGGGATATTCCCGATACTCACAAAGATTTCGGGATGCCACGGTTGGTATTAGAGCATATGTTTTGATTTTTTTGTTTTGCATAAGTGTTTTCCGTAATTAAACTCTGTTTTGTCTGAAAATATCGGTATTGTATCGTTGATTTCATTACATTTTTTCTAAAGAAGTGTTAAATTTTTTTTTTTCCTGAAATTTTAGAAGAAAAACAACTAGATACCGTGATATGTATATGATTGGGTTGTTAGTAATGAATAGTTACTAAAAAGGTTATCTTTTGAAAGTTTAATTTGCAGATGCCGATTAGTGCAAGTTCATCTTATTCTGCGCCAACTAAGAAGAATGAGGGTCTCAATAAGAGAATTGAGATTCTTAAACAGAAAAGAAAATCAGATTGGTGAGAGTGATTTGGCAACATCACAACTCTGAAGAAGCAACGTGGGAGCTAGAATCCGAGATCCGGGAGAAATATCCAGAGTTACTAGGAGGTAACATTTGTAGGTCTCTATCTTTCTTTTGAATTTCGGGACGAAATTCTTTTTAAGTGGGTAATAATGTAATACCGAAGTCTTTTTCTTAAAATATTAGAATGCAATCCCAATCAATTTGGATTGGAAGACTAGAAATAATGCAATGTGGAACGTGAAATCTAGTTGTTGTTGTGTTTCGGTTGCAAAACACCTGTTTAATTTCTAAAAAACTCTCTCTCTCTTCGCGTGAGCCTGTCCGTAGTGTGTATGGATGCTAACAAAAGTTTTTTTCACTTGAATTTGCATCAAAATGACACATTCCAAGGGTAAGTGTCGTGTTTGAGTTGAACCAGGAGCATTTCAGTCTGTTTGCTTTCTTTAATAAGCTTTTATGTCTGAATTTCATATAGAATCCAGCCTTTTCTTTCACTCTTTGATCCTCTTTCTTATCACAACAAAGAAATGAAAAATTGATCACAAAAACTTGAAATTTGAAGCTTGTTTTACATCTTTTAATCGTTTGTTTCAGGTTGGTTGGTTTGAAAGCTTCAATTGCTCAAAAGGTTGGGGGAAATTCTTCTTTGGAACTGTTTTGATTTGATATTCATGATTTTGATTCTCTGATTTATGCTCAATGGAATTTGAAGCTTCTTCATACTCTTATTATACCCTATATGATGAATTTTGTAATGTTTTAAATGAATTATGATTATTCTTCTTGAATCTGATTTTAGGGTTCATGAATAATTAGGGTTTTCTTCTAATCATGGGTTCTTTGAATTTCCTATAATACATCTCTACTTCTTCATGAAATTCAATTTAAGGCATTTCAAGGGTTTCTTAAACGTTTTTCTGCCTTATTTTGGGGCTAGTACTTCACACAGCTATAACCCTTGTTTTTAATTATAATTTTTATATGATAGATGTCATTTTATTCTTTAAAATGATCCAAGAATCAATGAATTTAAATAACTATTGAAGCATGTGTGATTTTTCAAATGAATACTATTAAAACTATAGGTTTTCTGAAGCAATTGCAATGTCAGGTTTCTCTGCAGTTATTTCAACTTGTTCCTGAATTTATTATTTTTGCTAAAAACGTTTTTGTGATAGATTATCTTCTCTACTTTAAAATAAGTTAAAACCACTGAATTTCGTTAAGTAATGAAGCTTGTGAAAATTTTGGAGTACGAACAATGAAAACTGTCAGATTTCTAGGAAGTTTATTGTCAGACATTTTTATCAATATTTCGACTTGTTCCTGAACATATAATTTTTTCCTATAATTTTTATACGATAGATTATTGTTTCTAGTTTTAAATGGGATAAGAACCACCCATTTTCATTGAGTAATGAAGTCTACACAATTTTTTGAACACAGGCTATGCAATCTGAAATTCAGAAAAATTCGGACGTTGTCTTCTACCTGCATCTCTAGTTCTTTAATTTATTGAATTTATTATTTTTGATAGTTATTTTTTTATGAAAGGAGGCCTTCTATAGTTTCTAAAATAGCAAGATTTGTCGAATTCTGATTTGAAATGAAGCTCATGGTAATTTTTGAGTATAAATGGTTTAAAACAAACTTTCTGAGAAAACTCTTTGATTTGAATGAACTTAATGGTTCCGAGTTTTTTTCCAAGCTCTATGATTTAATACTTCCATGTATTTATGAACTTGTTTTATGCGGGAAAAGCTAAGGTAAGTTGTTTTTATGGTTTATGAATACATATTTGTTGATGGTTTGTTCGATACTCGTATTTAATGATGTTTGCGAACTATTTACCAATTGCATTGAGCATTCTATTGGTTACGAACCCTATTGATGAGTTTGGCGGGCCCATAAGGGGCAATCTATTTTAATGGTGACCTCCGGAAGATCTTCTAGGATGATAGGGTGGTTTTCTGATAAACCTCGACAGTTGATTGGACCTTCACAGTAGACTATTGCGAACTCACTTATTCTAGATGATTTTGATTGTGTATTGGCTTTCTAATGCCTTTGATACTTCGATATGGATGTGCTCAGCAACTTAACGCATTATTTATGATTCATTCGATTCGATAGCTTATTGTTATTGTTATTTGGGTAATCTTTGTACTCGTGTTATCCCACCGTTATCCCTGTACTGGGCCGTGGATCACCCCTTTTGTTTTGTTTTCCACAAAGTTCGAGAGCAACTCGAGGTGGTAATTTTTCTAAATCTTAGTGCGTTGAGCTTTGGGGGTCAAAGTGAGTACGCTCACTTTATGTTCATGTATATATTCATATGTATGTGGGTTGATTTGTAAAAGTGTTACTGCATTTTCTTGTTGTTGTACTTTGTAAAAAGGGTGCTGTAAATTAGATAAGTGTCATGTTTAAAAAGGTTTGATGTCGAGAAGCTTCTTCAGTTTATTGTGCGGTTGCGAAAAGTGTCATGTTTAAAAAGGTTTGATGTCGAGAAGCTTCTTCATTTTATTTTGCGGTTGCGAAAGCCCTTTAACTGCCGCTTTTTGCATAACTGGTTTATGTTTTATGTAAATGAACATCTTTTGGGATCTATTTAATAATACCAGACTTTTACTCTTGTTACAAACCGTTTTCGATATGTACATTCTTTAATGACAGCTCAGAGGATTTGGAACTTGTCAGTTGATCGAACTCTACGACCAATTGGAAGCGAAAATTTTTCAGGGCTGTCACATTGTTGGATCGGTCAGAGACCAATATATATATATACGTATGTATATTTTACAATGATATGCTAAGCGAATTTGTATGAGCACCAATCTCGTGTGAGGACCAACTCGTATGAGTGTCAACTCGTGTGAATGCTAGTGTTAGTAATTGTAAAATATTTAGTTTTATCCTACTGTCAAATGGTTCGAGTAACAAAGTAGAGAAACTAAGACTATTTTAATTATTGGTAGCAGGACCGATTAAAATATTAATAGCGATACCAATTGATAACCATACCAATTGGTAGCAGGAACAATTAAATTACGTTCCTTAATTGATTAAACAATAAAACCTTAATATGACAGATGAACCAAATGGCAGATAATTATACTGCAAGAGCATGACTGCCTCTGAGATAGTATGCAAGCACGGTTCGTTCTACATGGATTGATAATATTATATTTAGCTAATAGATAAAATATGTTATAAACAAATAAAATGTTTTTGAATAAATTAAATCAATAAAAATATAAAGTAACTATACAAATTAATTAACCAGGAAGATAAAGGTTTAGGGTTTTGGATTCCAGTACTATTGATGTTTGTATAATTAACAATTTAATGTCTTAAATCTACTCTTAAATTACTCAAAACATTTTCGAACCGAATCTCATGTTTTGGAAAATAAAACATTTTAAATTTAATATTACAACTTTTATTGTTATGCAAAGATATAATCTCTTTCGCTTATAAAAGATCAACAGTTTTAAAACCATTCAGAACGATTAAAATAAAGCATTGTAGAAGAGAAATTACTAGTCATGGATAGCACAAAAGAGAGTAATTTTGTCTAAGAAAATTAAATATTAAAAGTAAGCATCAAAAATACCTTCCTCCGCTACCCTAGATAAGAAGATTAGCTACTCATAGAGATAAGAATAAAAGAAAATTGATTAAACAACTTAAATTTATTGAATATGAAGAGCTCATAATTTTTCTTTATTTCTTTATCGATTTAACGACACAGTCTAAAAGTAGTACAAACAAAAAATGACCAGTTGCATCGCTGAAGGCTAAAAAAAATATTAAATTGATTAAAGAATCAACGACGCCTTGTATTAACTTTAAACCCCAGAACTGTCGCTGGTACTGTTCACAGAACCGTTGCTAAAGGTATTGAAATTGAAAAAAAAGATATCAGAATTAAAGGGAAGTTTCAACGACTGTTGGAATGTGTACTTGTTATTCTTTTTCTTCTTCATTCTCTTCTCTGCAACTAAGAACAACTATTTTTTTTCGAACTTAATTTTTTCCTAACTTGATTTCTGGCAGAGCCAGCCCTCCCCCTTCGTTCCTCTTAACTCCTATTTATAATACAACACCAATGACTCGATTAACTCCTCCAAATTATTTTAAATATCTTGACACACAATATTCTCTCTTAATTCAAAACATTCTCGGGAAATTTTCTTTCTCAACATAAAATCTCGGTATTTAATTTTCAATATATTTCCTTGATATTGTTTCTATACTCGAAAATAATATTTTCTTAATGAACCCAACCTTTAGGACATAGTATCAAAGAAGATTTTCTTACAACCCGAGAGTATGTCCTTTGCAGCAACAAACTCGAGAAAATATTCTTCCCTGAGAAACTCGATTTTGTTTCTTTCACGCTATTGCCCTAGTTATCCCACAAGATATTGAATATATATGGATTAGAATCGTGTGGGATTAGGAAAGCAAGTACCGAGTTTCCAAAAATATTGGATCTTCCCTGTTCGTGAACAAGAGTGAGTTATTTAACGAGATTTTCGTTGTCTTGATATCTTGTACACTTACTACTAATAAGGCAAGAATAAATTATTGTCTTAAATTCGTATAAAACCCAAAATCTCAATCAAACATCTTTCATATATTTGAGAAGAAAAAATTCCCGCCACAAAAACACTTACTACTAATAAGGCAAGGTGCCCTTAACCAATGCCCGAGTGCCTTTAACAAAATTCTTGGGTGCCTTTATAACTTTTTTAGCCCAATTTTTCCACCATTATTAATTCCACAAAGTACCTAGAAACAAAGCAAATAACAACATTAGTACAAAAATTAACAACTAACAATATGCATTATCGGGACTAAAAGAGACACAGATATGTGTTTATCAGCAGATGAGGGGCCAATGGAGAGAGGGACCGACCAAAATTGATGTAGGGGACCGACCAAAATTGGTGTAGAGGGACAAACCAATTGGTGGTAGCACGAGTTTGGTAGAGCATGAGTTGGTGGTTGCGGGACCATGCTTTGCATATCATATGGTCTCTCTAGCAATATTTTTTGATATATTTGGTAATAATATTTAGGAGAGAGAATTTTGATGTAAAAACCAACTGATGTAAAGACCAAAATTTAGGAAATAGTATAATAATAATAATTTGATATATTAGATGGTAGCGAGACCATTCTATATTGCTCTGCATAGCTATTCGGTCTTTGAAGCAAAAATTAACTTTAGGATTTTGGTAGAAAGAGCAAAAGAGTTTTAGTAGACGAGAAAACCCTAGGTAAAGGTTAAGAAAAATAAAACTTAAAATAAAATAAAAATATAAGAATGGGGACCGGTCAGCTGGTGTCGGTCCCAACATTTTATTTTTTATAATTATTTCTCCCTCTTTCCACCCATATATATGCTCTTTATTTTTATGTACACCCATGCCAGTTGAAGACCATTATTGTTATGTACACCTATGCCATTTTCTCGAGGCGGCTCAGTGTTAGCCCATATGTCTGAAATTTTAGACATAACGTTCTTTAGTAAAAACGCTATAGATTCTTCATACGATGTCCGTTTTCGATGGTTAACCCCATTTCAGAATTGAAAAATCGTCATCTATCTCCTGTTGAGAAAGGATTTAAGTTTACAGCTCGTTTTGGTTATCAAACAGAGCAAAATGCAACCATCCAGGAATTTTTAGGCAAAATTATGACATTTTTCAGCTTGTACTTCGCCTAGGGTTTAAACCATATCTCTTAGACTGTTTCTCGGAATGAGACGCCCTTTTAGTATGTTGTAGTAGACGCATAAGGGAACATGTTGTTTAGAACGTTTCTCCCAATTCTCCACTCATTGGTACGTTTTTCCAAGATGATTATGACGGAGCGTCAAAAGTTAGAGTTTCGACCGAGTATACTCGTGTGTAACTCGTTTTGAGCTTTCATACAGGCTTGTATGGAAACTTTGATAAATATATATTATTCAATTAGGGATTGAATATTGATATAAGATAATTCTAGGAATTCAACTGGGGAATATAGCACTAGAGAGGACTCAAGTTTCTTTATACTAGTAGGCAATCCATCTAGGAGCACTGGTATCCATTCAGGAACAAAGATGTATCTGGATATTTATTTTGTATAGTCAGAAATTATCTAGGAAGAAATTGAAATCAGTACCAGTGACACTTTGAGGACAATATTGCTTTATGCTAGTGATTAATCCATCTAGGAGTTGTTCAATTATTATAAAAGTAGAAAGCACTGAGTCGTACAGTACTTAATATTGTGTGTATTCATATAAAAATACTGAAATCTCATCTGGGTGAGGCTCTAATTTTATATGTGTATTTCCAGAGAGGCTACAGGATCAGTTTGAGATGCCTGTAGCAGGAGTTTTATATTTTAATTCTCTTGCGGGATATAAAATATGAATTTTTATGCTTCTGATGCTGGGTCACTAACACATAAAAATTCTATTATTTCTACGCTTCTACTGTCGGGCATATAAGATTTTACTATTTTAGCCTTTGTAAGAAATCCACCATCTATATTAATTCTCATGCTTAGTGTGGTACAGTAATGTCCCGCAGTAAGCACTAGATGGTGTTTTTACAAAACAGAAGCAAAATAAATAACTTATTTTAGTCGGTCAGATTTTACCAGAAATTTTGTGATTGACTTGAGTTAATACTTTGCAGTGTCGAGCAATCGTATGAAGATGAATGACCGTTGAGGTGGAATTCTCCTAGAGAGCTTCGTCAGAAGGGAACGGATTGGTGAGGCACGGCTAGGTAGGACTAGCATGGTAGAATGACCAAATTTGCATGGTTGAAGCCCCCGTCTGGTAGTTTATGGTAATCTTTAACGAAATATGAATATCTATTATTGTTGTTGTTTCTAGGAAGAGACTCCCACTAATAATCAAAGTAATGATGGACCTCAAGTATCTTCAGAAGACGAGGATGAGAGTCAACATGATTCCGAGTTAAGTGAACATGATAATGACTCCGATCATAATAACAACAATTCTAACATCCCGATTGGTTTGGGGAGTACCAAGGTGAGTGCTCATCTTGTATTATATTCATAATAGAATAAAATTATTTCTTAGTGGTGAGTGAATGAAAATTCATATGAATGAATGAAGAATTTCGTTATAGTTCATTGTCAGAAAATTCAGATTGATGGACTTCATTTAAAACGCCATAAAATCTTGGTGTCCGTTTTGGATGATCCACCCCAACTTTTGATTCCCAGGAGTCCATATATCTCTCCTCAAGAAATATTTGAGTTTTGACTTCGTTCAGGGTCTCAAAAAGACGAAACATAAAAAAGTCAGGAAGAATTCAGGAATTTTTCAGATGTGACATAGTTCAATGTTTTGATCATATCTCTTAGCTCGTTTATCCGATTGATGTGATTTTTTATTATGTTGTATAATACATCCATACGAAGATTTTGGTATAAAAATCGTTCCTATATTCATTACCAATTATTCCAAGCTTCTGACTTTGTAAAAATAAATGCAGAATTGCACCTGACGAGCTTGATGTAGAAACGTCTTTTTAAGTCTTTGGACCATTTGCTTGTGTCTTGGATGCTTGATAAAGAATCTTCATGAAAATGATAAGTCCCAAAGTGTAGATCACATGGAATCTATCACTATAATATATATGATATGATTTAACAGAGATATCATGCTTCTAGCCACTTTATCCTCTCATATAGAACAAGAGAGATATCAAAGTTTCAATGTATTGCATTGTTGGTTGTTGCTATATAACGAATTGGGGATGAAGCAAGAACTTGAACAAAAGTCGGAGTTGAAGCCGGTGTCAACGTCGAGTGTCCGAGTTGTAAGGAATCGTGAGATAGACGTCTTCTTTGCACTTCGTAGATGGTTGGACACTGAATTGTTTGTTGATGATATACGAGATTTTTGTTTGGTTTGATTTTTGGGTTTGAATGAGTAAATGATTGGCAAATGGATTATGAAAACTTTGAATTAATGGTTTTTGAATTGAAATTTTAATTGTCGAATGCATATGTACATTGCATATATTTTAAAGAAAAAGAAATTACAAGGAATTAAGGAAATAATTAGACATAGTTAGTAGGATAACTAGACGTCAAAGGATGTTAGCCATTTGCCATGTATCATCACTCCTACTGGATCATTACCCATATTAATTAGCTTGTAGTGTCCATAAAATGTAGTCTTAGCAATCATATAAGGCCCTTCCCAGTCATAAGAGATACTTGATGCGAGCGAATGGTTGAGTTTGGATTCCTTCACTACAAATCTCTAATATGAAAAACATGAGGCTTTGCCATCTCAGTCTGGTACATCTTCTTCTTGCAAGACTCTTTCTTCATATTTGGAGTGTCGTCTTCAGTGTTTTTCATAAGAGTAGGCAACAATTGAATTACAAATGTCTCATATGTACCTCTTTTATGTCAGGGGATAATTCCATCATATTTGATAGAACGCTCAAAAGGAACAACTTCCCACTCGCACCTTTGAGTTATGGCAGAGTTGGCTTTACCAGTAATGTCAAGTCCTCAACTGTGATGGGAGTGAGGTGTGTTTGTAGGTAAAAAAGTATTATGAGTGTAACCTACTTGATCATGGTATTTCTCAACTTATGATTTCACTCCTTTTGTAGGATCCAGTTGCGCTGTCATCAAATCTTGATATTCTCCTGAGTACAAAAGAGGGTTGTCCACCATAATTTCCAGAGTTGTCTACAGGAGGCAAGTGTATTACTAAAGATGTATGGTGACCTGCCATCTTGTTGATGTGTATCCATGGGCATCCCAAGATCATGTCGTAACCTGGATCTTGCTTGATTATGCAAAATTTGGTTGTGGTGTAAGCAGAACCCATCTTTATTCCAAGAGTGATATAACCATAATCATTTATGGAGTTTTCTTCAGGATCTTTGATTGTTGTTGGAGCGTAGACAACTTCATGACGAGTGATTCCCATGGATCTAAGTATCTTGACAGGGATCATGTTAATTGCAGTGCATTATCAATTAGTGTCTCACCGAATTTTGTATCTTTGAGATGAGTGGTGCTGATCAGTCCCCAATAACACTTTTCTTTGCCTTTATTCTTCTGAACATATTCAGGATGTACTTCATTTTTGTCAGGAAAAGATAATCCTTTGTTAGACACTACACAATTGAGAAAGGTGGAGGCGTCTTGCATTGTATCTTCGAGAGGTAGAGAAGCTCACACATGCTCCATCAGGGATTGAACTTTTTGATTGACAAGTTCTTCATACATGGTAAAACTCCTTACATGAAGAATATTTACGTATACTCCTTCAGTCCCCATCTCCAAATATCCAAATTCGATCTTTTCCTTGAATATCCTCTTCAAGCCATTGCAATCACTACTGGGGTGATTAACAAACATGTGAAAACGATAAAAGTTGGGGTCTGCCATTTCTTGTTCTGTTGGTGGATATCGAATAAAAGGTAGGTTGGTGACTGATGTGGTTGTAGATGTGATAAGAAAAGTATCATTCACTCGGACTTATGAAGAATCGATTTATACCTAATTCTAATTTTAATCTAGCAAATATATACAAAAGATGATAACAATATTAAGAATAAATGAGGCTCATGATTTCACCATTTTTCATATTCATGCGGTTCAAATATTAATTCTAAAAGTAATGACTCTGATTCTTTGCCAAAAGTAGATTTCTAAAACATTGATTGTAAATCCTAAGCATGATCCATCAAATTAAATGACAACCAATTAAGAAAAATCCTAATTCAATTTAAATTAATGCAAAAGTTATAAAAGAATTAAATATAGTTACCAAACAATTATGAAAAATGGCTTCCTACATTGCCCCAATGATGGGGTTTAGCTCATCAAGCTCAAAACACCCTCAAAATATTGATACATAACTTAAAAAGTATATGAAAGATGAAAAAAATAATAATAATAAAAGAAGCCAGTTTGCAACGGTGTATTGGCGTTACAGAATCGCTATTACAAAGTAAATGTTGCAAACCTAAGATAAATGTTGCAAAGATTGAAAGCTTTAGCAACAGAATCTTCAACCTTTTGGCCACAAAAACTCAGGTATAGCCACAGTTTCTTAATCTTCTCCCTTTCTTCTTCACGAGCAGAACTGAATTTTTCTGGATTCTTTTTTTAGCTTCTCTGGCAGAGCCAGCCCCCCAGGTTGCTTCCTAGCTTCTCTTATTTATAGTACAACGATTAGCACTTCCCAAATCTTCGAGAATTAATGAGAAAAATCTTCGGAGATTATTTTCTTTCTCTCGGCAATCAATCTGTGTGATGTTATTTCCTTCACACAACTCACCAATAATATTCTCTCGGTATATCCTATCTTAAGTAGATATTATCTCCTTTATTAGAACTTATTTTTTACCAAGTAACACCCGAGATTAAACTCCATTCCTTTTTACAGCAAAACCAGTGAATTTAAAAGATTTTGTTTTGATTAGTACATCTTTAAGTTGCCTATAACTCTTTCTTTTATGGAAAGAACATAATCTATGTTTTAACTCTTCAAATGGACCCAAAAATACACGCTAAATCACGTGCAAGAATATTCAGTTGAGGAAAGATATTTTTTCCGCCAAGATTTCTTTCTTTGAATTTGAAGGTAAGTGCCTTTATCAATTATGAGTAGTGCCTTTATCCAAGTCTTAGGGTGTTTTTAGCACTTTTCAAGCCTATTTTTCCACAATTGTTTATTCTTTTAAAAATACCTAAAAACACAATAATTAACAATATTAGTATAAAAATTGAGAGATAATAATATATAAATTGAGAACAAATCAGACATATAAATGTGTCTATCAAATACCCCCAAACTTATTATTTGCTTGTCCTCGAGCAAATCTAATCTAGAAAATAGAAATAAATCGTAACTCACTTTTGCAGGCATCGTGATTGCACTTAACATGTGCAACAAGCCTTTGAACCCATAGGGGTCCTTATCGGACGAGTTTTAGTCTCGTGAGGGTTTACAAGAGATATACCCACAAAACCTTTTACTCCAAGGCCTAGCTACTTGTGAATGATTTAGGGTAGACACTAAACATGTTATTTAGTTGGCTACAAAAAATTTTGGCTATAGGAGGAATTACCCTGTTTTGAATCCAATTGTTGTACACGAGTTTGCACTCAAGCATACTAAAATCCATATATAAGAAAACAAAGCACTACTCAGAAAGTCGTACAATGGATCACGATACTCGAAATCTAAAAAACCATAACCACAATAGATTAAGAAGATGGATATGGAGATAGAAGTGTGCGCATGCTGACTAAGATGAACGGTGTTTCCCAGAATATATATATGAACATCATGCCAATATGAACCCTAATGGATTAAGATACGCACCCACTGGTCTGAATCCTAATTATAGTATCAACTCAGCTGGTTTATACAAGGGCCCCCTCAGTCGAGTTATTGAATTTATACAATTATTTTTTTTACTTTTTGTTTATCTATGTATTTTGTTCCACGATTGCTTAGACGATGGTAGTTTTAGAAAAGTGGTAAAAATGTGTTCGTTCGCTGAGACTTGTGAAGATTCGTTTTAGACTTAATTTAAACACTAAAATGGAAAACTCAATTAAAAGTTGATTCAAGAATATATAGAAAACTGTAGCTAAGGATTCCACCATTAACCAATTTTTTAAGTGATTCAATTAATATCAATAATCATGCAACTCACACATTCGATTTGATTCTAAAATATTGCCAATAAGTAGATTTTCAAAATAATAGTTGTAAATCACAAGCATGGAAAATCAAGATCACTAGACTAAGCATGATCCATCAAACGAAATCACAACTATTTAGTAAAAATCATGTAATCAAGTTTAAATCAAAGCAAAAATCATAAAAAGAATTAAAAAATTAATTAAATAAGAAATGTACCACTTTATTATTGGAAAAATGGCTTTCTACATTGTCTCAGCAATGGGGTTAGCTCCTCATATCAAACACTCTTTCGGAATAATTTTTCATAGCTCAAAGTGTTTACAAGATGAAGAAAAAACAAGAAAACAGATTGACACAGAAAACAACTACGAAAATAATTGTTGCAATCTGTTTTCTTTGGTGGAAAAAGATGATAAGCAACTGCCCAGGTATATGACAGGTTCTAGGCGCAGTGGACGAGGAATAGGTAACGGAAATAACAACAGTCCTACAGTGTGGTCTGTTGGTCTTCTTCTTCTTTCACGAGAATTTCTTTTTTTTTTTGAATTTTTCTTTCGAGTCTGGGATGCGTTTTTCTTCCTTCTCTTTGCTATTTATGGGCTCATGAAACCCTAACAACTTATCCTTAATCGATAGGGACTCCAAAATCACTTCAAAACAAACTCCAAATCTCGTTAATCCAAAGAGAATAACTCCTCTTTCCGGCGTGAACTCGACTTTTCATCTTGTTTCACGGCGAAATACCTATATTTGACGTGTGTTGATCCTATTTTGATTTATTCTTTACTTTGGTAACTCAGAATTACCTCCAAATTCCTTAAAACTCGCTCCAAAACCAACACAGATAACTTCACGCGGAAAGAATTGGTTTCCCGCCAATTTCGGATTTAAATTCAAAAGGGAGGTTGCCTTTATCAATTGGTTGAGTGCCTTTAGTAATTTTCCTGGGTGCCTTTATCAATTTTCTCGGGTGCCTTTATCACTTTTCGAGCCCTTTTTCCATAAAAGTTGATTTCCCAAAAATACCTACAAATACCAAAATAAGTACAATATTGAGTACCAACAATATATGAAATTGAGAACAATTTAGACATAAAAATGTGTCTATCAGGCGACGGAGACAAGGAGAACACACACATATTGCTATCCAAGTGTCATTTTTTTTTTCCATTGGTTAAGTTCAATTAAATAATGGGGCTTGATCTCAATCATTCTATTTTATCCTGGTGAAAACAAGGCGATACTAGTGCCCTACCAAATCACATAGAGAAATACATTGCAAAAATAAAAACTGAACGTGATATGGTGACGACTCCGATATATGGTGACGACTATCATGCTATTTCTAACACCTGAGCTTTGTCCTTTTATGAATATACCATTTAGCTGGGTCCCTCAACTCCTACTGATAGACACAATTTTATATCTAAATTGTTCTCAGTTCTCTGTTATTACTAATGCTCGATTTGTACTTATTGGGTTATTTTATGTACTTGTAGGTATTTTTGGAAATAAATATTTAAGGAAAAATCGTCTCAAAAAGTGATAAAGGCACCTAGAAAAATCACTAAAGGCACCCCAGGGCATCTGCTAAAGGGACCCCACCGGTGGATAGGGGGAATCCCCCTTTGAATTTAAAACCGAGAATGGCGAGAACGAATATTCTCAACGCGTGAAGGTTTACTGGATTTTCAAATCCATTTTTTTTGGTTTTTAAGAGTTCCAAAGCTATCAAACTTGTAGCAGTATCTATAAGAGAACCAACATACGTCAACTACAAGGATTTCACGCGTAAAACAAGCTGGAAAAGTCAAGTTACGATCGGAAAAGGGTTTACTCCCTGTTTTGGATAAAGCTCGAATTTGAGTTGGTTTGGAAAAGATATTTGGGTCCTTATCGACTTTAGAGGATATACTAGGGTTTACTAAACCTATTAAGCCAAAGAGAAGCAAGATAAACATATAGGGGGGATCCGAGAAAAAATCAGGGAGAAAACCACCGAAGCTTAGATTGAAAAAAAAAACCCAGAGATTCCCTCGAGATTTGAGGGATCTGTTGTATACAAAAAGGTTGTATCAAGTCCATAAAAGATTAGAGAGGTTGGGTCAAGCTCAGGAGGCCAACAGAAGGAGAAAAAAAATCATCACAGGAAAAAGTGTTATGTTGCTGCTGAAGAACAAGAAGAATAGAAAAAAAGCAACGGTTTCTTCAACCGTTTTGTAACATTTATCTTGAGTTTTGCAACGTTTATCTTCAGTTGCAACGGTTTCTTCAACCCATCTGCAACGGATGTCTTAGCATCTGCAACGTTTATCTTCAAATGAGAACACTTTTCTGCAACAGTGAGAACAGTGGTTTGCAACGCCATTACACCATTGTGAACCATCTGTGTTATTATTTTTTTCTTCTTTTTACACACTTTTGCGCCATGAATAATTGTTTTAAGAGTGTGTACATCATGAGGAGCTAAACCCCATCACTAAGGAAAGGAGGAAGCCATTTTTCCATGATTAATTGGTAACTTTTAATAATTCTTTTATGACTTTTGCATTTATTTTTAATTGAATTCTGATTTTTCTTAATTGATTGTGATTTTATTTGATGGTCTATGCTGGGACCTAGAGATTTTGATAAGTCATGCTTGTGATTTACAATTGATATTTTAAAAAATCTACCTTTGACAAAAATTAGAGTCACTTATTTGAGCTAGAATTGTTTAGAATTATTACTTTTGGAACCAATTAAAAGTGGTTAATGGTGAAATCCACAACCTCGGTATTTGTGAATATTATTGTCATCTTTTGTGTATATTTTCTAGTTTAAAATCACTTTTTAAATCTAAAATCAATCTTCACAAGTTCAAGAGTTTGAAACCTATTTTACCACTATTCTAAAACACATCACCTACATACAAGAATTTTGTTTCCATCTACCTAGAATGGTTGGTGTCAACCTGAATTTTTCACAAGTTTCTAAATTTTGGAGTTTTTGGTACAACTAAAATTTCAATTTTTTTCTCCCTTACCCCCAAACTTAAACTGAACATAGTCCTCGATGTTCTAAAGATAAATGAAAGCATGATAAATGAGAAAAAATGAATAAAGTAAAAGAAATAAGGAAGGATATTACTAGCACCGCGTACCAAAAGCATATGGGTTGCCTCCGATAGAGTGCTAAGTTTAAAATCTTCATCCAGACCAAGAAATGATTAGTCACAATTTACGAATCATATAATAATATCGAAATAATTGTGGATCCTTGAAGTCAATTAGATTTGACTTATATAGCCGACCACAATGGAATATATGAAACTGTTGGTTATTCACATGAAAATGTGTTGATTTAAACTTTCTAAAATAATTAGGCTTATCTCCAATATTCAATATCTGACACATTTGAAATTTATATATTCCCACATTTGGTAAATAGAAGATTGGTGGGACAACAAAATCAATCATGGTATCATCGACTGGGTAAACCACATCAACCATAAGATGGGTTTCTGACAACTAAATTTCTTTTTGGACAAAATTAGGCTCAGGAAAAAGTGTATGAAGATAATCTCTTAAAATGGTAGATGAACATATATCAAGTCCCAAGTGAGGAACTTTCAGCAGGGATACTTGAAAATCACAAGGATCATCGGTACCCCCAAACTTAGGTAAACATTACTCTCGAATAGACCAAAAACTATTGTTTGGACTCCAGGATCTGTAAGGTCAGCACAATACCCGAAATCTTTTGTGGACTGGTCATCTAAACAAATATCATCATCAAAATAATATAATAGATTATCAAAGAAAGCCTCGTCGACTTATTCTGGTTCATTGAAAGGTTAATCTAATGATTGATTGTCAAACACAGTGCAAGCTAAAGGATCATGAATAGTCTCACAATTTATGACAACATCCTCACTCATATTTAAAACCTCTTCGAGTCTATCATCTTCGTCAGAGACTGTGGTCTTTGAATCGTTGGACTCTAAAACACTAGTTTCGGGATAAACTCGTTCCTCTAAACCATCATCGTCTTCATAATAACAAGGAAATATTTCAGCACCTATAACAATGGTATATCTAGTTAAATCTTTTTCCTCTTGAATAGGTAAATAATCGTCAACATTATTAGGTTTAAAACTAGAAACATCATTATTATCATGAAACTCAATTGTTGTAAAATTTTCCTCGCCATTATGACTACGAATTTCAAATTCTTCGTCAATACTTTCCTCATCCTCATAATAACATGAAGATAATTGAACCTTATTTGAACAAGTAGTATATTCAATTCTAACCTCATCCTCTAGATTAGGTAAATATTTGTCATTATTATCAAGGGTAAAATTAGAAACACTATTTTGGCAATTAAGTTCATTTTGAGCGATAAATGCTAACCGTTCTTCTTCTTCAATTTCATCTAAATGTGCTTTAAGTTCACTGAGAGTGGTAGTTAAAGATGCAAGTTCTTTATTCTGTTATAATGTTTTTTTATAAAATTCTTTCATTATCATCTCACTCCTAAGTGTCGACTCAGTTATCTGCTTGAGAGCCTCTTCTATAGAAATAGAACTAACATTTTGCTCAATATGATATGCTTATTTACTCGTTCGTACGATTGGTGAGCGTGGGAATAGTAATTGGGATCATCATGGTATGACCCATAACCTTCAGAAGGTTGGTAGTGGTCCAAAGTACTATCCACATTATGGTCATAGTACGGGTAATGTCCATTTTGAAAATCAGCCGGATATTCATTGTATTTGCTATTGTAATACCAATTCGACATTTTTTTTCCTTTTTTTGGTGCACATGCAAAGGCAAGTTTGACTGAATAGGTAAACTCCGGTTACCTTAGCAAAATATACCTATAGTCAAATACTGGTCAAAGGTACGAGGCTAAGGCTTGTGTAATTTCAGCTGATAACTCCTATAAGGCCCACAACACGGGTTCAGCTTACTTTTCCACGGGTTTTCCTAAACTCGGTAGTCTGACGAATGCAACTGGTGCACAATGTTTTTTTATTTTTATTTTTTTTATATACAAAATAAAATAAAAGCTAAAAGAAATGTTTGCAATTAAAAAAAATTAATGAAAAATCTAAAAATAAAAATTGAGTTATAGTACTTACCTTTTTTGGTAGGCAATTTCTACAATAAATTGCAAAACTTTACCTGCACAACAAAGCTAAGAGAAATACGCAAGTAAAATCTAACAAAAATAATAATAAAAAAAAATCTTAAACTTATTAAAATTTAAACCTAAATAAAATAAAATCTAAAACCCTAACGAAAAAATAAGTCCGCGTCGGCGGCGCCAAAAATTGATGTGGTTGTAGATGTGATTAGAAAAGTATCATTCACTCGGACTTGTGAAGACTCGATTTTAGACCTAATTCTAATTTTAATCTAGCAAATATATACAAATGATGACAACAATATTAAGGATAACTAAGACTCATGATTTCACTATTTTTCGTATTCATGCAGTTCAAATATTAATTTTAGACAATTTATAGCTCATGTGATAAAAGTAATGACTCTGATTCTTTCCAAAAGTAGATTCTAAAAATTTGATTGTAAATCCTAAGCATGGACTATCAAAACACTTAAGCTAAGCACGATCCATCAAATTAAATGACAACTAATTAAGAAAAATCATAATTCAATATAAATTAATGCAAAAGTCATAAAAGAATTAAATATAGTTACCAAACAATTATGAAAAATGACTTCCTCCATTGCCCCAATGATGGGGTTTAGCTCATCACGCTCAAAACACCCTCAAAATATTGATACATGGCTTAAAAAGTATTTGAGAGATTAAAAAAAAAACGAGTTTGCAACGGTGTATTGGCGTTACAGACTCGCTATTACAAAGTAAATGTTGCAAACTTAAGATAAATGTTGCAAAGATTGAAGGCTTTAGCAACAGAATCTTCAACCTTTTGGCCACAAAAACTCAGTTATAACCACGGTTTCTTAATCTTCTCCCTTTCTTCTTCACGAGCAGAACTGAATTTTTCTGGATTCTGTTTCTAGCTTCTCTGGCAGACCTAGCCCCCCTGGTTGCTTCCTAGCTTCTCTTATTTATAGTACAAAGATTAACATTTCTCAAATCTTCGAGAATTAATGAGAAAAATCTTCGGAGATTATTTTCTTTCTCTCGGCAATCATTTTGTGTGATGCTATTTCCTTCACACAACTCACCAATAATATTTTCTCGGTATATCCAATCTTAAGGAGATATTATCTTTTTTATTACAACTTATTTTTTTACCAAGTAACACCCGAGATTAAACTCCATTCCTTTTTACAGCAAAACCCGTGATTTTGAAAGATTTTGTTTTGATTAGTACATCTTTAAGTTGTCTACAACTCTTGCTTTTATGGCAAGAACATAATCTCTGTTTTAACTCTTCAAATGGACCCCAAAATACACGCTAAATCACGTGCAAGAATATTCAGTTGAGGAAAGATATTTTTTACGCCAAGATTTCTTTCTTTGAATTTGAAGGTAGGTGCCTTTATCAATATGATGGGTTCCTTTATCAATTCTGGGTGGTGCCTTTATCCAAGTCCTTAGGGTGTTTTTAGCACTTTTCAAGCCTATTTGTCCACAATTGTTTATTCTTCTAAAAATACCTATAAACACAATAAATAACAATATTTATACAAAAATCGAGAGATAATAATATACAAATTGAGAACAAATCAGACACATAATTGTGTCTATCAATGACGCCGTCCTATATCCAAACTTCCACGAGTTCAATTACTTCTTCGATCGAAAATGGAAAATCTTTGACGGTTGACGCTTCTCTTGGATGCTTTTGTTAGTGTTGATCCGGCGGTGGAGTTGCAGCTACTTGATTGGTTCTTCGAGGTGGTGGAACTGCTGGTGGAACTGGGATTGGTGCTGGTGCTGCATATTTGGGTCGTTGTTCTGGCGCTGCAGTTTTCCTTTTGCCTTCTTCAGTCTCAACATCCACATATGGTTGGATATTGTACTTCTTGCGGGAAAGATGTCGACTGCTACCAAGAGTCTCAAATGATTCTTCATTCCTGACAGGTCTTGTCCTCTCTAATAGGGCAGGTGCAGTCGTGGCTGATTGTTTGGAAGCTTCATGTAACTCAGAGAATGTTTGAAATTAAAGATTCTCTAGTAGAGCACGATAGATTGGTATCATACCATTGATTCAGAGATTTACCATTTGCAATTCAACTACATTCAGGTCATGAAAATCTAGTGTTTGAACTCTGAACCGCTTCACATAATCATTGGGGTGTTCATTTCTTCGCTCAAACATCCTTCCCAAGCCTGACAACATGATTTGCTCAGATACAAAGAAGTATTTCTTGTAGAAGGCATTGACTATCTCACACCAGTTGGCAATATTGTTGGGAGCAATGTTATTGTACCATTTGTATGCTATTCCAGTAAGATATTTAGAAAACTCCCTGAGACGGAGCACATGATTATATTCATGTTCCCCTAGCGATTCCAAGAATCGTGAGATACGTTCACGGGCATTCAAAGTTCCATCATAAACTGAGAATGAAGGAAAGGAATATCCCCTGGGAAGATGGATCCTCTGTATTTCAGAGGGATAAGAAGGTTGGTGTTGGTAAACAACAGACAAATTCTCTTTTCTACTACTTTGGAGAAGTCGTTCCAAATCTTCACGAGTGACGAAGTTGTGTTATTGACGATCAGAGAGAATACGAACTTCATCATCATCCTGAGTGTGACCCCTTGAATTGTTGGCATAAACAGTTGCTTCATAAGTATTTCTAGTCTGTTATGTCGGTGATAACTTCTCTGTAAGGTTCTTGAGGAAGGTGAGGACCTCCTTATGAGTTGTATCCATAATCGTTTGAGTCCTGGCAAGAGTCTCTTGTGTCTGCATGAACTCGATCATGGTAGGCAGAGTTTCATCATCTCTGGTCCCTTCAACATGTTGACCAGAAAGATGAGGAGTTGTAGCGTTAATGTCGATAACCAAAGGAGTGTTACCAGTGCTGTACTAGCGAAATTCACGTTGGGGTTGGTTACTGAACCCGACTTAAGATCAACCATTTTTGAAATTAAGAAAATTGATAAACTGAAGAATTGATTTTGTAACCGAAATATTAATCTCCCACTGTAGTCGCCAAAATGTTTGTGGGTAAAAACGAATTTAGGGTAAAAGGGGAAAATGATGGAGTAGGCTGAAGCTAATCAGAGCAATTCGTCTAAATGCCAAACATTTGTACTGTATAAGTACTTTTAAGATTCGAGAGATCAAACTATACAAAATTGACCTAAATCAATGGATGATCGTTCCAATTTCGTTTCAGTCACAAAAGAAGGAGAAGGGTTGTTCTGCAGGGAGGGAAGCAGAGAAGGTATTGAGATCAATAAGATTGAATATCAATGATATGATGTGTTAAACTGCTATGAAAACGAAAATCAGAAGTCTGAGTTTTCTAAGAATGCTCTAAGATAATAGATCTGTGATCATATATGCTTGTTATATTCTAAGATGATTGTCACTTTTTGTCAATAGGTTGAAGAACCTATTTATAACAGTGGAAGTTAACACGTTGATCTCGTAAGTTATGGCAGTTGCATAAAAGTGGATGAGTAGAGAAGTGAAAATCGTGGAGAAATCAGTTCCACCCTGTTAGGGAGACTTGATGAGTGTAATGCCACTACTCCCTTTACTCTTTCATATACCGACACGACTTATTTACTTTCTCATCGTGTGTGTATTGCTACACCGCACGTGTTGTAGGACGCCAAACCAAAACCCTAGTGAATATACCCCCATGTGATATGATTGATGTCTTAAGTTTATTTTATAGACGTGTATTATTTGGTTAGTTGTTAACCTAGATAGACTGTTAGTCTTAGCATATTGATAATTCTAGCACGTTGCTCAGTGGTGAGTCTAGCATGTTGGCTCATTGGTAGATGAAGTATATAGCATATGCTGAAACAAACAATGTGCTTAATTGATCATAGAAATATAGAGTCTAATTGATATTGACATTGGTAGTCGTGGCATATCATTACGTCAGCTGAGGCAACAATGATACTCAGATTATCTGGTTAGATTGGTAAGCACAAGTCTAATGAGATTACATGATATATCAGAGACCAAAATATATATATGTCTGTATATATATATATGTATATATATATGTGTGTGTATTTTACAATGACATTTTAAGCGAATTCGTATGAGCATCAATTCGTATGAGGGTCAATCTCGTATGAGTACAAATCTCTTGTAAGTACCAACTCGTATGAGTACCAAATTGTGTGAATTCTAATGGTAGCAATTGTAAAATATTTAGTTTCATCCTACTGTCAAATGGTTCGAGTAAGAAAGAAGAGAAATTAAGACTATTTTAATTATTGGTAACATGACCTATTAAAATATTATTAGCGATACCAATTGATAGTCACACCAATTGATAGCAATACATTTAAATTATTGGTAGCAGGATCAATTAAATTATGTTGCTTAATTCATTAAACAATAAATCTTAATATGGCAAATGAACCAAATGGCAAATGAGGGACCAATGGAGAGAGGGACCGACCAAAATTGATATAGCGGACCGACCAAAATTGGTGTAGAGGGACCAACCAATTGGTGGTAACACGAGTTTGGTGGAGCACAAATTGTTGGTTGAGGGACCACGTTTCACATATCATATGCTCTCTCTAGCAATATATTTTATATATTTGGTAATAATATTTAGGAGCAAGAATTTTGATGTAAAGACCAACTGGTGTGAAGACCAATTGGTGGGAAGACCAAAATTTATGAAATATTATAATAATACTCCCTCCGTTTCAAAATATATATCCGCTTTGACTAAGTCAAAATAGTAAGGAGATCCAAGGAATATCCAAAATTACCCCTACTAAATGCTTTATTATTATAATTTAAAAATATCATTTTATTTTTAAAATGAATGAAACATAAGCAATAAAGATATAAGCACAATTGTTTCCTAATTATACAAATATTAGTTAAGATTTTAAACCGGGTCTCATTAAAAATAAGTTTTTGAGTATAAAAGATCAAGGGTATATTTGAGAGTTTATCGAGATAATACGACTATAAACAGAATCTGGACACAATTTTGAAACTGACGAAAATGGAATAGAGGACAAATATTTTGAAATAGAGGGAGTAATATTTTAATATATAAGATGGTAGAGGGACCGTTCTATATTGCCCTGCATAGCTATTTGGTATTTGAAGCAAAAAGGAATTTTAGGATTTTGGTAGAAAAAACAAAAGAGTTAATAGAAGAGGAAACCCTAGGTAAATGATTGATAGACACATTTTAGTGTCTAATTTGCACCTTAATTTCTAATGAGTTAGTATTCGATTTTGTGTCTATTACGTGTTTTTATGCTTTTGTAGGTACATTAGAAGAACAAAGATTTGTGGAAAAATTGGCTCAAAAAGTGTTAAAGGCACCCACACTTTGGATTGGGGCACCCTTGGATCGGGCTGAGTTGGATCGGGTCAACCAGGCGAGTCAACCCAGCGAGTTGGATCGGGCCGAGCTGGATCGGCGACTTATCGGATATTTCCTGCATCAACTGCACACTTCGAGTTCACGTGAGAAACAAGTT
>JAJJMC010003761.1:10883883-10903634 GCA_023531435.1 Papaver californicum | reverse complement strand
GTATTGGTGGGTCCTAGCATCGACATGTTAATTAGCACTGGAATGACATTTAGTGTGTTGAGATCATGCCCCACATGAATAATACGGTAGTGTGTGGTCCCCCTGTCTCCGTCGCCTAAGCAAGTGTGGAATGCAGGATCCATGGGAACACACATGTATTAGGTGTCAAAAAAAAAAAAAAAATCGAAAAAAGTTATAAAAAAAAAAATTGAGAAAAAAAATAGTATTTGGTATTTTAAAGTTCTCCCTGTCTCCGTCGCCTAAGCAAGCGTGGAACGCAGGATCCATGGGAACTTGTAAATATTTTAGTTAGTAGTAACCATTGAAAATAAATGGGGAGTATCTCGACAAACTAGGTTTCATCTCGGTACTGACCTTCAGACAGATATGGGACACATTGTTCGCCTCAGTCAACATTTGCGACTTTCTACAGTCTATGTTCATCTTCTAAGTCTTTTCATGTGATGGGTGGTTAGATAACTGTCTGAGTAGAACTCTGTTGTCTTAGATATGAATTTTAGTATGCTTGAGTTAACACTCGTGTACAGTGATTGGGTCCATAAAGGGTAATGGTCCCTATAGCCGAATAATTAAGTAGCCAACTAACTAGCTTGTTTAGTATCTATCCTTAATTGTTCACGTGTTGCTAAGATCTAGATCCAGGTTTTGTGGGTATACCTCTTGTAAACCCTCACGAGACAAAACTCGTCCACTAGGGACACCTAGGGGTTTAACGGCTTATTGCATATGTTAAATGTAGTCGCGATTCCTGCGAAAGTGAGTTAGGATTTTTACTTTATTTTTAGAGTAGTTTGCTCGAGGACTAGCAAAATAGTAAGTTTGGGGGTATTTGATAGACACATTTTAGTGTCTAATTTGCACCTTAATTTCTAATGAGCTAGTATTCGATTTTGTGTCTATTACGTGTTTTTATGCTTTTGTAGGTACATTAGAAGAATAAAAATTTGTGGAAAAATTGGCTCAAAAAGTGTTAAAGGCACCCACACTTTGGATTGGGGCACCCTTGGATCGGGCTGAGTTGGATCGGGTCAACCCAGCGGGTCAACCAGGCGAGTCAACCCAGCGAGTTGGATCGGGCCGAGCTGGATCGGCGACTCATCGGACATTTCCTGCATCAACTGCACACTTCGAGTTCACGTGAGAAACAAGTTTCTTTTGCTTCCAGATTGTTCCAAACATTGATAGATATCTCACACAAGTCAAAAACAGCAAAAGATCCCGTGAAATCAGCTCGGAAATCATGTATATGGCCGGAATTATGTTTCGATTCGGATTGAGATTTGTGGGTTGTTTTAGAGAGTTCTATTAGGTTTAGAACTCTCTCTAGGGTTTCTACTACCTATATAAACCAAGAGAAGCCAAGAAAAATCAGGAGAAAAGCCTAGAGAAGAAATCAGAGATTTTGCGTTGAAGTTCCGTCACCGTCGATCACCTGCTGGTGCATCGCCGGCACTGCTCTTCATCAGCTTATCGGAGAAGAAAGAGCAGCAACATCTGTATTCGTTGCTGTTCCACCGTTACAGCTCTGCCCATGTTGCCTTAGCTTTTAAACCTTTGTTGTTTAGAACCCTTTCTGTACAGCTGAACCCTGTTCTGTAACATATATAAACGTATCTGTTCAGCTGTTGCACCATTATTTCACCTTGTAATCAACTTTTTGAGCAATGAAAAGATTTTTTGAGCAAGTTTTCTTCACCATGAGCTAAGTCTATTTACTGGGATGATGGATAAGGTACTTTTCTCAATTTTATGTGATTTAATTATTTTCTAATAATTATTTATAATTCTTTTGTTATTAGAATTGCATAGTTTTAAATAGTGAAAACGGTTTTCTTTCAACAGTTGTGCTTTTGCTTGATGGATTATGCTTGGTTAATTAATTTTGATAGTCCATGCTTGTGATTTACCTCTGTTTGTTAGCATAACAAAACCAATTTTGGCAATTACTTGTGCTTCAATTAATTTAAAAAGAATTATCTGATTAATCACATAGGTTGTTAGAATTACCTGAGTCCTGATTCCTGGTCCTTTTAAAATTATTCAAAAATCATCTTTAGGTTATTTAGTCTTCTTCATACTCCTGGAATTTTCTAGAGTTAATTTAAATCATTATTTTCTAAGATCATTACCTTTACAAGTTCGAGAAACGATCACCTTATTTACCACTTTCAAAACTACATCAATGATAAATAATAATAAAACCTAAAATAAAATAAAAATATAAGAATGAGGACCGGCCAAGGGATGGACGGACAGCCGTCCAGCTGGCGGCGGTCCCATGACTCTTTTTTTATTATTTTTTTATTATTTCTTCCTCCTTCCACTTATATATATGCTCTTTAGAGCATATGCTCTGAAGACCATGTACACCCATGCCATTTTCTCGAGGCCGCCCGGTGTTAGCCCATTTGCATGAAATTTCAGACATAACGTTCTTTAGTAAAAACGTTGTAGATTCTTCATACAATTATCGTTTTTGATTGTTAATCTCAATTAGGAATTGAAAATCGTCAACCATCTCCTAACCCGAAAAGATTTAGGTTTAGAGATCGTTTTGTCTGTCAAACGGAGCAAACAACAACCTTCCAGGAATTTTTAGACAAAATTCTGACAGTTTTCAACTTGTACTTCGCCTCATATCTCTTGGACCGTTACTCGGAACGATACCCCCTTTTAGTATGTTGTAGTAGACGCATAGGAGAACATATGTTGTTTAGAACGTTTCGCCCCATTCTCCACTCATTGGTATGTTTTTCCAAGATAATTATGAAGGAACGTCATAAATCAGAGTTTCGACCAAGTATACTCGTGTGCAACTCATTGTGAGCTTTCATACAAGCTTGTATGGACACTGTGATAAATTAATATTATTTAATTAGGTTTTGAATATTGATAGAATATAATTATGGTAATTCCACCGGGGAATATAGAATTAGAGAGGACTCAAGTTGAACTATTCTAGTAGGCAATCCATCTAGTAGCATTGGTATCTATTTAGGAATAAAGATTTTGTATAGTCAAAAATCATGTGGGAAAAAACTGCAATCAGTACAAGTGACACTTTGAGGACAATACTGCTTTATACTAGTGATTAATCCATTTAGGAGTTGTCCAATTATTATAAAGGAGTAAGCACTGAGTCGTACAATACTTAATATTGTGTGTATTCATATAAATATATTGAAAGCTCAGTCGGGTGAGGCTTTAATTTTATATGTGTATTTCAGAGAGGCTACATGATCAGTGTGAGATGCATGTAGAGGAAGTTTTATATTTTAATTCTCTTGCGGAATATAAAATATGAATTTTTATGCTTTTGATGTCGGGTTAGTGGTATATAAAAATTCTATTATTTCTACGCTTCTACTGCCAGTAAGAGACGATTTTACTAGTTTACCTTTTGTCAAAAATCCACTATCTACACTCATTTATGATTATAGTGCATATACCCAATGGTGTATATAAACTCTATAAAGTGATGAATGTTGTTATAATCATGATGATCCAGAATATCTTATTGGACATTCTGATGTTTGTGGGTTAAAACCACATCAAAAATCAACGGTAAAGTCAATGAAGGCAAGTAAACCAAGTAATATCCTTAGGAAGATTAAGGAGGAGGATCCTAAAAACTTGTCCAATTTGAGGCAAATCTACGGGTCAAGAGTAAGCATCAGGAGGACAGAATGTGATGGTTCAGTGGTTACAGAATAATCTTAGTGGTTAGCTGAGCAACACAACTACACATTGAAGAAGCAGGTAGTGGACGGAAAAGTGACTCATATTTTCTTGGCACATCCGAAGATGATCTAATTGGCTCAATGCTTCTATCAATTTTTGTTGATAGATTGCACTTACAAGAAAAACAAGTACAAAATGTTGTTGTTAAACAAATGAGGCCACACTTCGGGAGAATGGGGTGAGTTTTATTTGGACGTTGGAAACCTTGAAAGAGATTTACCATATCGATTAAATTCCTAGGGTCATAGTGATGGATAAGGATAAAGCACTAATGAATGCAATAGATGTGGTTTTACCGGATGCCAAACAATTTCTTTGTACATGGCACATACAATGCAACATCAGCGTGTATTGCAGGGGATATATCCAGAGGACAAAACAACAGAAATATATTGATCGTGAAAAGGCTGAAGATAAGCGTCTTAGTAAACTAACTCGGGAGGAACGAGAGGAAGAAAAGAAGAAAACCTCCAAAGAGTACGAAGACAATCAAATGAAATGGAAAGCTTTTCAACATCATTGGGATTTGATGGTACATTAATGTCTGAGGCAGAGTATAAATATAATCTGGAAAGTTTCATTTTTGTTTGGACAAAGTTTTCCATGAAAGCGGTGGTTTATTACGTGAAGCAATTGTTGGATCCGCACAAAGAAAAGTTTGTGTACGCATATACCTACCAACATAGGCATTACAAGAATGAGGCGATAAGTATAGCGGAAGGGTCTCATGGACGTTTGAAAAAACTACTTCATGGGAGTCAAAATAATGTGGTTATGGTACAAGAAGTTATCCAACAATACACCAAAGATGATACCAAAAAGATTCATATCCAAATAGAAGAGAGTAGGATGAAAATTTTGATCACGTACTCCGATTACTATTCGTTGATAAGGGTATTACTTATAGGGTGTCGGGTTGGGCTATCCACTTTATTATAAAGGATTATAAGTATTTTGAGGATAACGAGTACGGGAGAAAGAAGATTATTTGTTCATGTAAGACGATGACAACCATGGGACTCCCGTGCCGTCATATGATTGCTTGTTACCCCCAAGGAATTCCGTTTGAGGTCATCGATCCGTTTTGGAAGCAACTTACTTTCACACCAAGCCCGATAAACGATGTAAATGAATCATTTGTAGACACAGATCTTGGGAGAAAAATAATCAATGGCTACTCCAACAACAGTAATTTTCAACAACAAATTTTGAACCACGACTTGATCCTCGTCGTTCACCCTCATATGCAACCGGTTGAATCACCAACTAAGCTACTGCCGACCGGTAGACCACCTACCAAAGTGGATAAAAAACAAGAAAGAAAAGAGTATAAGGGGGCGATAAGTAACCAAAGTAACCCTTCACGACATGATTATTCCAAGGTTATGTATTAAGACTTTCCGACTCCAAGCAAGTCAAAGTATCCAGGGGATCCTATCGTTCAGACGCAAGAAAGTCAAGCAAGTGCAACCCTAGCCAAGGAAAAGGATTTCATCGTCCCTTCGCAAGAAATTTAAGCGAGTACAAAAAAGAGTACGACTAATATGGGAAGCAAGGAAAAAGGGTTCATGGTTTCCCGTAAGAGATTCAAGGAAGTGTGATAGACGCAAAAGGAAATATTCCAATGAGTCTACAAGGCGAACTAAATGGATCGTTAACTATGATACCCGTAATTGGTGATCAAGTAACACATAAGTATGTGTGGGGTAGACCCCATCAGACGTGTTATACGATATTCCATGAGTATCTTATGAAACTCCCTTCAATCATTCATCTCTACGTGTTATCTAACGACGACGTGGATGGGGATGATATTGTGGTTTTCACATTACGTCCGGACAAATCCATTTAAGTTTGGAGGATGAGGCGAACCTAACCCAATGCCAGTATTTCAGAAAGATGATGTCCTTACGCCTACAAGAAGAGCAAGGATTTTTACATCTGGATGATAAGGGAAGGTACAATAGAGGATAAAGAAGTTGAGCTCGATGAATTGATTTCTCGTGTCCAAGGGCCATATGGGGATAAACCAATTACCAATAAGCACTAGATGACCATGACTCGATTTGACCATCTCTTGGCGGATACATGGAGTTGGTTTGTTCATTATTTTGGCCAGGGAACATTTCTTACCTTCAACCGAAGAGAACAAAGTATGATGAATCGCTTAAGGATCGAAGAATTGTTATAGTCAACATTAACAACATATGTTTTATCGGTGTTAGGCTACACGAAGATTGTTGATATGTGCATAATTTACATATTTTAAGTATCATTTTCTTACACTTATTTGTTATCTTTTATGTGAATTATTTTGTATTATTATTACTTTTGTAGTTTATGTCTTTTGTTAGGTTATATCTCTGAAAGAAGTAGGAATGAAGCATTACAAGGGAAGAATTACCAAATACCCAGTGTAACTCATTCAAATACATGATTTCTTCTTACCATCTTGTAGATAATTGAATTAAGAAGCCAGCGGCGAAAGAATGGAAGTTATTCTGAGATCGTATGCAGAAGTTATAAGCAAAACGAGAACTAAGGTCAAAATGGTTATTTTAATGGAAACTACTATTGGCACCCCATCGTACGCTAAGGGGCTGACATGTTTAAAGAGAACTATTGAAGGTACCTGTTTATTTACTCAGGGTTGCCTATATTTGAATAGTATTAAAGGCACCAGAAGAATTATTATGGGCGTCATCTTCTTCTTTCTTTTTCTAATAGCGAAGAGTAGGTCAGTTGTATTTCGGTAGTTTTTTTTATGAGGCTGGTATTATGGATTGTAAGGATTTTAAGAGTTGGTTCGATGTGTGTAGGCTCAGCGAAAAGGGAATAAAACATGGACACAAAGTTTAGACGGAAAATATGAAGAAGAAGATATGTTGTCGTGATTGACCATCATGATCAAGATGTTAAGTGAACTTGACTTTTGGGTTTAAAGTGTTTCGTAAGTTCATGGAGATGTTTTAAAGCATGGGTTATGCTCGAGATGGATGCTCTAGTATTCTTAACAATTGCAATGATGATAATAACTCGGGATTAAGGTGAAGCTCGAATCTGTGATGTGAAAATGATGGGCAGTAGATAACAATCCCTGGTGATTGCTGAAAGCAAGATGGAGAATGTGCTCTGGTGCTTGGAAGATACGCAGTCTGGCAGTTGAGGTTGAGTTTGAATCTAAGGTTGTGATGTTATCGGTTTCAGAGATGGTCATTAATTCTGGCAGTCGTGAAAATATGAGCTCGAGAACTATTGGTGGTTGTTGGTTGTGATGGATTTGATTGATATTCAATCAAAGCAAAAGAGAAGCTCTAGTTTGTCACTACCATTAAAGGGTCTGAGATGAAGAAGGAACATAGTTGAAAGTGTTGGATAAATTCCTGTAAAAGAGAACAAACCAAACAGAAACTTGAAGATAGTTAATGGTTAGAAGAAACAACAACATACTTCAGACAAACACACACACAGGAAGAAAGAGTCGCCTGTTCAACAGACTGCCCTTAACTCGATATTTGTCGAGTACACCTCTAGAAAGAGTGTTGCTAAACCACTAGTGAGGACAAATCGAATCCAGGATAAAACCACCTGATACCAACCCAGCTAGCAAAAACTCGTTGGCCCATTGCGAACTTAACAGTCGAATAAGATTTATAGAAAAATAAAACTACGTGCACAAACAAAACGGGAAGAGGGGAAAAATCGTCAGGATAGTAGCTGTGACTGGGGTAAATGAAAATGAGATTTTTCTTTTTCTTTTATAGGAGAAGAAAACGTTTTGGAATTCAAAAGGTCAAAATATTTAATTCAAATATTTAATTCAAAGATATTTTTAATAAATTTGATTTAATCCCCATAAATATTGAAACAGTCAAATTTATTAAAGGAATTTAATAAAATAAAACCGTTGAGTCTTGATAGGAACACGCCATGCACGCGCTGGCTCACGCAAAAAACACACGCAAGCTCCGCAAGCCCGCGACCCACGTGCTTCGGTGCGAAACACTGCACATGTGTGAATTTGCCCACTAGCCCATTCCCTTAGTCCATGTCCAATCCATAAGTCTTTTCCCTTAGAAGCAACTTTAGTGGTAATATAGATAGACTCATCCTTGGTTTATCCCATGTGGGACAAACCAAAGGTTTCTCATTCACATAAAAGTGAAAAGTGGATTTGTTATTTCCACCCCCAATATAGGCTAGTGACCCTTTGGTCCCATCAAGATAAATTAGGTAACAAAATAATTTTTGGTAATAAATCACTTTTAATTCTAACAATCCCCCACATGAATGAAGAAAGAGATAAATCATAAAATCGGAAAATGAGAAATACCTCTTAAGCAATAGGTGTCCATATGGAATTGAACCGTTGTTTAGTGAGAAGCACCAGAACTACTTGATGGACAGTGAACGCGATGTCTTGAACTTCCATCGTTTGGTGTAATTCATCAATAACTCCTTACGCGAGATATCTCTTAAAATTGCTGTTAAGTTCACGCCGTTGTGTCCGTTTTGGCCCTGGACATATCCCGTTTCAAAGAATGCTCTAGAGAATCAGCTCAGTTCTCATAGGAAGCGACCCACTTCCTCATTCAGATAAGTGAATTCTATCAAGAGTGTTAACTGCTACACCCCATTTCAATCTTAAATTGAAACTATAGAACTCATTAAGACTTTACTATAAGTCATCCTCACATGCAGTCACACTATCACGTCTACACCATAGGGAAGGGACAGAGAAAATAATTCTCTGATAGTGTTTAATTTTTACCCGCCACAAATTAGTTGTCTCATTCAAAACCTTGATCTTGGGATCTCCAGTCAGCAAGGTTGAGTATCCTTCATGGCAAGTTTTAATTTGATGAGCTTAAGTCCCATCCCCCTCGATGCATTACTAACTATCTCCTTGGACAAGCTTTTCGTCAAAGGGTCCGCGATATTCTCCTTAGACCTCACAAAGTCAACAGAAATAACGCCATTCGAGATTAGTTATTTTAGAGAATTGTGTCTTCTCCGAATATGAATGGATTTTCCACTATAATTGCTATTTTTAGCATTAGCTATTGCAGCTTGACAATCGCAATGTATAGATATAGCTGGCACAGGCCTATGCCAGAGAGGAATGTCTTCTAAAAAGCATCTTAGCCCTTGGCTTTCTCTCCTGCTTTATCTAACGCAATAAACTCGGATTCCATAGTGGACCGAGCGATACTGGTCTGATTGGAACTCTTTCAAGACACTGATCCACATCTTGGAGTGAAAACGTATCCACTCGTAGATTTAGACTCCTCTGAGTCTACTATCCACTTTGCATTACAATGTCCTTCAAGGACTGCAGAGTATCTCTTATAACTCAAACAAAGTTTAAAGTGTATTTTCGATACCTTAACACTCTAAAAAGTGCATCCCAATGCTCCTATCAAACTGGTTATATTTTCTAAGTACAGATTCAAAGTAATGAGATTGACTAAGACTATATCTATTAGACTCTCTTCTAATTTTCATCCCTAAGATTACATCTGAGGAACCTAAGTCTTTCATGTCAAGGTCTCATTCAACATGTTCTTAGTGGAATAAAATACATCTATGGTTGTATCCAGTATAATCAGATTATCAACATATAAACATATAATCACACAGGTATCATGCACAAGTTTAGTGTAAACATCCTTGTCAGATTCATTTATTTTAAACCCACTAGAACTCATTACATGATCAAAATTTTCATGCTCTAAAAGATTTTTCTATTATAAATCTCTTGCCTCTTCAAGGCTCAACTTCATCTTCCTATAGAAGTATTGTCTGTCTATTAGAAAGGATATCCAGGGGATCAACACATATCAGGCGAGATTCAGATTTCAAAGGAAAATAATTTTTCCAAGTAACACAACATCCCTAGATTCCTTAATGGTATTCAGACCAATTTCTGAAATATAAAAACTTACAACCCTAAAACTATAATCTGTAAGGCGTTCATGATATCTAATTAAGACACAATTAACAGATTTGGGTCATATCTTTGTCCTCTTATGTGGAGGGATGGAAATCTTATCCAAGCACCCCCCACATTTTTGAAGTATGCAAAATAGGGTTGTCTACTTTTCTGATCCATTAATAAGTACTTTGCTCAGGATATAGCAAACTGAGAGGACGGCCTCCCCCCACAAGTTCGCAGGTAGTCCTGAGCTAATTAGCATGGCATTCATCATCTCCTTAATGGATTATATTTTCACCTCTAGTTTGAACTGAGTTCATGTCAACTAGGTCTGAGTGAATTAATTCTAAAGGTTTTAGAAATTTCTGAACACTTTTCTTATAAGACTTTTTAGCATATTTTGATTCTATGCAAATTTAACATTTTATGTTTACTTTCCAAATTAAATTTGGGAATGCAGCCTATGCTGGCCAGATTGTTCATTGAATAACATGACCAAGTCTTCCATGTCAAACATTCACTGACATACAAACATAAAAGGAATTATTTTTATTTAATTAAATTGAGATTACATCTAATTTGTAAAAACCCTCTGTCTTATAGCTCTATCCACTGAGTTACACAATTTTTCCAGATTCATAAACCCTTATCATCTAATATACTACAAGATACAAGAATTTTACAGATGTCCGGAACATGAGCAATTTCTTCAATGTGAGAATTTTGCAAAAAATGAGTTTCATCCCAACTTTGCAACCTGTGTTGCGGACGAGTTACCCATATAGAGCTTTTCTCCTTCCCCTAACTTCTGATAGGAGGTGAACACATCTTTGTTTCCGCGGACATGTTCGGTAACATCAGAGTCTACCCACCACTCTCTCACATTGGTTACCAATTTGACTTCAGACACTGTACCAAAAAACTTGTTCTTTTGATTTTTCATAATAATTCAGCATTATTTTATTTTATTTCTCTATAAATAAAATCCTTACGATTTCTATAAACTATTGCCTAATTATATTATGAACATGATTTATTCAAAATCAAATAATCAACACTCACGTATGCTTCACGTTAAATTATTTTAGTGCATGATAACTACATTTTATTATGCATATAATAATTGTCTTGCATTAAATTTAATGAATAAATTCTAGTACAAATTTACGTTTCATTAAACGTGACCTACGGTTGTTAAATTAAGTGTATTAACCGTTTTAATAATTTCAAGATATCATGCATACGATTCATATATTAAAAACTATATTATGATTATAATTAATAAATCATACCTGTATATTTTGATTATCGTTGCAGTCGCTATCTGAGCAATAAAAGTTGCCCTTTTAGCCATGGACTCTCCATCAAATCCCTTCCGAAGAATGCAATTTTCCTAGACCCATATCATCAGCTAGAATGCACCCAAAACAAGCCCAAACACTCAATTGAAAGTCCATATTTAAAATAAAATCTGACTCTTGACCTGGTCAACTCCACATTTTCCCCTTGCACGTTTGTATGGATGAGCTTCTTTAAAGGTTGATTTCAACAGCCGTTGAATGGAAATTAATATCCTTAAAAGAACATTTGTAACGACATGACATGAGACCAGGAGGCAATAACACAGTTTATGTTAGCAAGAATTGAAGGTTTCATCTTGGATGAGATATACCATCCAACGGTTTACGTTTGTCCTCATCAAAATCATCTTCTCCCCCGAAGTTGGAGATGGCAGCAAGAATCCCGTACTGCGAAATCCTGTTGCACTCCTCTAGCTGGAGGCTTTCATTAGATGCAAAGTTCTTTGTGAAAGCTACATATCCATTGTCAGAAACAAAAGAACACTTGCAGAGAAATAAATTCTTCAAATTAGGACAACCTTTAGCAACTGCCTCAAGAGCAAGATCCGTAATCCCTCGACAAGAGGTAATTGCAAACATATTCAACTTCTACAGTCCTTGAGCATTACCCATGACCAAAAAGCCTCTTTCACTAACACTCTGTATACCAGTAAGAACCAGATCTGTAACATTTCTGCCATAATGACCTATGACTGCGAGGGAGACATCAGTTGTGTTCATATTCTGAAGCTTTAGCTTCATCAAAGCTTGAGAAGAAGATATCAAACTTGAAATCCCTTGGTCCCCGACCAGTGGGCAATCTTTGATCATAACGGATTGTAGTTTCGGGCAGTATCGTGCAATTTCCTGTAGACCATCATTCCCAATTCTTGAACATGACTCTAAACTCAATGAAGTCAAATTATGGCAATTATCAGCAATAGCAATCAAAGCCTTATTGGATAAATTCCTCTTAATTAAGTTAATTTGAAGAATTTCAAATCTGTAAATTTCAGGTCGATACCAGGTTTGTCGCGGGTGAAGAAGACGGAGTAACGGGTGGGTCAAACCGTACCTGATCCATTAGCCATAGTTATTTCCACCCAACCTTACACGCCCCTCACCGTTGCAGCCCATTTTCTTCAACTCGGTTACGGACCCAGTGAGTTAACTGAGTCACACCCCTCTTCTCCATTTTAAACCCTTCCCTGCAAACTAAAATACAATCTCTCCCATTCTCTTTATCTGCTTGTCATTACTTCTTCCTCGGTTCCTCCTAAAATCAAACCGTGCCATGTCATGGATCAATTAGCTCTTCTTGATTTCAAGAAAAAAATCACTTATGACCCTTCAACTTGCTGCAAACAATTTCATTTGCAATCAATCATTAACCCCTACCTCAACTGTCGATCTCAATCAACCAAATCCAAGACACGAGTCAGAAAAATCTCTAAGGGAAAATGAAGTTTTTCTTCTTCCGGTTTCAATCAAGTTCATGGTTTTTTTTTTTTTTTTAAATACAGGAAGAACGAGAGAAAATAAGAATGGGAATTCAGTTTGGCTTTTAGGTTTATTAGTTTTCTTCCCGTTTTTCTCTATCCACTGTTTTCTTCCCGTTTTTCTCTAGTACCCTTGACCGAAACACATATTCTCTTCTACTCTAAATAATTTTCATGTCCAGTCAAATGAAATATTGTTGGATGCAAATTTTCATGTGTGCAAACAATTCTCAAAAATTATTTCTCGTTTCCATTTTTACTGGTTTAAGGAAATATCGAGTTAAGAATGTTAGATAAATTCCTATAACAGAGAACACACCAAACAGAAACTTGAAGATAGTTAAGGGTTAGAAAAAACAACAATAGGGTTGTCTACTTTTCTGATCCATTAATAAGTACTTTGTTCAGGATATAGCAAACTGAGAGGACGCCCCCCCCCCCCACAAGTTCGCAGGTAATCCTGAGCTAATTAGCATGGCATTCATCATCTCATTAATGGATTATATTTTCACCTCTAGTTTGAACTGAGTTCATGTCAACTAGGTCTGAGTGAATTAATTCTAAGGGTTTTAGAAATTTCTGAACACTTTTCTTATAAGACTTTTTAGCATATTTTGATTCTATGCAAATTTAACATTTTATGTTTACTTTCCAAATTAAATTTGGGAATGCAGCCTATGCTGGCCAGATTGTTCATTGAATAACATGACCAAGTCTGCCATGTCAAACATTCACTGACATACAAACATAAAAGGAATTATTTTTATTTAATTAAATTGAGATTACATCTAATTTGTAAAAACCCTCTGTCTTATAGCTCTATCCACTGAGTTACACAATTTTTCCAGATTCATAAAAACCCTTATCATCTAATATACTACAAGATACAAGAATTTTACAGATGTCCGGAACATGAACAATTTCTTCAATGTAAGAATTTTGCAAAAAAATGAGCTTCAGCCCAACTTTGACTTTTTCCGCAACCTGTGTTGCGGACGAGTTACCCATATATAGCTTTTCTCCTTCCCCTATCTTCTGATAGGAGGTGAACACATCTTTGTTTCCGCGGACATGTTCGGTAACATCAGAGTCTACCCACCAGTCTCTCACATTGGTTACCAATTTGACTTCAGACACTGTACCAAAAAACTTGTTCTTTTGATTTTTCATAATAATTCAGCATTATTTTATTTTATTTCTCTATAAATAAAATCCTTACGATTTCTATAAACTATTGCCTAATTATATTATGAACATGATTTATTCAAAATCAAATAATCAACACTCACGCATGCTTCACGTTAAATTATTTTAGTGCATGATAACACATTTTATTATGCATATAATAATTGTCTTGCATTAAATTTAGTGAATAAATTTTAGTGCACAATTACGTTTCATTAAACGTGACCTATAATAAAGAATAAAGCAAAACCCCCTATTTATATAAGTAACCAAAAATAGTTAACAACCCATATCTCCCCGAGGAACGAACTTGTTCTTACTACTATACTCTGATCCATATTTATGAAGTAAAAAACTTGAATTAATTTATGAACGAACTTGTCCATTTCCTCCACTGTATAGATTATTTTCTAGGGTTCACCAACAACACCTCTAACGAATGGTTGGAAAAATACGAGCCCAACATGAAACTTCGGGATGAATTGGTCGAGCCGAATCAAATCAAGGGTACAATCGTGTATTATTTGGATATTGTTAACAAATGAACTATCGGATGTCCATGATTTGTAGATTTCATATATTAAACAACCACTCCTAATGAATGAAATGGAATTGCTTTTTGGTTACTTTGAATTCTTGTTAGTACTTTTTTAATAAACACAAACAATTGCAGTTAGAATTGAAAATGTGTGATTCAGAATTGGTGGATACGACACATACATATCGACCGATTCTGAATCACACTTGCAAAGTGTTGATAGTTAAACCAGATAGTCAGTCAGAATCGGTGGATATGTGTGTGTGTCGTATCAACTGATTCTAAATCTATTGCGAAAAATATGAAACTTTCACAGATTAGTCAGCTAGAATTGGTGGATATGTCATATTTGTAAAAAGATGATAGTGTTTATCACCGATCATATAACGTAAAAGGTGAAATGAACTTCAAACCATTCATATAACATAATAAACCTTAATTTCATCCATCCACCAAACAAAATAAAAATAATTATTCGAATAAAAAAACTCAAATTAATTAACGCAACAAGAATTTTTAGTTTAGTTTAGACAACAAGTCTTAAAGCATGTATCAGATATAAGCCGCAGGAGGAGCATCACTTTCATCAGCAGAAGGATCAACACCACCATCAGCAGCAGCAGCGGCAAAAACATCTTCAACATAATAAACCTTAAGTTCATCCATCCACCAAACAATATAAAAATAAGTATTCGAATAAAAAAACTCAAATTAATTAACGCAACAAGAATTTTTAGTTTAGTTTAGCCAACAAGTCTTAAAGCATGTATCAGATATAAACCGCAGAAGGAGCATCACTATCATCGGCAGTCAGCACCACCATCAGCAGCAGCAGCGGCAAAAACATCTTCAACAACAGCCTCTTCAAGGATTGCATCATCGGCTCTCCAAGTAGCAATATCATCTCTTATGCGGGATGCCACTTCAATCACCTTATCAAGCTCCATAACTTCATCCAATTTGGCATGGATGGGGCAGAGGTCGCGGCTAACCTTTTGTTGTGGCTTCTTGTCAATATCGTACTGTCGGGTTGGACTGTAACCTCTCTTACGACCGTCCATAATGGTTATACAAATAAAAAAATTGAACAACAAACACAAGTATCGCTAGAAATTAAAAAATCCAATAACAATGATTATTCATCACGAAATCCTAAAATAAACACAACTACTAGTAGTTCAAGCAATCGACAATCTCTAACTAAATTAACAACTAAAGTTGAAAGCCTAAAATGAACAGAACATAATCGGTGGATAAGAAAATGTTTATCCACCGATTCTAGCCATAAAATCGGACAGAAAAACACAAAGTAAGAATCGTTGGTTAACTCACATGTTTAGATACTAATTCCTCTTACTGATAAAACATAAAAACTATCATATTCAGAATCGTTAGATATGGTCTGTCATATCCAAAGATTCTCATCAGGTAGTAGTAAAAAAAATGAAAACAAGAAAATCGGTGGATAAGAAGGTATCTTATCCAAAGATTCCAATATAGAAAAAGTAAAAAAAAATGAAAAGGTATAATCGTTGGATATGATATGTCGTATCCAACGATTTAGGTTATGGTAATTATCTACGAGAAATATGAAACGAGAATCGTTCGATGTGGATCCATCGTATCCACCGATTCTGGTCATGTTCTTCATGAACGATTCTTTAAAAACTCATAAGTTTGGTTCATGAAAAGTTAGATTTCTACACATGGACCGATCAGAAAGGCTATTATAAGAAAAGGTTTATAGAGATTTACCTTGTAGTTCACTCCGGATGATAGGATTTTATTTTCGGAAAGTCTGATGGAAAAATAAAGTTTTTTTTTTATTATTTTTGTTTTAGATTTTGTTAGATTTGGAATGTAGAAAAAAGGGGAAAGATTTTTCTATTTTTATTTTGATTTTAGTATTATGGTTAATTAATGAATAGAAGATAGTTTGGTATTTTTGATAATATCTAATTAAACATCTTTTATTCTACTTACTAGTTGGAAATAAAATTGGATATACCTAAAATTATCCAGGATGTTTTGCTAGGAGAAGATACAACTAATTCCAAACAATGAGCGAAAGCTCGAAATCTCAATCAATCTTTTGCTTTCCTTCATTTTCAATAACGCCATAACTTCCAATTTAATTTCTGAATTTAATTTCGGTCTTAGATTGTCCAAACCCAGTAGAATCTGATCGTATTACACGGGTTCAATTTGTTGTAATGCAAAAGCAAACATTAAAGGCGTCACATATAGTTTGATTAACTGATACATGTCCACTCATAGGACCCCTTCCAAACCTAGTTAACAATAATATTCGTCGATTTTTTTGGGAATTTTACCGCATTATACTGTACTATTCAGGACCGAAGTAAACATTATTCCAACTCCGAATAGGTACGCGTCTTACATGGCCCTACTGAATAATCCACGAATCCTTTACTCAACTTGTTTTGACAGGTCCACACTTAGCCCATTTATCTCCTAAGTTACAAGGCCCATTTGGCCAAAATGACTTTTTAAGCCAAATTTCAACTCATTTGTGTTCTTTACTTTCTTTATAAAGATTTTTTACAAAAATTGTTTACAATGACAATCGAACCCTTCACCTGGTGCTTCCTATACTAGGCACTAACAACTGAACGAACCGCTCTTTATTGATTAAATTGTATATATTATATATTATTCATTTATTCATAAAACCACAGAATGCTCCCCAAAGTTATGTTAAAAAATCTTCTTTTATAAATTAATATGTGTTGAATTTTCAGCGTCGAATTTACATTAGCAAATCGAATTATACATGTAAATATATTTTTTTTTGAATTTTTGCTGAATTATAAACCGTTGACCGGATTTTTAATCAAATGTGACTTTTACGAAACTAAATAATACTTATACATTTGTAATTCCGTACGTTTTTCGAATTTCGAATTGCTAATTAGGTTCCGAAATGGGTTCTTGAAGATCACTCGAGTAGTCGTACATATGATAAGACGAATACTTTATTCATGGTGAAACTACTTAAATAATATTTACCTGACTAATTTAAGGCCTACCCAATTTTTCTCAAAACTAGAGACTAGGATAAGGGATGTCGAATTTTTGTCAAAAATACAAAATTACCCTCTAATCATTAATTAATCCTAATACTAAAATTATAAATAAATAGAAATTTATTTTCCTTTTTTATTACTTTTCAAAGCTATTAAAAATATAAAACAAAAATAAATTTTCTATTTTTATCTAAACTTTCCAAATTCTAGAAACCCTAAACCAATTTTTTCTCTATCTACTCGAATCTCCCATTCCTTTCAATTTATGAGTTAAATCTCTATAAAAAAATTCTTCTAATAGCATTATCGATTGATCTATACGGTTAAATTTTACTTTTAAAGAATCAAAATTCTAAAAACTTACCAGAATCGATCGATGTGGATCTATGGTATCCACCGATTTTCCTTTTGTTCTTCATGAACATGCAGCAGAATAGGCTGATGCAATCGTTTTGTTTAATATTCCACATAAATGAATAGCCTAGATAAAATCGTTGGATACAACAGATCGTATCCACCGATTCTACCTTTATTTATTTTTTTACTTTTCTCAGATGGGAATCGGTGGATAAGACACATGCTTATCCGTCTATTTCCATTTGTATCCAGCGATTCTGTTGTTTTTATTCATTTTTTTAACTTCTCTCGGATGAAAATCGGTGGATACGATCTGTCGTGTCCAACGATTCTGAATATGCTAATTTTTTTTTTGAATTTAATCAGTAAGTAGGAATCGTTGGATACACATGTGTCTTATCTAACGATTCTTACTTATTGTTTTTGTTTTTTTGTTCCCTTTTATGGTTAGAGTCGGTGGATAAACACTGTCTTATACAACGATTTTGTTGTGTACATTTTAGAATTTACTGTTTTTGTTGTTAATTGAATTAATGATTGTTAATTATTAGAACTAGTAGTAGTTGTTGTTGTCAATTTGAGTAATTAATAGCACCAATAATGATATTAATAATATTTTTTATTATTTTTTTCTTCTTAAACCATACTTATCTTTGTTCTTCAATTTATTCTTTGTAAACATGGATAAATAATCACAAGAGTAGTGTCAATTATAGATCTCCGTGACTGTGATATACATAGAAAGACGAAGAATATTGTGCAAACCCAATATAAGTTTGCTTTTGGAAGTTAGACAAAGTTTGAGTAAGTCTTGAACCTACTTGGTCAGCTCGCTTTAGAGAACTTGAAGAGGTTATTAGTGTTACAACAAGCATAAGAGAGACTATTTCTTTGTAGAGAGCATTCAGTCCAATGTTCGAACTACATGATCCAGATAATGTTGTTGTTGATGCTGATGGTGGTGCTGCTGATACCGAGGAAGATGATGATGCTGATGTAAATGGTGTAACAATGCTTTTGTTGCTGAAGATAACTGAGAAGGTACTGAAAAAGATTTAGTTTATGGGTGTTTACTTATATCAAATACAATAGTTTATTCTTCTTTTTTAAGGACTTGTTAGGTTTGGTTTGTGGTGTGTGTTATTTTCACACAAAATAATTAAGATATTTTCCACTAATACTAATATTATCATTATACCTCTTGGCAAGTTCAATTTTTTCTTCCACGATATTACTCAATCTAAGCCCATTCTCAAATATTCCGTCATCCTCGATAAAAGACTCATCATCAAAAATCTTCATCAACCTCATATTCTCCATTAGAAAAATATCGTTTGAATTCCATATGTATGGTAATACTAATTTGTTGGATAATTTCTTCCGGTGCTCCGTTATCTTCCAGATGATATAATTCTTTCGAGAGTTTTCTTATGTTTATACGTTTTCCACCATTACTTACAATAGGATCACTAAACCACGACTCTTCTCGTTGAATAAGTAAATGATCATAAATACGATCGTGAGTCGGATAAGGTATATTATTATAAAATTCGGCTGGTACAACGTTCTCTCTATTAAGTGTTAGATCAAGCCGGTCTAGTCTCTGTTGCATGTCATTTAATTGATCTAAAACCTGCATACAACTTGAGTTGAGCCAATTAGAAATATAATTGTCCCACCTTCTTTGTGGTTGTTGACCTGCATACCCATAAGGTTATTGGTATGTATGAGAATACCCAAAAGATTCGGTAGGGTATTTGATGCAGCGGATAATAAAGAAAAGAAAGAAAAGAGAGGTTTTGTTCAGAATTCAAATATTCCTAGGAATATCGACTATGAACAACGATAATTATTTAGACTTCGGTTTTCCGACTGTAAACAATAATCGATTAAACTTGAACAAGTTTAAGAAAATAATTCTTATTAATCAAATTCAACTCTCTAAAATAATACATAGAGGACTCTATTTATAGACTTGGGAAAAACCCTAACTTGCTAGTCAAGAAAGGATGAAAAAACCCCTAAACCGACTCAAACTCTAATTTTCGTTTTTGGAGCTCTTTGTATAGATAACTCCTACTAAACAAA
>JAJJMC010003761.1:10866686-10883873 GCA_023531435.1 Papaver californicum | reverse complement strand
ATAATAATAAAATAATAAATTTCTTTTCCATAAATCTCCCTCCATCAGTATTGACCAAAACCAAAGGATTGATTCTGATTGTATCCCATGGTCGGTTGGAAGTTATTGAAAGATTTAGAATTATAACTAAACTGATTACCACCATAATATGCCTGATCTTGTGCATCATACATGTTATTTTCGCAAGGAAACATGATGACACACAAAGATTAAGAATAAAAAAATCTAAAAATAACAAAAGTGATGTATACAACCTGTTTTCAGAATCTACCTCTCGTTTTTTTATGGTTATTGACGAATTTTACCAACGAGTTGTTTCCACCACAAAAACCTAAAAACCTGAAAAAACACTGAAACAAAAATATAAAATTGAATAAAAATAACAAATATTAAAAAAAAAAATTGTCAACTGCTCCCCGGCAGCAGCGCCAAAATTTGGTGCGTGTCGTTTGCGTACAAATAATTAAGATATTTTCCACTAATACTAACAAGTAATATAGCGGTAGTAAGTATTGTTTCCACGAGGAGCTGTGAATTGTTATTTGTCTTTGACTTCTTATGTAACCAATGAGGGATTATAATGAATTAAACTAAGTAAACTAACAAAATAAAAACGAAATAAATAAAGATTTAGATTAAGTGAGAAAATATTGGTAAGAGGTTTCATCTTCCATTACCAAACATGCTCTTCAATCGATTAAAATAAATATCAACACTCTCTTCATACCAATAACCCTAAAGTATCCTCAATCGGTGTAATACTTTGTTATGCCTCCATATGTCAACATATATTGCAGTCACTAATATCTGAATTCTTTTCCACCAAATAACCTATTGCTAATTGCTAAGAGATTCAACTTGAGAAAAGAATTAAAATTTGTGAGACGATTTATTCATAGGCAATATATCACACTTATTGTGGTATATTCAACCTAAGACAAGTTTTACTTGTGACTTCCTTCACGATTCACACAGCTAGTGATCACAAATTACTACTAGTTATTAGGGTTCTTGATAAAATTACTTAAGATTCTTAATTAGCTATAGATAAGTTATTAAGGATATTTAATTCGCGATTTTAAACATACCCAAACAACCAAATCATATTACATCAGCACAATCACATAATCTTTATACATAGTAAAACATGAAAGATAAAAAGAGATAATGAAGATCAAAACTAACCAACCAGATTGATTCCAATGTTTAGAACTTCCGATTACATCTCCAACCAATAGAAGAATCAACTACTCATGTGTTTACTAAAACCCATGAAAAGTATAGAAGAAAAGAATTAAGGAGAAGAAGAAGAGAAAATATCCTAGTTCCCCCTTTAAAGGGGTAAACCAAAATTTGCTCTCTTTTCTGTGGAAAAGTTGTATAGAAAATTGTATCTAGGCTCCCCTTATATAGGCTTTGGTAACCTCCTTTTGATCCTTATTCAACTAGGAAACATAATCTCATTAAACTCTTCCACCTCCTTTTGATCCTTATCAAACTAGGAGACTTAACCTCCTCAAAAACCAACAAAAACCCTAATTTTCACGTCAAAGGAGAGCCCAAAACGCTTCCCTTATTTCTCTTCCCGTGCAGGCCCAATAAGGCCCAACAGACACCAAATCCAAGTTGGTTTCACGGTTTTGCTCATAACTTCTTCATACGAACTCGGAATGAACTCATTTTTTTGGCGTTGGATTCGTCTTTCAATTATCTAAAAGTTGGTGAGAAGAATTCTTGGATTTGAATGATTTTAAATTTTTCTTTAATTTTCTTCAGTTGTAGCATTCACTTAGTATTATTAAAGTCGTTTCCACTTCTTTTGGTTGAATCATCCTAACATGAGAAAACAAATAGAAAAAAAGAATAATACAAGGTAAAATGAAAGAAATATAACTAAAACAAGTATATAATTGATACTAAAACCATGTAGATTATGCACCTATCAGTTTGTAACGACTTTAAGGTTTAATTGGTTTTATGAATGAATGGAATAGGTTTAATTACGTATTATGATTGAGTCAGTTTGAATTGTGTTACTTTTCCTTGCACATGGTCAAACTTCATATCAACAACTAGTTTTTTCTGAAAATATAGTCGTTGGCCTTTATGTATATAAATAGGATAATCCATTCTCCATTATACACTACTTCATTCAAATAAATCATTCTCCACCATTCACTACTTAATTCAAAGAAATCATACTACAATGTCAAATCCATCATCATCAACTACCAAGTCAATTGATGTTATGGACGAAGAAATACTCAAAAGAAACAAACAAATTAACAACCAAATCAAACAGAAGAAAATATATGCGGATGTTAACAGAGAGATCGGATGTGTTAGAAATATTTACATCGTGTTAGATCTTCCCGAAGAGAACCGGCGTGATAGTCTATTTTGGAATCTTGTTAATACATGTCCTTTCATGCCCAAGTGGGACGGTAAGTACAAGAAACCACAACAACAATATGGGGATGAGTATGTTTCTTCTCGCACATTAGCGGTTAGAAAATTGTTCTACAAGTACAACGAGTTTCTAGCTAGACACAAAGGGGACACGTCTGTAGTGCAAGAAGAATATATCAAATGGAAATGCAAACCATTTAGTCATTTCGAAGCTGCATAAATAATTGAATCTCGTATCGGGAAATAAAGAGAGTTTCATTTTATGAAATTTTATAATGTAAGCAAGTTTATTTAATTTATGGAGAGTGTACAATTAGAGATTATGTATCATCATGATTATGTAGAGTGTCCAATAACATACATTGACTGCTTGTATTTTCTTTTCTTTTTGGAAAATATCCAAGTGCTACAATCGGTCGATGGGAGTCCATCACCGACCAATTCCCCCAAATATGAACTACAATCAGTTGTTATTCATCACCATATCCGCCGATTGTGGTTCATAATTTTAAAGAAGATGTACAATCGGCGGGTGTGGCGTCATCATGCCTGCTGATTCTTGGTAATAAGTAGGCCTGAAAATATATTAAAATTTGAAGAAAAAATATCCACCTCTTGGCGATTATAAGCTACAAATACATGTTCCAATATCCTTAGCACGTATACCTGACAGTCAGAAGCATTACGATCTTCATTTTCCCGGTTTGATTTTTCATTTTCTTGAGTAAAATCCTCGACTAAGGTTTGGTTTAAACATTCTTGTTCATCCAACAAATAACCCAAATCGGTAGGATCGAAAGCACGATAATATGTTTGGAGATATGTAGATGCACCAACTTCTTCATCACCACTAGAATATACGACGACACTATAAAAATTTCATTTTTGCTACCAAAATCACAAAACCCTAATTTTTCTCAAGTTCTTCTTCTTCTTCAAACTTTCAAAAAAAATTATACTATAATTCTTACTATATAACAGTAACTATAATCCAATTTCAAATACCAACTAATTTAAAATAACTGAATTAATCAACATTAATTAATCACATAAAAATTAGACATTAACAAAAATAGTTGGATAAGGGGTTTTTGATTTTACCTCATAATGATCCTATTTAAACTTATTAGGTAGGCCTCAAATTAGCCAGGAATATTCAAGACAAATTAACCGGAAATAACATGTTAGATATTATTATCTTAACTTAAGACTCTGTGAAATATAAACTACCTAATTTACTTGTTAAACCATTAGTTTCAAAATGAATTGCTAGTTCCCATGAATCAATTCTGGTCATACTCGATTCTCTGTAATCTTTTTGCTTATTTGTTTTATTTTTGTTCGAGTGTTCGATTTTCTTATATTTTCTTAAGGTAATTTGGTTTCTCTAGCCTATTGTTTATAATGATCTTAATTTCTACTTAGTTTACATAGTAATTTTAGTTCTTTGTTGTACACAAGAACTTGATCTGTGCCGTAATGGCATGACCTCTAAGTAAATTTTTGTATATGTCAATTTTGACTGGTGTCATTCATATGTTATTACTATATAAAGTGACAATTGTTCTCCATACTTTTTAATTGTTATGTTTTCTTTTGCATAATAATCGAGATTATTTTAACACTAAAACAATCAACCAAAACTTCCATAAAGATTAAGGGAAAACACCAGCTTAACGTAAGAGAGGTCCCTAACAATTACCACATTCTTAGATTTATCTATTGCAGGACCAATCTAGACCACTCGATCTCATCGCTAGATAAATCCTAACCATCCTTTATCTTCTTCATAGACAAATCATTGCCACTCTTTATCTCCTCCCTAGACAAATCCTTACCCCTTTATCTCCCCTCATTCCCTAATTAAATCATGGCCACTCTTTATCTCCTCCCTATATGAACCATGGCCACCCTTTATATCCTCCATAGATAAATCATGGCCAGTCTTTATCTCTTACCTAGACAAATCCTGAACTTTTTTATCTCCTCTCCTTCCCTAATCAAATCATGGTCACTCTTTATCTCCTCCTTAGAAAAAAATTGACCCCTCTTTATCTCCTATGCTTCCCTAATCAAATCATGGGTACTCTTTATCTCTTCCTTAGATAAATCTTGGTCACCATTTATCTCCTGCATAGACAAATCATGGACACTATTTATCTCCTCCCTAGAAAAATCATGTCCCCTTTTTATTTCCTCTCCTTCCCTAAGCAAATCATGGTCACTATTTATCTCCTCCCTAGATAAATCCTGGCCATCATTTATCTCATTCATAGACAAATCATGACCTATCTCCTCCCTAGACAAATCCTGACCCCTTTTATCTCATCTTCTTCCCTAATCAAATCATGGCCACTCTTCATCTCCTCCCTAGACATATATGGACCCTTCTTTATGTAGGCTAAGTTTTCCAAATTTTGTTATGGAATTCATTATATTTGTTGAACTTTAATTAGCAATAATTGTCTTTATTATATCTCGATAGTGATTTTTAAAAAATCTACTTAAAAGGATTAGTTTAAGAGCTATTTAAGCTTTTATCTGTAGTGTTTTTTTAGTTGTTATTGATTTTCTGAAAGTTAATTAGAAAATAATTTAGAAGTTTCTTAGTTAGGTTCTTAGTGTTAGAAATTTTGGATTAGGAACTATACTAAGGCTTGAGGAGCGTAAATACGCTTTCTTTAAAGTGTTATTTCTCTAACTCAGATTGGAGTTTATTAATGAGATTGAACGCAGATTTCTTCTAGATACAACGATCAACAAAATCGGAAAATCACTCTTAACAAGGGTGTCCACCTGATCATTAAAAACAGAAAATCACCCCTAACAAGGGTGTCCACCTATTATTATTTACAAATTTTTTGGATTAGTCGTATGACTAGCAGTAAGCTGCAAAAAATTGGTGATATTGTTGTTTTACTCTATCCATTATGTATCTTTGTAATAATGATGACTATATGGAACTATATAATCTGGCATATGTTCATTAAACAAACGAAAGTAAGGATGAAATATATACATCTTGTCAATAACCCCAAAAAAATAAAAACATAAACAAAAACCCTATTTACCAATAACTGTCTAAACTACCCTTTAGGTTAATTCAACCCAACGAAAACAAAAAACAACCCCACCTCCAATCTCTTTTCTCTTCTCACCACCAAATCTACCACCACAAACTCATTACCACCAACTAGAAACACCAACCATCACCATCCAGTAACACCGCCACCAACAAGCGCCACCATCACCAGCAGCACCACAAACAACAGACACCATACCCAACGAGTGCCCCCAACACCAAACAGCACTAACATGCACCACTGATAGACACATTTTTGTGTCTTATTTAATTTCAATTCTCTATTTTGTTAGTGCTCATTTTGTACTTATTATGGTGTCTTATCTGTATGCAGGTGTTTACGAGAAAAAAACATTTTTGAAAAAATCGACTCGAAAAATCACTAAAGCGCCGCCCCCCCCCACCCCCCACCCCCAATTTTGGATAAGGGTACCCCAATTACTAAGGGCGCCCATCAGCTGAATAAAGGCACCACTTCTTCCCATTTCAAACACAAAAGTGGGAAAAGTTCACCACTCAACTGTGCGAATTTTGCTTGATTATTTTAGTGGGATTTAATACAAGAAAATCTTCTTTCCGTAATAAAAGAGTTGTGCACGAATTGGAAACGCAATAAAAACCAAAAATCTCTCGTGAAATAATCCCTTTTTAGGATTCTTTATATACTTACACGATTTTGTTTCTATAACCAGCGCAACAACAACATCACCAAAGTTTTATTTAAGAAATAAATCAGATCAAGAAGAAGAAAAATAATGGCCGAGAGGATTTTGAAAATTGTTCTCAAAGATTTTAGAAGATATGAGAGTTATTGGACGATATATAGGTGATGTTGTATAAATAGAGAGGTTGGGAGAGCCTGGAGGGGATTGTTGAGAGTTTTGGAGAGTTTTAGCAGAGAACAGAGAGAAAGAAAAAAATCCAGTTTGTGTTCTTGAGTTGCAGAACAAAGAAGAAGAAGAAGAAGAAGAAGAAGAACAATCGCATAATTTGTTGTTAAATCCTTTAAACTAACCATCACCCAAGATCCGTCTTTTATTTCATAGATGCGGTAACAGTCAGTTTGCAACAATATCTTCAGTTTGAGACGCATATTGTAACAGTGGGTTCTGTGACGCTTATACAACATTGCAAATCTTTGTTTTATTATCTTTTCATCTTTGTAAATAACTTTTGAGCCATGAATCAATATTTTGAGTGTGTTTCCAACATGAGGAGCTAAACCCCATTGCTGAGGCGGAGGAAGCTATTTTTCCAATAATTATGTGGTAATATTTATTTAATTAATTAATGCAATTCTTTTATGATTATTTGCATTGGTTAAAAATTGATTTAATGATTTTTATTAAACAATTGTGATTTCTTTTGATGGTACATGCTTGGCCTAGGGTTTTTGATGTTCCATGCTTTCGATATACAATTATTATTTTGAAAATCTACTTGTTGCAATATTTTAGAATCAAATTAAAGGTATGAATTGCATAATTATAATTATTAAATTAAATCACATTAAAAATTGGAAAATGGTGGAATCTTAGCCTCAGTTTTATCTCAACCTTGTTATCAATTTTATTTGAGTTTTGATATTTTTAGTCTTAGAAATTAGGTTTAAATCCAAATCTTCACAAGTCTTGAACGAACTTTTCTTACTACTATCACAATCACATCAGTTTTTGGCGCCGCCGGCACGGACTTGTTTTTATATTTGCTTTTAGGTTTAGTTTTAGTTTCTAGTAGTTTTTATTTTTTATTTTTATTCTTTTGTTCTATTTTACGTTTTTGGGTATTTCTCTTTTGCTACAGGTTTTGGAACGAAACGAAAAGGAATTGAGCCAAAAGACTTGGAGTTAAAGTTAAAGCGAAAAGAACGACAAATACTTTTTATATTTAGATTTTATTTCTTAGTTTTTTTTTCCTTATCTTCTTTTGGACATTTATTTATGTTGATTACTTGTTTAGTATTTTATTTATTATTCTAAAAAAAAAAACTAGTGCAGACACCATTTTGCACCTTCATCAGTTCACCGATTTTTAGGAAAACCCGTGGATAAGTAAGTTGAACCCTTTCCTTGGGCCTTATGGGAGTTACCAGTTGAAAATCCACAAGCCTTAACCTTGTACCTTTGACCAGTCTTTGAATGTAGGTATATTTTGTTAAGGTAAACCAAGCTTACCTAAAATAGTGAACCCCAATATTTGCATGTGCACAATTTTTTGTTAAATACTAGTATTCTTGCTTGTGTATGCATCCTTGGATCCGTGTAGGAGATAGACTTGAAAAAAATGACCATTTTTGTTTGAGTCCGAACCGTTACACGGATTTAGGTGGTACATTTGTTTTTGCCAAAATGGGTGAGCATGAGGTCCAGGTAAACAAGACCCTAAAAGATCATATGAACCCTTCTAGAGTAGTACGTGACCCAGGGGTAGTTATCCCAGTCACTACTATCAAATTCGATATTAAACCTGGGATAATTAGCATGCTTCGAACATTTAGGAGGTTAGAGAATGAAAGCCCGTATACCCACATAAGAGACTTTGAAATGATTTGTGATACAATGAGTAATCTGAATGTTCCTGCAGATGTGCTTAGGTTGTGTTTGTTTCCCTTTTCTCTTGATTAAAAAGCTAAAGAGTGGTATCACTTCATTCCTTCTAAAACAATCACTACCTGGGACGGTCTTGTAGAGGTTTTTGTTAAGAAGTTTTACCCACACCATAAGATTGCTTGTGTTCGTCAGTCCATTCAAACCTTTAAGCAGAAATTAGGTGAAAACCTACACGATTATGTAAAAAGGTTTAATGAATTGTTATACCAGTGTCCACATCACGACTTTGAAAAATCCCACATGGACCAAATTTTATATGAGGGCCTAGATAGTGAAACCCGTATGTAGGTAGAAACAATAAGTAGTGGGAAATTCACACATCAGGACCCAGATACATGTTTTGACTTGTTTATCGAGTTAGCTGAGCAAACTAGGTAATGTGCTTCGATGAGAGAACCAGAAATTTCGAGGAATTCTATCCATAAGGTCGATAGAATAAATAATGGGTCAGACATCCTTAGACGTCTAGAGGCCTTATAAATTAATCAAGGGTCAAACCATGCTAGATACGAAGAGCAAGCCCATGCTCTTTATAACAACTCTAGGTTTGAAAACCGTTAGAGATATGACCCATATTCTGAAACTTATAACCTTAGTTGGAGAAACCATCCTAATTTTTCTTGGTCTAAGGGCCAGAATCAATGCCAGTCTAGTAATACTTAGGCTCCCCCAGGTTTTGGTTACACTAAGAATCCTTCAGGACCAGCCTAATTTCAGAACCCTTCAGATAGGAAGATCATGAGTTTAGAAGAGTCTCTCACCCTTTTATCTCATAACAATGCAAAGTTTCAGCAATCGTTTCAACAAAGTTTAGAAGATAATAAAAAGGTTATTTCCGATTTACGAAACTAGTTTAGTCAGATCAATGAGTTTTTGAGAGAAAAAGGCAAGTTTCCTAGTCAGACATAACCTAATCCTAGAGGAGTTCATGAAGTATCTTCCGGAGAGAAACCGTTCAATCATGTGAACTCTTTTACAACCGTTAGGAGTGGTCGAGTGGTAGACAATAAGGTAACCATGCCCGATAGTGAACATGTTGTAGTTAATCCTTTTGAGCCAGTAACTGAAGAGACTGATAGAGTCTCTAAAGAGTCTAAAGTGGTTCCTGAGAAATCCAATTTTGTGCCCAGAGCCCCATTCCCACAACTGCTAGTACCAACTAAGAAGGAATCCAACTTTAATGAATTATTGGAGATTTTTAAGCAAGTCAACATAAATTTTCCGTTATTACATGCAATCAGGCAGATTCTTACTTATGCCAAGTTCCTTAAAGATCTTTGTATGCGAAAGCGAAAGATTAGTATACAAAAGAAAGTCTTCTTATCTAGTCTTATAAGTTCGATCATCCAGAACAACACAACTCCTAAGTACAAAGAGCCAAGTTCCACTACCATTTCTTGCACAATAGTTAACTACCGTGTAGAGAAAGCGTTACTTGAGTTAGGAGCCAGTGTGAACTTACTTCCGTACCATGTGTACCTCAAGCTAGAACTTGGTGAGTTAAAACCTACCCAGATGACACTTCAGTTAGCTGATAGGTCTATGAAAATTCCTCGTGGCATTGTCGAGGATGTTCTTACTGAGGGCGACAAGTTTATTTATCCTGTGGATTTTGTTATCCTAGATACCCAACCTGTCCCTGACCCAGAAAACCAGAAACCTATGATATTAGGTCACCCGTTTTTAGCTACATATAATGTGATCATAAACTATCGAAATGGTATTATGAATTTGTCTTTGGTAATATGAATGTTGAAATGAATATTTTCAATATTAGTAAGCAACCCCCTGAGCTAGATGACATGTACATTGAAGAGGTGAACATGATAGGAACATTAGTTCATGAGTCATTACCAACCATATTATCCGTAGATCTATTAGAGAGTTGTCTATCCCATTTTGGCTTAGATTTTGACGATGATAGCACCATTGATCAAGTGAATGCTATGTTAGACTCTACCCCCGTGTTAGATACTAATAGATGGAAAGCTAAGTTCGAACCACTACCAGTTTCTAGTTCTAACTTAATTCCTTCTTTAGAAGAACCTCCTAAGTTGGACCTCAAGCCATTGTCAGATACTCTGAAATATGTGTTTTTAGGCCCAGCTGAAACTTTACCGGTAATTGTAGCATCCAACTTGGATAGTGATCATGAAAGTAGGTTAGTGATCGTACTTCAAGACAATAAGGAAGCTTTAGGGTGGACCCTAGTAGACATTAAGGGTATAAATCCTACTGTTTGTATGCATCAGATTCATTTAGAGGATGACACCAAACCTTCTAGGGAGATGCAACGTTACTGAACCCTAACATGAAAGAAGTAGTTCGAACTGAAGTGATTAAGTTGTTAGATGCGGGTATTATCTAACCTATTTCACACAGTAAGTGGGTCAGCCCCTTTCAGGTTGTTCCCAATAAATCAGGTATCACTGTAGTCCAGAATGATAACAATGAGTTAATCCCAACCCGAGTGACCACGGGATGGCGTGTTTGTATTGACTATATAAAATTGAACAAGGTCACAAGGAAGGATCACTTTCCCCTTCCTTTCATCGACCAAATGCTAGAGCGATTATCTGGACATAGTCATTATTTCTTGTTACATAGCTACTATGGTTGTAATCAGATTGTTATTTCCCCAGAAGACCAAGAGAAAGCCACTTTTACCTGTCCCTTTGTTACCTTTACATATAGACGCATACCCTTCCGGTTGTGTAATGCACCCGCTACTTTTCAGCGGTGCATGATGAGTAAATTTTCTGACATGGTAGAACGGATTTTTGAGGTCTTTATGGATGATTTTTCAGTGTTTGGTTCATTGTTTGATGAGTGCTTGCATCATTTGACATTAGTGTTGACTAGATGTAAGGAAAGGAATTTAGTGCTTAATTGGGAGAAATGTCATTGCATGGTTCGATTAGGAATTGTTTTAGGGCATATCGTATCTTCTAAGGTATAGAAGTAGACAAAGCCAAATTTGACCTAATTAAGAATTTACAGGTTCCCAAAACCGGAAGAGATTCTAGGTCATTCTTTGGGGACGCAGGTTTTTATCGTCGATTCATTAAAGATTTTAGCTTGATTTTTAGACCTCTTTGCAATCTGCTTGTAAAAGATGTTAAGTTTGTCTTTGATGATGCTTGTTAAGAGGCTTTTGAGAAGCTTAATACTTTGCTCACTACTGCCCCCATAGTCCAGGAATCTAACTGGAACCTACCCTTTGAGATCATGTGTGATGCTTCAGATTATGCTATTGGTGTTGTGTTAGGTCAGCGAAAAAACAAATTACTTCATGTGATTTACTATGCCATCAAAACTCTAAATGATGTCAAACTGAACTACACCACCATAGAGAAGGAACTGTTAGCCATTGTTTTTTCCTTAGACAAGTTTAGATCATATCTCTTAGGTTCTAAGGTCATAGTCTTTACTGGTCATGTTGCTTTGAAGTATCTTTTGTCCAAGAAGGATACTAAACCTAGAATTGATTATATGGATCCTTTTGTTACAAGAATTTTCTCTAGAAAAATTAGAGACAAAAAGGGTGCAGAAAATATAGTAGCAAACCACTTGTCTAGGCTTGTTGTTGATTCCCCTGATGATTCTCCTCCTGTGAGAGATAGCTTTCCTGATGAACAACTTTTCTTTGTTTCCCAATTACCTTGGTTTGCGAATATAATGCATTATCTTGTTACTAGTCGAATGCCTCAACATTGGGGTAAACAAGATCGTTCTAGGTTTTTAGCCGAGGTAAAGCTTTCTTTTGGGACGATCCTTATTCGTTTAAGTATTTTCCAAACCAGATTATTAGGAGATGTATACCTGAGAGTGACCAGTCCAGTATTATTTTCTTTTGTCATGATCATGCTTGTGGAGGTCACTTTAGTGCTGAAAAGACTGCTGCTAATATATTGCAGTGTGGATTTTATTGGCCTTTATTGTTTAAAGACACCCACAGTTATTGTGTTGCTTGTGAGCGTTGCCAGAAGTTAGGAACCATATCCCATAGAAATATGATGCTTTTGAACCCTATTTTAGTCACTGAGGTCTTTGATGTGTGGGGCATTGATTTTATGGGTCTTTTTCCTAATTATTTTGGTTATTTTTACATCCTTGTCGTTGTAGACTATGTGTTTAAATGGTTGTTGGTTTCGTGTAAAACAAACGACCATAAGGTTGTGGTCTAGTGTTTGAATGATAACATATTTTCACGTTTTGGTACACCGCGAGCTATAATTAGTGATGGAGGGTCACACTTTCGTAATCGACCGTTTAAGCTTTTGATGAAGAAATATGGTATTACCCACAAAGTAGATACCCCATATCACCCACAGACTAGTAGTCAAGAGAGGTTTCCAACAGGGAGATAAAACGTATTTTAGAGAAAACAGTTCATCCTAATCGGAAAGACTGGTCTTTGAGGCTTACTGATGCCTTATGGGCTTACAGTACTGTGTTTAAGACCTCCATTGGAATGTCACCTTATCGTCTAGTTTTTGGGAAGGCTTGTCACCTTCCCGTCGAGTTAGAAGAGATTATTAAGCTGTAAAGCAGTTTAATTTTTCACTTGACAAGGCAGGAGCTGACAGGAAACTCCATTTCAATGAGTTGGAAGAGATTTGTAGAGATGCATACGATAGTGCTAAGGAGTATAAGAGAAATAAAACTTGTGCATAATAGAAATATTTTAAGAAAGTCATTCTCCAGGTAAAAAAGTTCTTTTGTATGATACTCGTTTGCATATATTTCCCGGGAAGTTACGCTCTCGATAGACCGGTCTTTTTGTGGTCCGCACTGTTTTTCCTCATGGTACTATTGAAATTGAGACTCAAGATGGTAAAAGTACTTTCAAAGTTAACGGTCAGATACTGAAACCATTTTTAGAGCTTTTCCTGCAGGTGATGTTGAGGAGGGTCCTCTGGAGGACCCTGCTTACCTTGATTTACCATCATTAATAAGTTTCGTAGGTTTTTGTTTTTATTTCCTGTCTTATTCTCTGGAGAAAGATTGTTACTCTTCACTCAGGTACTATCTTTCTCACTTATCTCATTATTCCTCTTGTTACCTATATTTTTGGTACTGCTCTTTAATTGGAAACATTGGGGATAATGTTAGAATTAAGTTTGGGGGTAAGGGAGAAACTTTTAGTGCAATAATAAAAACTCCAAAATTTAGAAACTTGTGAACAATTCAGGATGACACTGATCATTCTAAGTAGATGGAAACAAACCTTTTGGCTATAGGAGTTGAGGGACCTAACTAAAGGGTCTATTCATAAAAGGACAGAGCTCAGGTGTTATGAATACCATGATAGTCGTCACCATATCTCGGAGTCTACCTAGACCATATCACCTTCTGTTTTTATTTTACAATTTTATGTGTTTCTCTAAGAGATTTAGTGGGGCTCTAGCATCGAATTTTTATCGGCGTTGGGATGAAGTAGAGTGATTGAGATCAAGCCCCATTATTGTATTTTATTTAGACAAAAAAAAATGGAAAAAAGAAAGAAAGAGAATAATAATAAGTAAATAATTATTTTATTTTCAATAAATCGACCGCTGGGGCCCTTGTATATACCAGCTGAGTCGATATTAGTATTAGGATTAAGACCAGTGGAAGCGTATCTCAATTCATTAGAATTCATTCTAGCACTAACCTTTAGACAGATATGGGAAACATCGTTCACCTTAGTCAATATGTGCAAACTTCATCATCTCCATATCCATCTTCTAACATGTGATTGAACTTTGATCGTTTCCAAGTATTGTAGTCCATTGTACGACTTTCTGAGTAGTGCTCTATTTTCTTATATATGAATTTTAGTACGCTTGAGTAAAAACTCGTGTACAACAATCGGATTCAAAACATGGTAATTCCTTTCATAGCCAAAGAATTTTGTAGCCAACTAAATAGCATGTTTAGTGTCTACCCTCAATCGTTCACAAGTAGCTAGAGTTTGGAGTAAAGGTTTTGTGGGTATATCTCTTGTAAACCCTCATGAGATAACACTCGTCCACTAAGGCCACCTAGGGGTTTAAAGGCTTGTTGCACACGTGATGTGATTTTATATAGTGGTAAATAGAGATTCGATTCTCGAACTTGTGAAGGTAATGATTTTAGAAAATATTGGACTTAACCTAAACTAATAAAAATCAGGAAAATACACTAGAGATGATTTTTAGAAAATATGGAAAATACCAGGAGTCAGGAATCAGGTAATTCTAACAATCTATGTGATTAATCATGTAATTCTTTTTAACAATTTAATTCAAGTTTGCCAAAAATATGTTTCCTAAAAGAATAATTGTAAATCCTAAGCATGGGACATCAAGAGTAATTAACTAAGCATGACCCATCAAAAGAGAACACAACTATTTAATAAAAACCATTTTTTTCTAATTTAAATCCATGCAAATAATAATAAAAGAATTATAAATAATTATTAGAAAATAATTAAATCACATAAAATTGAGAAAATACCTTATCCATCATCCCAGTAAATAAACTTACCCCATGGTGAAGAAAACTTGCTCAAAAGTTGGTTTCATTGCTCAAAATATTGATTACAAGGTTTAAGAATAGTGCAACAGCTGAACAGATACGTATATAAGTGTCACAGAACAGGGTTCAGCTGTTACAAAGAGCTTTAAGCAACAGAACGTTCAAAACTTAACGCAACAGGAGCAGAGCTGCAACAGTAGAACAGCAACACTTATAAATGTTACTGAGTCGTCTTCTTCGGTGATGGTGGATGAAGAACACGCCGGCCGGAGCACCAGCAGGTCACCGGCGGCACCGGAACTTCACCGGATTTTCTCTGAATTGCTCCCTAGGCTTCTGTATATGTTTTTCTTCGATTCTTTTGGTATTTATAGACTTCACAAACCCTAGAGAGAGTTCTAAACCTAATAGAACTCTCTCGAATCACTCCAATTCTTCAATCCCAATCCAAACAGGAACCGAGTCCTGATTCCGGCCAGAAATGGGTTTCTCGAGCTGATTTCACGGGATTTCTTGATGTCTTTCGATTTCTTCCAACTCTAATTGCAATGGGTCATCTTCAATTGCCGAAAACAACCCAAAAATTGCAACCAAATCCATTCCTGTTTGAAACAGGACTTTTCCGATGAGTTGGATCGGCCGATCCTGGGTTAACTCGCTGGCTCGCTGGGTTGACCCGCTGGCTCGCTGGGTTGACCCGATCCAGCTCAGCCCGATCCAAGGGTGCCCCAATCCAAAGTGTGGGTGCCTTGATCCATTTTCCCGGGTGCTTTGAACACTTTTTGAGCCAATTTTTCCACAAATCTTTATTCTTCTAATGTACCTACAAAAGCAATAAAACACGTAATAGACACAAAATCGAATACTAACTCACTAGAAATTAAGGTGCAAATTAGACACTAAAATGTGTCTATCAACACGCTAAGTGCAATCGCGATGCCTGCGACAATGAGTTAGGATTTTTTAGATTAGATTTACTCGAGGACTAGCAAATAATAAGTTTGAGGGTATTTGATAGACACATTTTTGTGTCTGATTTGATCTCAACTCTTTATTTTGTTGGTGCTCATTTTGTACTTATTATGGTATTTTATGTGTATACAGGTGTTTTCGAGAAAGAAACATTTTTGGGAAAATCGGCTCAAAAAATTACTAAATACACCCGAAAATTTGCTAATGGCACCCCTATTTTGGATAAGGGAACCCCAATTACTAAGGGAACCCATCAGCTGGATAAAGACACCACTTCTTCTTTCCATTTCAAACACAAATATTAGCGGGAAAAGTTCACCATTCAACTGTGCGAATTTTGCTTGATTATTTTGGAGATTTTGGTGGGATTTAAGACAAGAAAATCTTCTTTCCGTAATAAAAGAGTTGTGCACGAATTGGAGAAGCAATAAATACCAAAAATCTCTCGTGAAATATTCCCTCTTTAAAAAACAGGTCGAAAAAGCATCAGGAAATATGGTTAGGATTCTTTCTGTACTTACACGATTTTGAATCTATAACCAGCGCAACAACAACATCACCAAAGTTTTATTTAAGAAAGAAATCAGATCGAGGAGAAGAAAAATAATGGCCGAGAGGATTTTAAAAATTGTTCTCAAATATTTTAAAATATATGGGAGTTATTGAACGAGATATAGGTGATTTTGTATAAATAGAGAGGTTGGGAGAGCCTGGAGGGGATTGTCGAGAGTTTTGGAGAGTTTTAGCAGAGAAAGAGAAAGAAAAAAAAATCCAGTTCGTGTTCTTGAGTTGCAGAACAAAGAAAAAGAAGAGCAGTCGCATAATATGTTGTTAAATCCTTTAAACTAAACATCACCCAAAATCCGTCTTTTATTTCATAGATGCGGTAACAGTCAGTTTGCAACAATTATCTTCAGTTTAAGATGCAAATTGTAACAGTGGGTTCTGTGACGCCTATACAGCATTGCAAATCTCTGTTTTATTATCTTTTCTTCTTTGTAAACAAATTTTGAGCCATGAATCAATATTTTGAGTGTGTTTCCAACATGAGGAGCTAAACCCCATTGCTGAGGCGACGGAGGAAGCTATTTTTCCAATAATTATGTGGTAATATTTATTTAACTAAATTATGCAGTTCTTTTATGATTATTTGCTTTGGTTAAAAATTAATTAATGACTTTTATCAAACAGTTGTGATTTTTTTATGGTACATGCTTGGCCTAGGGTTTTTGATGTCCCATGCTTTCGATATACAATTGTTATTTTAAAAATCTACTTGTTGCGATATTTTAGAATCAAATTAAACGTATGAATCGCATAATTATAAGTATTAAATTAAATCACTTTAAAAATTGGAAAATATTTGAATCTTAGCCTCAGTTTTATCTCAACCTTGTTATCAATTTTATTTGAGTTTTGTTATTTTTAGTCTTAGAAATTAGGTTTAATCCAAATCTTCACAAGTCTTGAACGAACTTTTCTTACCACTATCACAATCACATCAACCACCAACAACCATCACCACCACCATCAATTACCACCAGTAACCAACACCAGCGCCACCATAATACGAGCATCACCCCACCACCAACAACAACCAACAATACTACCACC
>JAJJMC010003761.1:10841830-10866676 GCA_023531435.1 Papaver californicum | reverse complement strand
CCACCACCAACAAGCATCACCATCAACTAACACCACATCCACCACCAATACCAGTACCACCAACACCATCGCCACTACCGATACCGACACTACCCCACAAACACCAACCCTCGACACCATCACTATCAACAACACTACCACCAAAAACTTACCATATCACCAACATTGGTTTCAACGACAAAAATTAGGCAAAAATAAGTTGAAACCAAACATAAATTTACTGTTTTCACCAACAAAACATTGGTTTCAACGCCATTTTTATTTTTCCAAAAGTGGAAAAGAAACCTGGTTTCAACATAAAATGGCAACCTTATCCAATCACCAACAACATTGGTTTTCAACGAAAAAATCTAGGCAAAAATCAGTTGAAACCAATTTGGTTTCAATATAAACTTACTGTTTCACCATCAAAACATTGGTTTCACGATAAAAAACAGTCAAAAATTAGTTGAAACCCAATTTAGTTTCAACATAAACTTACTGTTTCACCAACAAAAACATCGGTTTCAATGTTATTTAATTTTGTCAAAATTTGTTGAAACCAAATTTGGTTTCAATCTGTCATTTCACAAACATAACATTGATTTTGAGTATGATGATGTATCATTATTTTCTGCTGGTGAGGATACATCAGAAGAAGGTGCTGGTGGTGGTTGTAGATGATAAAAGGAGGATTTAAAGATGTTGTTGGGGACGGATCTGGAGGTGCTGGTAGTGGTTATAGAGGATAGAATGTATAGGCGGAGGTGATGTTGGTGGTTTTAGAGGATAGAAGGAGGAGCAGAGGTGTTGTTGGCAGATCTATACATGGTAATGTGTTTGGTGGTGGTGTAGGGAAGAAGAAAAAGAGGTGTTGGTGGTGTTGGTATGGAAGGTGGAGGTGTTGTTGGTGGAGGATCTGGATCTGGTAGTGGGTTTGGTGGTGGTGTAGCGTTATGATGAGGTGTTGGTGTGGTGGTGGAGGAACCTACATCTGCGGGAGTTTGGTCTCATTGAAAAAATACCCAAATCTACACATGTATTGTTTTTCATGGACACATCAGGAGCCTTCCGTTCAAACAATTGGGGATATTTTTTTTATTTTTTTTATTTTTTTATAAGCATTGATTTTTTGGTTGGGAGGTATTTGGTCAAAGTGTTTGTATTTTTGAGCTTGTGATTCTACCCACACCTCCTTCACCAATCACTCATAATTAGAAGAAAAAAAAAATATTCAGCAACTAGCAACGACTTTATGAAACTTAGACAACATCAAGATTTCTTTGAACATATCAAAATTCATGTAGTGTAAATCTAATCAACATGAGGATTTCAATTCAACTCTCATTGTATGACTACTATGGGAAAAAAGATGTATCACTCCTTTCCATCTAGTTACAAGGGGGTAGTCAATTAGGATTCATGGAGATTTCTAGAGAGATATGAAATCTCTTGTTAGTGGATCTAGGCTCTTCAGAAAATCCATGTTATTGGATAAAGAGTTTCTGAAAATCTATGAAATTCTCTGTTATTGGAAGTAAACTCCAAATCATGGATTTAGATTTTTGAGAGACTTTGAGAGACTCTATAATTGAAATAGGCTTGAGAGAAGTCTCTTAAATATGTGTGATATTTTGAGAGACTTTTCTATTTGAGATTTTTTTTATTTTTTGTAAAGAATGAGTTAATGAAAAATATGCAAAATTATTAAAGAAAATGAAAACACATAACAATGAAAAGAAAATGAAATATTTTTATATCGTCCTAAAATATACAAAAATTATTACTATTTATTTTTCATCAAATAATTTTACTATCATATTAAATACTAAAAAATTAAAGGAATTCTAATTATTTTTTTAGTGATTAGAAATATTTTGATTATTTGATTAGTATTTTTTTCTTTCTATAATAGTATGTGAAAACTCTCTACAAATCAATGAAATTATACAACTGAGGGAGTGGGGGTTATATAATTTCAAAGCATAATCTGATTACTAAGTTACAAAGACAATTAAACACAGGTAACTTGGGAATGCATATTGGGGTTTTACTTTTCATATTGCCTTAGATCGCTCAACTAGCAAAAACTCCTATTTCAAAAATAATGGTTATGAACAATAAATAATAAGTTGATCAGAGTTAAACAGCACCTTATAGTTATCCTAGAATAGGAACCTTTCTTTCGAACATCATCCATATCTCTCTTACGCATCTCATCATCAATTCGTGTTTCTTCTCTATATTCGAGCTTCTTATTCATATCATCACGCATCATCTTCTGAATTAACTTCTCCATTTCGGCATTTCCTTGGTACCTTCAGTCATAGTTTCCCCAAAAGGACGTTTATTTAATGAATACTTTGTTGGAAAACTGGATAGATTAAATTTTGTTTTAAAGCTTTTTTAAGTAAATAAAATAAATTCTTGTTTTTTTTATGAATAAAAAATTTATTAGTCCCATATCGGGGAGATCCCTCTTAAATTGTACAAGGTTATTATATAAACAAGCTTTTATCAACCTATATAATTATTCCAAGGAAAAAGGGTTTTTCCGTATTTTTGGAGAGAACAAAAGAATAATAATTTATTTTATTATCTTTCTCTAGTTTTCAAGATTTTCCTTAAGGGTTTTTTCCTGAGTTTCCAAGCTCAAGTTGAGCATCTACCACATTTGCTAGTAGTAGGTGTAGTAGGATGTTTTATCTTGGAGGCATCTTCCCTGTGGAGGCTATAGCATCACTCTTGAGTGTAGCCGGACGCTAATGTCTTAAGGACAGTGTGTTGAACACGTGACTCACTCTGTTTTTCAAAAGTTTTGATACATACCATGCTGTTGTTGCGGAGATACGAGGAGCTCATCTGTTTCGACAAATCACTTTCATTAAGGAGCTAAGTATCAATAACTTTTGTTTATTTGATTTTCTTCATTTTTGATTATCGCATCAAACAATCTTAAGACATTATCTTTAATAATAATCGTAAATGAATGATCGATTTGTGAATCGTTGACGTTGATATTATATTGGAAAACAAAGGATGTTAATTGTGAAGTGAATAAACAAAATTAAGTTTTTTGGCCAGTTGTAGAGTTTCGAGTATATCTCTTAAATTAGAAGGAATTTCGACAAACCCTTTTAACCGAATATAGTAGATATCTTGATAGTTACCCACATCAAATTTCAGAATTTTTGTAGTTATAAAAGTATTTTTTAGGTATTTTAAAAAACAGAGAAACGTTCCTGAAAAATTCTGACGGTTAGAAAAATATTGTTGACTAAATTAGTTTCTCTGGGGTACGTTAGACATTTTTTTCATATGGGCTAAATAATTAATTTGACCATGAGTTTTTTGAAATGGTGATTCAAACGAAGTTTTTATATCTAGATATTATCTTCAAAACTTATTTTTTATTTTATGATTCGGAATAATAGTTTGTGGGGTATAGTGTTTGTAAAACCGTTGCGCATGTTTGTCAAAATATCAATAATTGTATCTAATCTCTGGATTAGTATGAGATCTTGCAAACATTTATAGTGATATAACATGAAAAACTGGTACTAGTGAGTGTTTTTATCCATAATAGACTTGAGATTTTAATTTAGTTGAAATATTTCTCATAAACAAATTAGAGCAAGTAACGAATTGAACTTTATGACTTAAAGTGATAATCTCTTATATGTGTTAGATTATTATCACATTGCTAATGAATAATGAAATGTTGAATCAGTTGTGTATAAGTTATGCATTGTGTTATCAATCAACTTGATTATATGTGCTTTGTGTAGTATCAATCGGCGTGAATCATATGATTGGTTAACAATTGTGTATTAGCAATTTCTATGGTGATTTTTAAATCATTTCAAATATGTTACCTTTCATTTAAAATATGAGAATCATAATACACTAGTATACCAGGGTCATATGGACAGTGAAGTATAAAGTTTCTTTTAGTAACTAATGCAACAAGAAGGTTAAGCGATCAAATGTGCTTGAATTGATATGTATGTACACAAAAACCATTTAGGGTTTTTGTTACCAAGTTTTGTTACTTATGATAATGATCGTCTAATGTGAAGAGAGACTTAAGTAACTTGATATTATGTGTTGTTAATAAATATTTTGATAAGATGAGCACTTATAATATCTTGATAATTTGATGTTACCTATGACGAATGAAAGTATCAACCTATTTTTTGAATCCTAGTTGGTCAGAAGTTTTATCATCTTAATTTGAATGATATATTAAGTATTAATCTGTAATAACTTTTGTTTTTTAGTTGTGTGCTTATCTCCTCGGAATAAAGAATTGTATATTCAAATTTGAATGGAACAATTGACATTCTTACTGTGTTAAGTAATTTTATTTTTCAGTGGAGATGATAAAAAGAATTGGTTGGTAAATGTTGGAAGTGCTGGAACGTGTGCTCCAGAAAAGGAATATTTTTTTTTCTACCAAGAATGGAAAAGATCAAAAGCATTTTCATAAACACCTCAATTATCAAAACAGTTGAAAGAAATAGGTAAATGATGTGCAAAGCTTGTCATGTATGTACATTAATCAGATTATGATATCATTCTCAATATGTGCATTGCGATTAAAACTAGTGTCAAATGCTATCTACCTAAGTTACTATGAAATGTTGTACTTGGAAATATGGTCTTGTGATGCTTTTAGTGTTAGCTTAATAGAACAAGACAATAGTATATAAAAGGGAAAATCGTCATTGAATTGAGAATGAATACATGAACATGTTAAATCATAATGTTAGTATAGAGTACCATTGTATGGGGTGTCAAAGTTAGATGCAACCTAAAGGACACATAATTGTAGTTTCTTATGTTGAGAAATCCTGATAATTATGGTGGGGCGGGGGCTTATGCCTCAACTGTGGGGGTATAAGATGGAAACAAATGTTTGTTTGATTTCTCAAGCAGATTTATAGAAGACCCTAAACTTATATATATGTCCTACCATGTAGACCTCAATTGTGGGGGTCTAAGGTGAGAATGAAGAGTCGACTTCTTTAGCAAATCATTGCATATGATCACCGGAATTATAGTATGATAACTTATAAGTTCTGAAGCTAACAATATTTGAATAAAATAAATTTTATTGTTGAGGATGTTGAGTTCCCGACAACAGTTTTCTGATGTCGGGTTCTCACACGAGATAGAATAAGTCAGACAGAGACTTGACTTTGTGATATTGTTGTTAGAGAATAAAGTAATGATCTCTTGGAACATACTCACATGACACTAAAATTACTAAATCCGGAATTGTTTGTCATTATTGTCAATATGCTACATCAAATGGATGTTGAGGCATTATACTTAAATGTTTAGTCAAAGGTGGACAAACCTTAAAGGTTTGGTTAGCGCTAGGGGTACAAACTGATTACACCTATATATACTTGACTTAGACCAAGTTGTAAGTCAATGACCTAGCAATATTGTTATGTGATGATGATGAATACTAGTGATGTGACACTAATGAATTTGATAAGTTATTTCACTAAATCAATTGAAGGTGTCTTAGCATACCTTTTTTATGTGTTTTACAACCACTAACAAATTTTTGTTGTTTAAAGTTTGTCAGAAAATTAATATGTTATTGAAGTGGTCCAAATGATTAGAAAGAACCAAAATCAAATTTTGATGATATAGTTTCTGTCAAATGTGTGTTGTGAAATAGGTTTGCATGTTTCTTATTTTATCCTGGATAATTACAGGGTTGCTCTGATCAAAGGACCAGAAAATTGTGATGCTTGAGGTACATATTTAATTTCAAATATGTGATATATATTGCACCAACCTTTGGAGGAAGATGTAATGACCGTACTAGTAACTAGTACATGTATCTTGTGTATGCCTTTATATTCTTTACAACCACTAGAAAACATGTGATGTTTGTGATTTGATTGAAAGACTAAGTTGTTGTAGGCAAGCATGATCCAAAAGTTCATTGGAACCAGAAGAAATTCTGACGGGAATGGTCTTTGTGAAACTCGATGCGTTTAATGTGTCTTGTAAATGTGCAGTAAATTAGGTGTACAAATATACTTGTGATCCCAGAAGAATTAATGAGATAATCTGATCAGAAATTTGAAGTACCTGAGGTACATTTTAAATTGTGTATATGCATGATACATATTACACTGACCTTAAAAGATGTTGTGATTTCAGGGTTTAGAGAATCTTAGCCTATGTGTGTACTCTCTTAAGGAAATATAAGAGGAAGCTGAATGGATAAATCCCTTTTGTTGGGTATTCCTCGGTGACCGAAGCCTGTGGCCACCACTACTGAAACTCAATTGACTATGTGAGTCTAAAGTAAATGAGCAATGGAAAAGTATATACAAACTCGGAGAAGGCTAATTCGGTAAGACAACTATTCTCTAGTGAAGTGATTTTGTAGAGTTAGTGAAGTCAATAGAAAAATCAGTGGATCCTTTGACAAAAAGATAATTTAGAGAGATAGTTTATTATTGCATCGAGGGGGATGGGACTTAAGCTCACGAAATAAAATTACCATGAAGGATATTCAACCATACTGACTGGAGATCCCAAGACGAAGGTTCAATAAGACAATTAATCTGTGGTAATTAAAGGTATGCGCTATCAAGAGAATTACATTATATGTCCCTCCTTATGGTGCATTGTTGTGATAGTGTGACTGCATGTGAAGGATGACTTTTAAGAAGGCTTAACTAGTTCTATAGTTTCAATTTAAGATTGAAGTGGGGTGTAGCACTAACACTCTTGATACAACTCACCTATCTGGATGAGGAAGTGAGCCCTTCTTGTGAGAATATGAGTTGATTCTCTAGAGCATTCTGAGAAACAAGATATTTTCTCAGGGCCAAAATGAGCACAACCGCACGATCTTGGTAACAACCTTGGAGATATCATGCGTGGTTGTTATCGTGAATTACACCAAACACTAGTCGTTCAAGGCATCACGTTCATTGTCTCTAGCAAGTAGTTCTAGTAATATCTCACTAAGCAAAGGTTTAAGAGCTCATGGACACCTCTACCTAAAAGGGTATTTCCTATGTTTTATGTGATTTTCGTTTTTTATCGAGATTTAATTCATTTTGAGAAAAATGAGTTTTATGTTGTTTTTTTATGATCTTGGTATTACTGATACTTAGGACCTAAGGGTCACTAAGGGATCACTATCTCATTTTCACTTTGGTGAATGGAACCTTTAGTCCCACTATGGGAAACTAAAGATGAAAGATTTTTATACTATTATGATTAATGCAACAATAGTATGACCCTAGGGTCAACACACTTTTGTGTGAGGGAGAGGATGTTGGAATGGATAGTACGACTTTAACGCGTACGGTCCGTCTGTTTGTTCAGTCAGTTCGATCGGGTCGTGGGATTTGGGTGTTTATTTACCAAGATCTATTCATGTTTTTCATGTTTTACTAAGGTTTTCATTCATGTGGGGGATTGTTGGAAAACTGTATAAATTAAATTTTGGTTAAAGCTTTTTTAAGTAAATAAAATAAAGTCTTGTTTTCTTTTATGAATGAAAAACTTATTAGTCCCACGTCGGGGAGATCCCTCTTCTTAACTTGTACTAGGTTATTATATAAACTATCTTTTCTCAAACTATATAATTATTCCAAGAAAAAAGGGTTTCTCCATATTTTTGGGACGCCTCGCGAGCCGGGCTTCTAGAGATGAGTTTGGCGAAGCCAAGTCAATTTCGGGCCACCAAACCCTGCAACAGATGAGAAGAAGGACCGGGGAAAGGTCTACGTTGTCACACTCCCTGCCTTCCAAAGGTGCCTAGAGGGCGGGCCAGACGCAGCAGAGCGACGACCCGGGAGCGGATTCCCCAGAGAGACCAAAAGAATAATAATTTTTTTTATTATCTTTCTCAAGTTTTCAAGATTTTTATTAAGGGTTTTTTCCTGAGTTGTCAAACTCAAGTTGAGCATCTACTACATATGCTAGTAGTAGGTGTTAGTAGGGTGTTTTATCTTGGAGGCAACCGCCCTGTGGAGGCTATAGCATCACTCTTGAGTGTAGCCGGGAACTAATGTCTTAAGGACAGCGTGTTGAACACGTGACTCACTCTGTTTTTCAAAAGTTTTTATACATACCTTGTTGTTGTTGCGGAGATACAAGGAGCTGTTTTGAAAAATCACTTCCATTAAGGAGCTAAGTATCAATAACTTTTGTTTATTTGACTTTCTTCATTTTTGATTATTGCACCCAACATACTTGTCCCAACTTATTTTGCACATATCCTCCCAATTCATTACCTTGGGAAATTCTTTCAAGTCTATGACAGTGATATCATCCTTCAAGTTCAAATCCACCACCTTCAAAATGAGATAAAACATTCAATCAATCAAATTACAACACACAAAAAACTAAAACTAAAATAATATTTAAGATTTTAAATTGAGGATTCAGACCTTGTTGATCTTTCCATTGGAAAGCTTCTGTATCGAAAAAGTAACGACGAATCCTTTGCGCCCCTTCAATGAAACCTAATTATTATGTCTTCGAAGAAGCAAAAGGAGATATTGTGGTCAAAATTACTCTCATCGCCATTTTTACTGTTTTCTTAACTATCTTTCCCCAATTCCTACTACTAATGTAGATAAACTGAAAGCCTAGAACATCTTAAAGAACAATTGTTTATGTTTAGGTTTATGTTGGAATTATGACAAATGGTATGTCCAGGGATCATGTTAAAATGCATCTAAGCACTTGAATGGAGATGAAAACCTTCGATTTCTATTGGTTGAAATAGACCTCTTGTGATGGGCCAATTCTAGTGAGGACACTGATGAGTGTGTAAACACTTCATAAATTACATCTTAATTTATAAATATTAGCTTTCTATTTTGTACATATTTGATAGTCTTCTTTAGTTTTGCAGTATTTGACAAAAAAAAGCTCGATTGCACCAAAATGTGGAACTTTGCCCGGAAATTGGACAAAAACAAAAGCTAGACTCAGATATTACCTTGCCATCTCAATACATGGATGGGTTAAGCCTGTTATGACTAAAGACGAAATTATTCATGGGTGTAAATATGAGACCAATTAAGTTTGTGACTGATAGCTTGTGATATGGAAGAAAAATAAAAGAAATGGAAGGAAAACGTCATGAATGGAAATAATATATAGGAGATTATATTGTTTATTTTTGTGGGAATATATGCAACCAAATTTGGAAATTTAACTTGCCTTATCTGTAAAAGATTTGGAGGATCAACATAATACCTTCCACATATGGAACACATATGAGAAAATCTCATAAACAAGGAAGATATAAAATCATTAGTTGGAAATCTACATATTCTTCATATTTTCTATAATTGTTATTCTATTTATTTAGTAAGTTTATAATTAAATACTATACTAATTAAATGAGAAGATTGTTGAAGATTCTGAAGACTTGGGTATAAATAGAGGTCAAATACACATGAAGAGGGTGAGTTCATTTTCTAGTTCAGGAGAGTAGTAGATTAGTTTAGGAGTTTTATTTTATTTATTTTTTTTTTCTTTGTTGTAATGGAGTAATCTTTCTACTGGGGTTGAAGATTGAGCCAATTATATTATGTAACAGGATTAAATATTTTTTATAATAAAATATTCTTTTGAGGTTTAATTGTTTTATTAATTTCTCTTTTTATTAAGTTTCGTTTTTATTAGTTTTGAATAGTTCTCGGCTATTGATATTTTATAAGTGAAGGAAATTAAATTGTTTTGTTTTACAACAAAAGTTGTTAGTATTTGTTTTACCTGTTATATTTTCCGAGATGTATCAGTTTGGTCTGATAGTCTTGAGTTATAACATGAATATTTATCAAAGATTGCCTGAGAATTTTACATGATTTAATTGGTGGAATCCAAATCCCTAGTTTTCTCTTAATAGTTTATTTATTCTTTTTAGTAATTTTCATTATTTTCTCAATTCCTTTTTTTTATCTTTTGGCATAATATTTATTAGAAATTAAAAGATAACAATATTTTAGTCTCTGTGGGAGACCAATATTTTATATACTATCTCAACGATAGTCGTACACTTGCAGACTACAATTAAAATATCCCATCATACACTTTCCAAAGTTTGGTAGGAACAAATATTACGAGGTAAAGAAAACCCACTCTCATATTGGCTATTAGATTTTAAAATTATTACACTTCTTTTACACCTCATATTTAATTGTAATATGTCAGTGTCACCTACAATGGGTAGACAACACCTCTGATCGACGATCTACGTTTAATTATCTTTAATAAATGGTTATGATTAATTTTATATTTTTAAGTACAAAAAAAAACAACAGGGTTGGAAAGAAAACACTTTATTTATGGTAAACAAAAAATATTCCTAAACTCAATTTAACTCTTAATTATTTTTTTAAACTAGAAAAAAACGTGATGGACAAAAAAAATAAACACTTTATTTAAGGTAAACCAAAAATATTTCTAAACTTTATTTAACTTTTATTTTTATTTTTTTCTGTTACCCTGAAATCCAGCTGCAGCAAGCTGATCTGAAATAGTCTTGATTTCATTAAGTAAAGTAGGGATAGATTTATCACTTTGCTTAAGAGTAGGGCTGCACAAACCCGACCCAACCCGACCCGCACCCGCTCAATTTTACCCGGCCCGCCGATGAACGGGTCGGGTGCGGGTGATTTTTTTAAAACCCTCTTCTGGCGGGTCGGATGCGGGTGATAGCTCCTCTCACCCGACCCGACCCGCCCACCCGCCGAAATTTCACACTTTAGTTTGGCACGCGTGAAGTACCCAGCATTCACTTCACTTCATCTGTATATGTTTCTGTTTGTTCTTCGGTAGTAAGAAGGAGTAGCAAAGGGTTCTTCATCTCTGTTACACACATACATAGGCGAGAGGCGAGAGGAATTGTTCTTCGATCAGGTAACACTGTTTCTTCATCTGAACTCCCATTTTTTTTAAGTTTGTGAGTCGCAGAGACTACCTAAGTAACCTAACTCGAAGAAATAGTTGCTTGCAGTTGTAGTCGAAGAAATAGTTGAAGAAAACTAGAAAATTTGAATCAAAATTTACGTCGAAACAAGTAAGTAAATGGAACCAAACCTTCATTTCCCATGAATCACCTAATGTTTTGTATTAATTTGTCACTTGATGAAATTAAAATTTTAGGGTTCAGTAAAATTTGGGGATTTTTTTCTTTTTATGTAATTTAGGGTTTATTTGATCTTGTTGTTAGTGTATTGATATGCTTTCATCGAAAATAAGCACAATTTGCGTGGCTTAGTTTCTATTTATGCCTACTTCCCATACAAATCATCAACAACCCTTCTGCTGAGAAGTATGCCTTAAAGAGTTTCCTGTTGGAGACACCATACTTTGTATTTATTATGGCAGCAGAATGGGCTCTTGATTGGTCATAATGTTAGTTAGTAACTATTTATGCTGAAGTTTATTATGGCAGCAGAATGAGTTCCTCTGTAAGTTGTTGACCCAAATGCAAAGATTGGTAACTCATCTTTCCCCGGAACTATCAGTGAAGCTTTCTGCTGATTTTATACTTAAAGAAAGTTTGGGAATTCTATTCTTAGTAACTATTTATATGATAATTCTTCTTTGAATAGGTGTAATCGTTCCATACGGCATTTAGAATCTATTATTGATTTTTGTGCATGTTTTTTTAATAGGATTGAAGCTTAATAGTGTGGAACAGGTTTTTACTGAGAAGCATTACGAGGATCTTTCCTCAAAGGTAATACTCTCACTTAGTTTACTTGGCCATGTCTTTAAGCTTTTAGGTATCTCTTTCAAGCATGTCAGGCGAAGGAGTACAATTATGTGGGTGCCTTTTTGAGTTTAATGTCAATCGAACCTTGGGATCAAGCCTGATGATTCTGATTGTTAGGGATGTTTGCACTTGTTTTCTTAGACCTCTTGTACCTGCTGCTTTGTCATAATTTCGTACTTAATTGTGCATTTATTTCACCCTTTCCTTTTACCTATAAAATAAAATTAAATTCTCCATTCCAATTCACTTCAGAAGCAACTGCTATTCTGACTTCTGTTCCTCTCTTCTTGTTTTGTTTTACGCACTGAGTGTTTATTTCCTTCTGTAATCTTGTTGTTGAGTTCGTATGGGTGGATAACTTGTATTGTGCTGATACAAATTATGACGAGCAGTTTTATCCTTGACACATCTCTGCAGTTGGGGTATATTATCTTTCATTTTCGAGGAGTATCTGCGGACTATTGTGTTAAGGATAATTTATTGAGCAGGTGGTTCTATCCTTTGTGTGTTGTTTGCAACAGTCTTTCATTTTAGCAATCCAGTTTAACGTTAACATTTTTTTTCAGTATTTTATTATTACAGACTCAACATTAAATACATTATTTAATAGCGTCATTCAAATCCCCACTAATTTAAATGATGCTCCGTATATATATATACTTGAGGATGAGAATAGGAAAAAAAAATGGAAAGTGAAAGGGGGAGCTCGAGAATAAATGATTATTTCATCATGTGATAGTACTACAAATAGGGATGTACGTGGTATGGTATAAACCGTAAAACCGTACAATATCACATTGTTTAAGCCTAAACCGAACCGTATCATCTATCCAACGGTTTGGCATGGTTTTATTTTTGTGAAGTTTGTTTCTTCTCATACATTAGTGGTTAGAAAGTTGTGTCACAAGTACAACGAGTTTCTATCCAGACACAAAGGGGACACACCTGCAGCGCAAGAGGAATATATCAAATGGAAAGGCGAACCGTTTAGTCATTTTGAAGCTGTATCGATAATTGAATCCCGTAACGGGAGATAGAAAGAGTTTCATTTTATGTAATTTACTAGTGTAAACAAGTTTATTTTATTTATGGAGAGTGCCCAATAAGAGATTAGTGATCATCATGATAATGACAACCATTTTTTACTTTAGAAAGCTTATATACATCATTGAGTCTATGCACTATAATCTTAAACAGGCAATCATGCTTCTTTGACTTACTCATATAGACCTTAGACATTCTCTTCACATACGGTTTGTCCTTTTCCATGTGACTTTCGATTTTTCCACTTCTCTCACAAACAATTTCTAAACGATCACGCTTTGAACAAATACGCATTTGATCTCAATGCCTCTAATCCACAAACCATTGCTTTGCATCGTCCTTGTTTTCCATACCAAATCAAGCCCCAACGGAGACACGAGTTCAGGTTGGTCATCGCCGAGCGATAGAACAATCTATAATATACACCAAAAATTAGGCCAACAGAATCGACGGATAATTAAGAACAATCGCATTGATCGATTCTTAACAATTGGACTTTTGATACATATTTATCCACCGATTCCCCTGGTAATGATTTTTGGGGGAAAATCCCCAAGTTTTCAATCGGCACTCATGAACTGACTTCTGTGCCGATTCTAGCATTCAACAAAGCACATTTTTTCTAGCCAATTTTTCAAATACAATCAGTTGTCATAGAGTCACTTATCGATCGACTGTATACTTGGTGTTTTTGACATAACAATTCCCCCAAGTCTTAACTACAATCGGTTGTTGTTCATCATCATATCCGTCGATTGTGATTCATAAATTTTTGAGAAGATGTACAATCGGTGGGTGTGATGTCACCGTGCCCACCGATTCTGGGTAATATGTAGACCATAAAATAATTCAAAATTTGAAGAAAAAAAATCACTTTTTGGCGATTATAAGCTACAAATATATGTTTTGAGATACTTAGCACATATACTTGACGATTGGAAGCATTAAAATCTTCATTTTCCCGGTTTGATTCTTTATTTGCTTGAGTAACATCCTCGATTACGCTTTGGTTTACACATTCTTGTTCATCCAACAAATAACCCAAATCGGTAGGATTGTAAGAACGATAATCTGATTGGTGATATATAGATGCACCCACTTCTTCATCACCACTAGAATATACGTCGCCACTATAAAAATTTATTTTTGCTACCGAAATCACAAAACCCAAGTTTTCCTCAAGTTCTTCGTCTTCTTCTTCAAACTTCTAAAAAAAAAACTTTATTCTAATTCTTAACATTTATACTAAATATAATCCAACTCAAACACCAACCATTTTAAAATAATATAATTAATCAGTATTAATTAATCATGAGTAAATTAGTTATAAAAAATAGTTTGATAAGGATTTTTTGATAACTTCATAATGACCATATTTTAATTTATTGGGTAGGTCTTAAATAAAATGGATAGACCTCAAATTAATTAGAAAACTAAAGGCATACACTACCATATGTTAAGGTTTAGATATAAAATAATTACAATTATCACGGATAGAAAAAAAAGTAAATCGTCCTAAACACCTACGTTTTCGGTATTCCATTATCTCAATAAATAAAAATTACTTGCAAATGCTTCTGGCTTCATAAAAATAGATTTCGAATATTTTTTAATGTCTTGACTATCCTATATTTGAGACTCTGCTTCTGTTTACTTGCAATCAATCTTGTATATATAGTAATCTAGTAAGTCGCCCTTTAACAAACAATTATCAACAAGATCTTAAATATGTAACCCCAAAACGGTTAGTGATTCTTTCCCAACATTGCCAAACTATCTCCATGTATAATCTCTATAAAATAAATGTGTGAAAAAGTGTTGAAACTTGTAAAAAGCTAAAAAAGATGTGGAAAACATAGTTTTAAGGCATTTATACAAACTTACGAATGGATTGTTGATGCGTGGCATAAGTACAACAATTTACTTAAGATATTTCCCCCTAATATTAGCAGATAATATAACGGTAGTAAAGATCGTTCTTACATACAGATGTGTAATTGAGAGGTTATTCAGATTAGCAAACAAAAATAAAAAAAATACTAAAAAGGGGGTTTGGTTGATTAAAATAAATAACAAAAGAAATACTACCTTCATTCCACTTTAGATGGGGGTTTAGGGTTTTTTCTGGTTCCAAAATACTTGACAGTTTTCATATTTTCCATAAAACTACCAACAGCACCCTTAAATTTTTCTAGAACCATAAGTTTTTTATAACATAGTAATAACAATTAATGTTTGAAGATTTTTTTCATGAACATAGATGAAAAAAAATAGTCCCTTTCCTTTTTCAGTTTTCTTTAATCTGCGTGAGAACTCCAAAACCCTCATCTAAAGTGGAACGGAGAGAGTAAGAAGAAAAGACGATTAAGAATTCCTCTGCGTTACCAAACGTTAACTCGTAGTATACTTATCTATCTTTCGTTAGAATCATTCATCACCAACAAGTAGAATAACATCTAGCTCAATGATATTCCCAAAACTCCTTTTATCACTGGATACAAAAGCTCTGGAATACCGAATTATATTCGTCTGAACCACCAAGTAGTAGCTCACTCAAGGTGCAACCTAGTTGAACGCTTTAGGCCTTGTGAATTTAGGTTGATCCCAGTAGTTAAAATCTTAGCTCAAGGTCCACTTGATGGTATTGTCTTTACTCGCAATTGTTTTACAGAGTCCCAAAGTCTCACGATTTCTACTTGTGTATATCGTTGTTTGGATATTACACTTATCACCCAACTTTTACTAGCGATAGAATAATCAATAGATTAATTTAGTTATACACATAAACAATCTAAAAATTTCTCATAAATATTAGATATATAAAGACAAATCATGTGATGATTAACTTCAAATAAACTTGTACAACTAATCAAGCTTCACTCTTAGAACATTTAATTCATCATTAATCAACAAAAATTAGTTACTCATAAGAAGAAGAAAAAAAGACGAAGAAATATATTGGTTTCCCTCTAAAGGGGGAAACCCTAGATTTTAAGATGTAGAAGATGTGATATGAGAGGTAGGAGATAGAGATGTCTTGTTTGAGCCTTAGATTTCTTCTTTTATAGCCTTCAATGATTGACCCTTAATTATCCTTTCTTTCCAGGGTTTAGAATCCTATAGTAATAACTTTTATTGTTTCTAGGGTTTAGACTCCTTTAGGGACCGGGTGTTACTCGTTTTAGAAGCCTAAATTCGTTCCATACACTCTGGATACGACTAGGAACTGTCCCACGACCTAGCCGTAGCTAAATAGGAGTTTTAGGTTTGTTTTTTTTTTCAGTGCTAGGTCGTAGGTGCTTTTGAATTTTTCTTTTCTACCTTCACAATTCCTTCGTATGAAGTCTGATTGACCTCATTATTTTTACGTTGTCTTCGACTTTTCATCCTCTATAATATGGTGGCTTCTAGATCTTAATATCACTTAAATTTATTTTACGGATAGGTTTGATTGGCTAGACCCAACCGTAAGTGACTCTGGAATTCTTGCTTCAACACTTCAACTTTTCTACGGATAGGTTGAGAAGTATTTCCTAGCAGTAAGTGATTCTAGAACCTGTGTTGTAACTTCAAATATTTCTACGGCTAAGTTGAGGAATAATTTCCTAACCATAGGTACTTCTGGAATTTCAATCCAAAAGTTATATTTTCATCTCTAACTTCTATTTTTCGTGCTAGAATATCCATTCATCCTCTTCTTAGATCTTTTCAACATCATTTTCATTGATTTCGGATGATTCAGCTAAAGAAACAAATAAAATAGAAAACAAAAGTAATACCAATTAATTTGCAAGAATTATAGCTAAAAATTATATGTAATAGACACTAAAAGCATGTAAATTAAGCATTTATCAGTTGTCCTCTCAAAGTACGAGTGTAAGGCTTTTTTATCAGCTACTTGCATGTGAAGGAATAGTTTTAAGGAGTTAAAATGCTTGTATTGTTGCGTAATGTTGCTCAGTCTTTATTTTATTTCCTTATTTTTTGTCAGTGCATCTAAGGTAAAATCTTCACCAATACCTTTCAAGACCCTCGATGATATGGTTTTCACTCTCCTTACTTACGAGCTAGCCTTTTCTTCAGAGTTTTTTCTTCATCTTTGGACTTATTCTTGCTTTCTCAAATTCGGCCATATATGTTTTATATTAAAACATAACTAAGTTTAAACATTAAATACAAGGAATGACTATAATAACGAAAACACATAATGTTCTCAGTGGATTACTGTCTAATTGGTTACCTTGTTGTGTTGTATCAGGAATAACACCCCCTTTTGAAGATAATAGGTCAAATGTTTCAACTTCATTAAAATACTGGGTAAGTTCTATTGAGAATCCAGGCCCACCTTCAGTTGTATCCACATGTAAAGATAGTAATTAAAATACAAAACATCACATTTCAACAATATGAAAAATATAAATTTCACGAGCAATACTATAAATGAAATTAGTTGGTATGCCATCCATTTAAACTACATGTGAAATATATACAAGAATCTATAAAATTAAGGGAACTTTATTTTATTCGGGTTGCAGAGGTAGTGATTCGGTGTTCGGTATTTTTCCCCCACACTCTTCAAGTACTTCATCATAGTCCTCTTGTGGCGCTTCCAGTCCTTGCGGTAGATCATCGTGCTCTTGTACTTAAAGATGGTCCTTTAGATTTTATCCTAAGCTTTTGGAAATTTCTTATAGTGTTTTCTCCATGAGGTGAAATATTTCAGGCATAACATCAAGTGGTCTCAACTTAGAGGCTCTCTTGTTGAATATATATGACTCATGACATCAAAAAGGAAGCTTAGACTCGAAATACACTTAAGAGCAGTATGAAAAGCTTGATATTGCATATAGGATAAGGAGCAGTAGCTGAGGCCAATGCTTATCAAGATAGCGCTATCAACACCAAGATAATTGCTTTTCTGGCATTATCCAAAGTCATACTAGAATAGGTGCTAACACCACAAGATTGGTCAGTATTGGTATTAGATCAGCATCGTTAGTAATGGCGCTAGTACTAGTCTAGCACCGAAGTCTAGGGTGGCGCTGGCATTAGGTCGGCGTCGTGATAATGGGGCGCTAGCATTAGGCTAGCGTCAGGAACTAGATTGGCGTTGGGTTTATCCCAATGCCGTGATAATAAGAGTAGGTTGGCGTCGGGCTTATCCTAGCACCGTGAACATTAGGGCGCTTAGCACCTAGCATCTATTTGGCACTGGGCTTATCCCTGCGTCGTGTATATTAGAGAGATCAATCCTAAGCATCCATTTGGAGTTGGGATAATCCCAGCGCCGTGCATATTCAGCCGTTCAGCGCCGAACATTTAGTTCACGTTAGGATTATCCCAGCGTCGTACATATTAGGATGTTAGCTATGCTAGCACTGAGACCCTAGTTGAAACTGGGATTATCATAATACCGTGCATATTAGGGTTGCGGGCATTGCTTTCCCTCTATTCGCACTTGGTGCCACTTTCTCTTGGTGGCATGGGCACTTCTTTTCGTGTAAGCATTGAATTAGTATTTTTGGTCGAATTATGAAAATAATGCCATTAGCACCTGGTGTTAAAAAATTCATTTGAGGAAATACTGCACTTGGAATAGGTACAAATTACTCTTTGTACCGGTGGATATTCATCTGAAAGAATAACATTCGTTCGAGAATAAGACAAAATGAGATAATAGTATATATTTGTATGGTTAGAGACTCGTATGGAAAGCATTGTGACAAGCACCAGTACCATTTGAGAATCCAGCTTCGGATTTAATATAGAAGCAGAGGTACTGAGTCATATAGTACATGTATATATATAAATACTGAGATACTCAGTAAATATATTAAATATATATATATATATTTGAGAGATGCTGGGAGTAAGGATTGGGTGAAAATCTAGCATATAGATATAAAGAGATTATAGGGATCAATGTAGAGAACCTATAACCATTGGTTGAGTTTGTATAGTCCCAATTCTTTATGATATTTAGACTATTCGTACGCGCTATATATTTTTGATACGGGATCAGAGATAATTTTACCATGCGGATAACTACATGGAATACTAAAATTACATCTTTTAGTGAAAAAAATTATTTGGCACATGTAAAAGACGATGAGCCTCACAAAATCTTTTGACTCCTTTTTTGCTGGTGGTATTCTAAAATAGCCGCATGAACTTCAATACCTTTAATGATTGGTAGAGATGTATCTCCAAAGTTATATTTCTTACACAAATCATTTGTGTTTGGAGTGACTCTCCGTTCATTTCATAACTTTCTTTTGATTTCATTTTCAATTAGCTGCAAACCCAAATTAATGGCCATGTCTTCCGGAATTGAGAAAAACACATCAGAGCCTGTATCAAGTTTGAATCCGTAATTTCCATCTTTTGTTTTACTAAATGTATTTACTTGCATTTCGAGACCATATTACTCTTGGTTAACTCTTCTTTACTAATCTTATTGTTTATAAACGCTTGAAGCATATTTAAAAATGGTGTTGATTCAAGAGCTGTCAACAGTTCCTTGTTTAGCATATGCCCCCTATTTAAAGGAGAGGTTATTTTAAAGAATCGAAATTTGCTCTAAAAATCTTTGATGATTCTAGATACGGCCATACGGGATAAAAAAAACATTTATTAATCGGCTATTATCACTTAATATGAATGGGTGATAATGATAACTATCAAAATTTTGTAACTGAAATCCACGATTATCACATCATAAATCATGGATAAGTACATTTACCATAACTATAAAATTCCAGTGAGTGAATAATCTATTTCTCAACTAAATTATTAAAAATCACATTCGCCAATAAAGTCTATCATTTATTTGTTTTCTATCCTTACTTGTGCCAGTTTTAGGATGATCTTTAGTTGTTGTTGAGTCATCGTTTTTCGTTTTTCGTTTTTTGTTTTCTTCTGAAAATTATCTTCGGAACTAAATTATTAAATATCACATTAGCCAAGAAAGTCTACTATGTACTTATTTTCCTACCCTTACTTGTCCAGCTTTAGGTTGTTGGGTCTTTGTTTTCCGTGAAATTATCGTCGGAACTCGATTCATTAGGATCAGCCTCGTTACCACGAAATATTGTCATCGTGTTACTTATCCCTTTCTCCAAAAATATTCCATAGTCATGACCGTGATATATAGGAAAAAATATGAGCAATCCAAGAACAAATTTTGGACAAAAAAGAAAAACAACAATCGGTGATGATTTAATTTATCACATAGTTAACAAGGTAGAAAACAAATTATCACCCAAGTATGATCGACAAGAAGAAAATGATAATAGACATAAACGCAATACAATCTATCAATATGTGTATGATTAGAACTAACCCACAGAACCCATTAAAAATTATCACACAATCAAAATATGCATGGGTGATTAGCCAGTAATTATTAATTTTCAGCTAGATCACAGATCTTAGTGATGACAAATTCACTTTCACTGAAAGGTTTAGTTCAACAACTTTGCAGATGAATTGGATAGTAGACAAAAACCTTCCAAACTATTTTGTAAAGGGTTGTCAGTCAGTTGACCGTCAAAGTCAGACTTTGACCAAATAATTTTTTAATTTTTCATTTTTCAATTAATAGTTAACAAATAAATTGAACTAATTATTTTATTTTTTATTTTATAATAAAAAATAATTAAAAAATAAAAAAATAATTTATAATATTTAAGTCTTGTAATTATTAACTATTAAAAAAATAAATTAAATCTAACTATTTTTATTTTTTATTTAATAATTTAAAAATAAAAAAATAAAAAATAATATTTTTTAATATTTAAATCTTTTAACTATTAAAAATAGTTAAGTCTAATCATTTTTATTGTTTATTTTATAATACAAAATAACTACAAAATATAAATAAATATAAATTATATTTTATATTAGAAAAATACTTATAATTAGTAAAGTCTTTTTAATAATTACCTATTAAAAAAAATTAAAGTCTAACTTATTTATTTTTATATTATAAAAAGATAATTATAAATTATTTTTTATTAATAGTAAAAAAATATTATAAAAAATAATTATAATAGTTAAGTCTTTTAACTATTAATAAAAATAAAAAGAAAGTTGTTTGGTTGAAATCTGACTTTGATAGTCAACTGACTGTCCAGAAACCATCCTTTAATTTTTTAAATATTGAGTATCATTCCTAAATGTTAATCATTTATCAGATATCAACGGTTAAATAATCTTTTTACAAATGGTAATAAATGAATAATTTGTGTCAAATATCGAAGAACTTTGTATTTTCTAAGCTCACACAATGTAGGTTATCATAAACTATACAATTAGTAAAATATGGTGATTAATGAATGAAATAGGAAACATGGCTTTTGATAATGAAGCACCACTTTGTAAATGAAAGAAGATAGCTAACCGGAAAATATGAAAAAAGTGATAATATGTTTTTTTTCCTTTCTTTTTTTAAATGAAAAACGATGAAAATATAAAAGGTCTGGGTTTTTTTAGCTTGAAGAAAAGAGAACGTGGTATGGGCGAAAAAAATTATACAAACTTGATTATTAGGATTTTCTTATAATTTTGCATGTTGATTGTTTTCACGGAACACCAAATACGAAAATAAAAATATCAGAAATAAGATAAATAACAAAAATAAAAGATTAGTTTAGTAAACTAGTAATCCTAAAACCAATTGTGGGTTTCATATATATATAGCATCTTAATGGTGGGTTTATCATAAAGAAAAAAAATAGTCTAGAGATATTCCCACCCAAATATAAATGTTTTTTTGGTTTGTTAAATCACCTATTTTATATGGGTTATAGATAATAAATACATATGCTATATATAAAAAAAGTTTTATAGCGCGTTTGGATACTAGAAGCAGAAGTCAGAAGCAAAACATTTTTACTTCATAAAAAGTTAACTTTTCTGCTTCTAGAAGTCATTCTGAAATTTAATACCCAAACTAACTTTTGACTTTTTTGTTTCCAGAAATCGAAAAGCAACTTCTGGAGTGGTATCCAAACAACCTATTAATCAATTCAGTTTTATTTTGATAAGTTTTTCATTTATCAAATGTTTTTACAAGTATCATCACAATCAATTATATGTAAAATAGTTGGTTGTGATATTGCCAATAATATCAGATCAAAATGCTCGAGTAGCGGGTGAATTTTTTTTATTTTTCGTATTTGTTGATCTTTAATTAGTAATTTTAGTATATATCTCTGTAGTGGTTTAACAGCTACTTAACGGATTTACTTAAGCTTTTATGTAATGGATTTATCGAGACTAATTAAAAATGATATATAACGTCTACTGGATTAAGGGTGTAAAGTTGATCGAGTTAGGCAGCCCGGCCCATTAATTAAATGGACAAGGGCGGACCGGGCAGAGTAATTTTTTGCCGGTTAAATCAAATGGATCGGATGAGTAGAGCCGGATTGGCCTTAAATATATAGTAAAATATATTTTAATTAAAATAAATAAATTATACAATTATAAAATAAAATAATAATTAAATTTTGTCAAGATTGAATCATATTTAAAGGAAATCGTAGATTTTTTCAATGTGTTTAGTAAAATAAATTTTTTATTGAAAGAATATATGACTAGTTTGGTTATTCAGATAGTCGTTCAACCACAATACTAGATAGGCTTTAGTTCACTATTATTGTTGCATTCTGCTTTGTTGGCATCTTTTGTTACGATTGGATTCAGTATCCTATTGGATTTAATGCTTTGCCGACACCCATTTTGTTTTTGAGTACACAATTACTGCTGATTGGGCATTCGGATCAATGTATACTTAGGGGTGCACAAAGGTCGGTTCGACTTGGTTCTTGGTAGAACCTTGTACCTGTACCTGTACCTTTCTATGGTCGGTTCTCTATCCATGTATCTGTATCTTATACCCTCTACTCTCGGTTCGGTTCTTGTACCTGTATCCTCGGTTTCGGTCGGTTCTTATATGTGTACCTTTTTTTTTCTTTCTAACCTAAAATTGACAAAATAAACTTATGAAATGTATACAGTCATTGGAAATTTCAGTCATTTGTTTGGTATATAACTTGGTAAAGAGAAGGTTATTATAATAGGAGTAAACAGTAAAAAAAAAACACAGAAGCATGATACATTATACACACTGAGCAGACATGTAAGATTAGAAACTAAAGGAAATGCTCCAATTCATCGTAACATTAGTATAATTAACAACGCATAACAAGTAAATGAAGGAAAACAAGCCTATCAGTGATTCCCGAGATATAATTGTCTTATAAGATGTGACAAAGCTCATATACCCCTGAAGGACCAAAAAGGCATACTTTGAAGTTCCCATCAGCTAAAAGACGCAGTCTATTACAACCCGCACAAAAATGCTCGGTCATTGATGTGATGAAAGATACAGAACCACAGTATCCATCTACCCTGAAATTCTTAGCTGTATCTGTTGGGTGATCTTGAAGCCTCTTTAAGCTTTTAAACTGCTGTACCTGTTTGATGTCCAAATAAACTTTCATCAAGACATATAATATAAAAGTGTGTTCGCAGTTCAAGGCATTGGATCATTTGATAGGTTTTTACCTTACCACTTTATCCAACATTTCTGCATAAGGTACAAGTTTCTTGACATTCCAGACATTTCCATCAAATAGCATGAACTCAATAAACCTGACATTAATTGGTCTATCCCGTGTTAACTCAACAAAATCACAGATCTCATCGTCATTGAATCCCCGCATTATGACACAATTCACCTGAAACAAGGAGACACAATTCTTACAGACTAACTATCCAACATAAATATAAATACTGTTACATGAGATATAGTTTTATTGATGAACAGTCAATACGAAACAATACTTGACAACAAATGAGTGAAAGCCTGAAAGAGGAAAACCTTGAAGTAGATAATACCTTAACAGGATTGTATCCAAGATCTGCTGCTGTATTAATTGACTCCAAAACTTTTGAAAAAATCCCTTGCGCTGTATTAATTGACTCAATACAATCGGTCCGGTATAGGTCGGTTCCGGGGTAGTACCTGTACCTTGTACCCAGTTGTACTCGATTCTCATTTTTTGTACCTGTATCCTGAACCCTCGGTTCGGTCCATTTCAGGTACGGTTCCGTCGATTCCGATCCGATCCTTCGGTTTCGGTCGGTTCCTGTGCAGCCCTATGTATACTAATGATAAATTTGAAATACCATTCCAGGGACTTTGGCATACATGAGCTTATCTTGTTACGAACTCATGAGTGCAGATACTTTTAGATAGCAGCCAACAGTTGTCACTCTATCTAAAAGAAACAATTCAAAGGGATCTTGTACATACAAACCCCCTTGCAATAATACTGACCCATTTTATCATTTTGCAATAATACTGACCCATTTTATCATTTTGCAATAATACTGACCCATTTTATCATTTTATCTCTGATAAATGTAATTGGACTTTATTTAGTATAGTGTACTCACTTCAATATGTCTTTCTTCTTTTCCCCTCTATAAATAGGATCTCAAAATTGTCATAGTTTCATCATCCATGCTTCAAAAAAATAAAAATAACATTTTCTCCTGTTAGCTTAAGTTGAAAGAGTGAGAGTGCTTAGAAAATGGGTGCAAAAAATGTTAAGGTTTTCATTTGGCTGGGACTTGTTGTTGCCCTTCTCCTAATGTCTTCTGAGGTTTCAGCTGTTAAGGACTTGGCCGAGAAAACACGTGAGTTTCGGTCATTCATTGTGTTTGTGTGCAATTTCAATGTGTTATTCTATAAAATCTTGATTTGAATTTATTCCAAATTTGTTTAATCTTCTGATTTGTATATGTTGGTTTCTGTTTTGCAACAGAGGTGGAGACAACTAAGAAAAATGGAGTAAAAGACCCAAAATATGGGGCATCTCTTATTGGCGTGAATTGTGGTCAAAAAAATTGTTGTCTAACCGGGTCAAATAGGTTCGGTGCCTATTGCATAAGATGTTGCACCTGAATTTGTTGGTCAAACCAAAGATTCAAATTGTTCGATAAATCTATTACCGGTTCCTTAGAAC